>CATOUR010000113.1:1800000-2141642 GCA_951848785.1 Callosobruchus maculatus
GCTTTTCTAAATCTTCCTCATTCTCCCCTGTGTATACTAATAGTGTATCGTTTGCAAAAGTGTAATATTGACCCTTAAGATCAGCAGCTTGCAGGTTTAGGATAAAAAGTGAATAATGTAGTGGTCCTAAGACTGAGCCCTGTGGTACACCATCATTGTTTTTTTTAATGTTTCGCTTCGAATATTACCCAGCTTAACCTACTGACTACGATCCTTCCTATGTATATTGAGCAAACTGTTGATACATACAGAAATCATCTGCTATAATTTTATATGGAAGATTAAGTTTAATTTTTTTCAAAGTTACAAATATTTCGATTTTTGTTAACTTTGTAGCAAGCAAGCATATTAATTATAAGTAATGAGTGACTGGGTATCCCGATATAAATTTTCGGATTATTTTCTATAAGAAAAGCAGTTAGGCTTTTCTACAAGTTCCTTGTTGAATGATCCGAACTCGAATCACTGGTTAAGGAGTAACATTATTTTGGGATATGTTTTAATGGCATTTGTTTCTGCCTTCCCTTAGTGGCTGCCTTTAGAATATTGCACTCAACATATTTTGACATAACTTTGGCCTTTATATTGACTTGGACTCACTTATCTGTCTTCCAACGTTCCCCCTCTCGTTGTCTTCAGTACATTCTAGTTCTACTTGCGGAACATTGGTGCTAGATTCGCTGGTACTAGATTCATCTATATCTCATTTTCGTTGTCTTAAGGGAAACATTCCGAGGATCTCTAGCGTGTAAGGCTTGTTGGTCTTTTTGACAAACAAAAATGTGCGGAACTACTTCCGTGTTCATCTTAAGTTTTACATCTTTCATTAGTTTGTAACACATGTCATTTTCAACATCTTCCTCAAACTTAAACAAAATATACAAGACTGAGATACACATTTGAAGTAGGGATATTTTGTAGGCTAAGTTTCCACGATTTTCTACCAAAAATACAGAAATGTGAGACACAAGAACTAGATAATGTAATATAAAACAGTGTTTTCTACATAGTTAAAATACATATGAATTTTGGTTACATCAAATGGCTGAAAACAGCTTTTCACATGTTCCACATATCAATGAGAATTGATTTCTCCAATGCTTTTATAATTGTTAGGTATATGATTAGTTCAGTATTTGGATTAAAAAAATCTACTTGTATCTCTTACGTTTTAGTGTACCAGTACCAGTAAAATCTGCTAACAACTGACATCAATATACCTTTAGAATGGCATTCACAAATGCCGTTTCTTGATAATAATACAGTTCACTTAGTTGCCAAAAAGGTATTAATGTTATTTCTTTTCGGACTTTGAACCGGCCTTTGAAGCGCTCCTTCCCTTATTTACCGGTGCTTCCAGATACTGTCCACAAATAACCAATGCCCAACGGGTATCTGTAAGTATCCTTTGAACAGAGGGAAATCTGGCCAAGCGCAAGGAAACAAACTGGGCGAAAATGAATTCGGCGATAATAAGGAACCGGCGGTATTTTTCACGGCGGGCAGGCCGGCAGTGAAAGCAACGGAGTGGAGCAATTTACGTTAAAAATTTAAAAACAAGAAGAACGTTCGGCGGGCGAAAAAAGGAAAACAGCGTCAGAAGGAGGAATCGGCACAGCGCAGAACATTTCTACGAAAGCGACTGGGAAAATTAATAATGTATTTTATTCGATGGAGGGTGGAAGCGCCCGAGCTCTTTCTCTTATATAAATGCCATATTTCACGATATATCTCATACGTGAGAGAATCACTTCTAAGAGAATAATGTATACAAATGTGTTATTAGCAGACCCGAAAGCAAGCATGGCGGTACTGTGAAGTATGTAGAAGTTTTTGGGAGGAAAACTTTAGGGAAACATGAAAATAATGATTTCCAGCTTACCTAAAGTGAGCTCAAGGATGTAACAATCATTGTTTGGAACATGTTTTGGGTATGGAAGCAAACTGCGAAAGTTAACGGCATATTTTCTAATTCAGTCATAGCCAGTGGCGTGCTCTATCTTAGGACCTTTGTTATACATAGGCCCGACTTTATCAACATGCATATTTAACAAAGACTTTGACAAAGCTTTTCTATTGGATGTTGTTTAGCAAAAACTTTCTATTGGGTATTGACGGCTAGGTTAATAAATATCATCCAATAGTATTTTATCAATATTGAAAACAAAATGTCAAAGCTGGATGACACCTTTCATAGTACCGTATATAGTTTTATAACAAAACTATTGTTATAACAAGTGTAAATTTGTTGCAACAAAGGCGAAGAATGAAATTTGCAGCTCGAGACAAAGACACCGATCGAAATAAATATCTTTTTGAATGGTTGAAATTAGATCACAAATCCCAATAAAGTACCTAACCAATATGACGCTGGGCCTAGCAGTATAGTGTTCGACAGCGTATCACTGTGTTCGAGGGTGGTGTTGGTTCGAGACCTAGCCCTTGTAACTACTTTTTTATTTTTTTTTACCAAAATATTTATTGATATGCTTTTTACTCATGTTACACACATTTTTTGTACCATCGGCATAAATATGTTTTTGAGTCAAATTTATAACATCCTAAAAGCCCCGTGCAGGTTATTTCGGTCTCTCAACCCCATTTTATAAAAAAAATTACAGAGATCTTACCCTCAAATTGTAGTTGACATCTCGTGTAATTGTAACTAGGCTTGTTAATATTGCTATTCTTGACATAGCAAATTTATTTCATGTATCTTAATTTATTCATTCTGTCTACCAAAATGTTCATATTTCTGCATTTATATACAATTTTATATATCTTTCTATTATTGTACCCATCCCAAGACGACTCCCGAAAACTTTGGGAAATGATTGGTGGCGCCGACTGTCCTTAATTATACCGCAAAATTTTAGTATGTGGCTGCTGGTATCATACTCCTACGGAATAATAATTTGATGGTTAAGGTCAGTTATCATAAAAACGTCAAAAAAACAATTGGGGAGTAAGACCTCAGTGAAAAAGAGCCACTCTCTGTTTTTTTTTGCTGTAAAATCTAAAATGGTTGCCCCTTATTTGAGGTAGCCTACAATACTGAACGCGAACTTTGAAATAATTCGTTTTGATATCGACTTCACATTCCGACACCTAAGTGCGATTTCTGGGACGCGCTGTATACACAAACCACTTTTATTTTTCACAGACATCTGATGATGCTAAGCATAATAAATCAAAACACCGTAAAGCAGCGTGTAGTTTGAGCTATTGACCGAAATGCACGAGAAATAGCCAATATTTATGGTGTGGGAAATAAAACGACTATACTGATTCAATCAAATAGTACTCCTGCTCAAGCCTCTATCGTGCATAAAAAACAAACTTTTCTCCCATAATGGCCCTCTCACCACCATCAGGTCAGGTTTTTTAATAAAACCCAAAAAAGCTCGACATTAATTAAATCGTGTTCGAGATGCCCGCAGGCACCGGCCCATCGCAGAGGGTGCATAATTTGAATTTTAGATGTTTCACCTGTGCTTTCGCCACCCGCTCAAGCACATTTCAAATAATGGGTTTACCTGCGAAATTACCTAATATATAGTTTATTTTCTGCCGGGAAGCGCCTGCACCAATTACCTGCTTTAGCGTTGCGCCGACGGTTGGCCGGGCTGGAAGAGGAAAGGAAACACGTCGTCTAGAGGCAGTTGTGCTAATGATGCGCCTTGCCGGTACGGCTGCTCCTCGTTGAAGGTGCATCTCACACGATCAATAACATTTGGGCCATCATCATCATAGTCACAATGTCTTAGCAGACCTGTTGTGAATTCGTAAAATGCATTAAGTCGGAGCTAGAGTATTGCCGACACGAATAGTATCAATAGTTTTGAGAACTGTAGCTCGACATCGTTCGCGATTTACCGTCAGTTCAGTGGCGCTCTTGATACTCATATCTAGCAACTGTTTCGTCGTATCCATCCATCCCTCCAGCGTGTAGGGGAACGGCCACGGCGCCGCCCACTCGGGGCGTGACACCGTACATTATCAAAGACAAGTAGGGTCACTTTAAGCTCCGCCCCAATGTTGTCTTTCCAGCTGTGCTCTCGGATACTATGCAAGCTGGCGGATTCTGGCGCCCGGCGATATCGAGCAGTAGCAAAACGCTAACAGCTGTGGTTTACAGGGTCAGTCGACCTAACACCACCTAACACGCGACACGGTGCACGGGATACAATCAGTGGGATCTACCGGGGTGCCTAAGTAAGTAGTGTTTGTGTGTTATTCAGAGTATTTTACAAAAAAACGCCGGCGACATGCTCTGTATATGGCCCTATTGTTTTTTTATATTTGTGCCTACTTATTCCCATTGATTTTTAAAATATCTGTTTTTAATACTTTAATTTTATTATTGACTTCGTTCTTAAGTTTTTTAAATTCATTTTCCAAATTCGTGTTTCCCAGTTCTTTAAATTTTTGTTTATACATTTTGACTCGGTTTTCAATCATTTCGAGAATTTCTTGATTTATCCAGTCGTTATTTTCACGTATCTTATACGTCTTTTTGAATTCCGAATCTTTTTTACAAGAAGTGATTAACTCAATTAGTTCCTGAAATGATTGAACTTCTGTAGTTTGAATATTCTTTTCAAATTTTGAGTTGAATTTTTTATGATCTGTTATGTTGACTTCTTTTCTATATTGTGTCGCAAGACTTTTATGTTTACACCTAAGGTTATTGACAACAAATTATGAATGATAAGACTGTTACTGTTACTTACTACTTGAATCGTGCATCTCAAATTACTACATCTATCTGACAAAACATGACCTATAATACTCCTTGAGCTATTTGCCACCCCAGTAGCTGCATCTGTAGTTATTGTGTTGAAGGGTTTACTGAATAATAAATTATATTCTATCTATACTATAGAATTCACTTCTATTGACCCCGTATAAGTAAAGTAAACGTCTCGGTAAACGTCGACCGTTGAGGTCGACAATATCGCACAGTCGGATTCCCTGTAAGTAGACGAGTTCGCACGAAGGGAACCCCTCTGAATTTGAGGCGGCTCGCATTTGTAAAACTCACATCAAAGTCGGCACGGCGCTTAATGTACAGTGCCCTGAACTACAAGTTTCTCCATATTATCGCCACAGCATAGTAAACAACCAGCACAATAACTCAAATTGGCGGAAATTACTAGCGAATCCCCACTTTTGGATGATTTTTTGTAGGGATGGTAACGATACTTCGATACTTGTACTTCTGCACTAATATTGACTATTTTTATCTTAGATACCTTTTGAGCAATTCCAAGCTGGTATCGATACTTTTGTAGGTATCGAAAATAATTATATAAACATTGAGGGGTGTAATAAATTGCACAAAATTGTCTGTACGAACCAAACGCGCCTATATGGCTAAAAAATATCGAGCTGGTACCGGTATCGATATTTTCGTTTTCGCATCTCTACCCAAACTTCACAGCCCTAAAGTCATCCATAAATCAAATAAGGTCGAATTTTCTGGGATTCATTTTTATATAGGAAATTCTCAGAGATATTCTGCTGGTTGTTGGCTATGTTGTGTTATCGCTTCTGTGAATATGTCCGAAAAATGAAGCATTCTTGTCGACACAATAGAGGATAGTCTCTTTGGATTATCGAGCTCATCCAGTATGGAAACATTAGTTCGATGGGCGATGGACCAAACTGATAGTAATAATCTAAAGGCGAACTTTCACCTAGTATGTAGTATGCTACAGTTTTTGGGAGTGTCGTCCATCGCACAAATGAGTATCAAGCGATGCAGTGACAGCGCAATGAAAATAGCAAACGTAGAACTTGAGATGTCTACAAGATTTCCACAGGGATCGGCGTTGGGTCCTCTTCTTTGGAATATCCTGTATGATGGGGTTTTAAGGATAGCTCTTCCTGGAAACATAAAGACTGTGGCGCTCGCGGATGACCTTGCGCTGGTAGCTCTCGTCTCCACGCCGGCCAAACAGACCAAGAACCAAAAATTCGATCATCGGATCAATCAATCGCATCATGGCCGCGAAAGTCTTATACAATATAATAACATTCATTATGATACATTCATTGAATTGTGTCAGGTAATATTTGTGCTCTTGATCTCGCTGCACTTTATTGATGTGTTTTTATCAAGTATTTTGATATTCTCGTTTTGTTTTTTCCTTCACTTTCAGTTCTTTCTCGTCCTTTCTGTTCCCTGTTTATAACTTTAACTTTTTTCTATATGTATGCTGGTTTGGAATTAGTACCTATTTTATGGCATATTCCATTTTTTTAAATTCTCAAACCCAGTAGCTCTTCCATCACACTGATTATTTAAAAAAATGGAGTCAAGTTGATTGACTCTGTACTTCCCATACGTAACTATGATATAATTTTATTATTCTCCCATTGCATGAAGCTATAGTTTTAGATACCTTTCCAACCAAATAATCTTCCGCCTGCCCTCAAAAAACATCCAACACAAAAACTTTAGTAAATAGTTTCTTACATCTCTCTCCGTAGGAACTGGCATGACACAGTTTTTATTCTCCGAGCTTCAACCGGATGAAACGAAACGATCAGGATACTCCAAATACCTAAAAATGACGTTTGAGGTATTTTTATATTTTTAGTTTTTTATTATTGCCGCTCCGCCACTGACACGAATTCCAAAAAAAAAAACATATATGCATCTTCCATCCACGACACGGCAATAGTACTATGTCAGAATTCCATTAAAATCAATTCCAGGTTACACAATACATAATTATGTAAAGCAATACTCGTTTGTAGCATATATCAGAAAAAAATCTCTCCTCCCTCTCTCCCTTGGTTTCTGTAATAGGCAAGGCAATGTTCCGAGGGACTTAAAAAAGTGTATTATGTCGCTAGGTCCTTCTTTCGCAGGTCAATAGCCTATGCATATAAAAACTTTTTCAGTTTTGCAACCCTCCATCCTCAACGACCCCAATTTCACCCCCACTAAAAAAAACAGAAATGATCAGGAACCCCTAACACCTAAAAACGAAGTTTCAGCTGTTTTTATATTTCTATTTTTTTTACTGTTGCTGCGCTACCACTAACACGATTTCTAAAAACCATACGCGTTTTCCGTCCTTGGCACGGTAATGATGATGTGGCAAAGTTTCATTAAAATCCATTTCATAATTTCCACGTTCATCACAACAGAACGATCTAATGCAACATTCGTATGTATGTATATATCAGAAAATTATAAGTCCCTTGGTTTCTGTAGTAGGCAAGGTAGTGTTCGGATGGACCTAAAAAAGTGTATTATGACGCTATGTCTTTCTTTCACACGTCGATCGACAGCCTGTTATGAATATAACACACTTTTGAGTTTTAGGACCCCCACCCCCCAGCCACCCCAATTTCACTCCCACACAAAAAAAGTAGAAAACGATCAGGAACCTCTAAGGTTACAGCTGTTTTTATATTTTTAGTGTTTTTATTATTGCTGCGCTATCACTGACACGATTTCTAAAAATCATAAACGTTTTCCATCCTCGCTACGAGAGTAATCTTCCTTCTTCTTTTGGTGGCATATCAGGTCCCCCTAACGTTGGCAATTACAATGGCGAGTTGTTCACGGCTTTCGGCTATTCTGAATAGCTGTTCTGCACTGCTTATTCCTATCCAGTCTCTAATATTCTTGGGAGTAATACTGTGTAGAAATTTCATTAAAATCAATCCAATAGTTCCAACGTTACATAATACAGAAGGATCAGAAGCAATACTTGCATGCGTACATCAGAAAATCCCATGGTTTGTGTAATAGGCGAGGCAATGTCCGAATGGACCTAAAAAAGTTTATTATGACGCTAGGTCTTTCTTTCACAGGTTAGTGGACAGCCTACTATTAATACAACGATTTATTCAGTTTTAGAACCACCCATCCCCAACCACCCCTATCCAAAAGAAGTAGAAAACGATCAGGATACCCTACAACGCCTAAAAATGAAGTTTGATGAATATTTAGAATTTTTAGGTTTTTGCT
The DNA here is from genome assembly GCA_951848785.1 of Callosobruchus maculatus. NCBI lineage: Eukaryota > Metazoa > Arthropoda > Insecta > Coleoptera > Chrysomelidae > Callosobruchus > Callosobruchus maculatus. The sequence goes on from CATOUR010000113.1 coordinate 1,807,991, forward strand.
AATTACTCCGCTACCCATGCACCGATTTTTAAAATTATAGGACCCCACAGTATATCGCTGCCCAAATTTCATCACAATCCATGCAGCGGTTACTGATATTACGAGGCTAGAGGAACGCCAGCAAACACACAGACCGACAGACCGACAGACCGACAGACCGACAGACCGACAGACCGACAGACCGACAGACCGACAGACCGACAGACCGACAGACCGACAGACCGACAGACCGACAGACCGACAGACCGACAGACCGACAGACCGACAGACCGACAGACCGACAGACCGACAGACCGACAGACCGACAGACCGACAGACCGACAGACCGACAGACCGACAGACCGACAGACCGACAGACCGACAGACCGACAGACCCACAGACCGACAGACCGACCGACCGACAGACCGACCGACCGACCGACCGACAGACCGACAGACCGACAGACCGACAGACCGACAGACCGACAGACCGACAGACCGACAGACCGACAGACCGACAGACCGACAGACCCACAGACCGACAGACCGACAGACCGACAGACCGACAGACCGACAGACCGACAGACCGACAGACCGACAGACCGACAGACCGACAGACCGACAGACCGACAGACCGACAGACCGACAGACCGACAGACCGACAGACCGACAGACCGACAGACCGACAGACCGACAGACCGACAGACCGACAGACCGACAGACCGACAGACCGACAGACCGACAGACCGACAGACCGACAGACCGACAGACCGACAGACCGACAGACCGACAGACCGACAGACCGACAGACCGACAGACCGACAGACCGACAGACCGACAGACCGACAGACCGACAGACCGACAGACCGACAGACCGACAGACCGACAGACCGACAGACCGACAGACCGACAGACCGACAGACCGACAGACCGACAGACCGACAGACCGACAGACCGACAGACCGACAGACCGACAGACCGACAGACCGACAGACCGACAGACCGACAGACCGACAGACCGACAGACCGACAGACCGACAGACCGACAGACCGACAGACCGACAGACCGACAGACCGACAGACCGACAGACCGACAGACCGACAGACCGACAGACCGACAGACCGACAGACCGACAGACCGACAGGCCGACAGGCCGACAGGCCGACAGGCCGACAGACCGACAGACCGACAGACCGACAGACCGACAGACCGACAGACCGACAGACCGACAGACCGACAGACCGACAGACCGACAGACCGACAGACCGACAGACCGACAGACCGACAGACCGACAGACCGACAGACCGACAGACCGACAGACCGACAGACCGACAGACCGACAGACCGACAGACCGACAGACCGACAGACCGACAGACCGACAGACCGACAGACCGACAGACCGACAGACCGACAGACCGACAGACCGACAGACCGACAGACCGACAGACCGACAGACCGACAGACCGACAGACCGACAGACCGACAGACCGACAGACCGACAGGCCGACAGGCCGACAGGCCGACAGGCCGACAGACCGACAGACCGACAGACCGACAGACCGACAGACCGACAGACCGACAGACCGACAGACCGACAGACCGACAGACCGACAGACCGACAGACCGACAGACCGACAGACCGACAGACCGACAGACCGACAGACCGACAGACCGACAGACCGACAGGCCGACAGGCCGACAGGCCGACAGGCCGACAGACCGACAGACCGACAGACCGACAGACCGACAGACCGACAGACCGACAGACCGACAGACCGACAGACCGACAGACCGACAGACCGACAGACCGACAGACCGACAGACCGACAGACCGACAGACCGACAGACCGACAGACCGACAGACCGACAGACCGACAGACCGACAGACCGACAGACCGACAGACCGACAGACCGACAGACCGACAGACCGACAGACCGACAGACCGACAGACCGACAGACCGACAGACCGACAGACCGACAGACCGACAGACCGACAGACCGACAGACCGACAGACCGACAGACCGACAGACCGACAGACCGACAGACCGACAGACCGACAGACCGACAGACCGACAGACCGACAGACCGACAGACCGACAGACCGACAGACCGACAGACCGACAGACCGACAGACCGACAGACCGACAGGCCGACAGGCCGACAGGCCGACAGCCCGACAGCCCGGCAGACCGACAGACCGACAGACCGACAGACCGACAGACCGACAGACCGACAGACCGACAGACCGACAGACCGACAGACCGACAGACCGACAGACCGACAGACCGACAGACCGACAGACCGACAGACCGACAGACCGACAGACCGACAGACCGACAGACCGACAGACCGACAGACCGACAGACCGACAGACCGACAGACCGACAGACCGACAGACCGACAGACCGACAGACCGACAGACCGACAGACCGACAGACCGACAGACCGACAGACCGACAGACCGACAGACCGACAGACCGACAGACCGACAGACCGACAGACCGACAGACCGACAGACCGACAGACCGACAGGCCGACAGGCCGACAGGCCGACAGGCCGACAGGCCGACAGACCGACAGACCGACAGACCGACAGACCGACAGACCGACAGACCGACAGACCGACAGACCGACAGACCGACAGACCGACAGACCGACAGACCGACAGACCGACAGACCGACAGACCGACAGACCGACAGACCGACAGACCGACAGACCGACAGACCGACAGACCGACAGACCGACAGACCGACAGACCGACAGACCGACAGACCGACGACAGACCGACAGACCGACGACAGACCGACAGACCGACGACAGACCGACAGACCGACGACAGACCGACAGACCGACAGACCGACGACAGACCGACAGACCGACGACAGACCGACAGACCGACGACAGACCGACAGACCGACGACAGACCGACAGACCGACGACAGACCGACAGACCGACGACAGACCGACAGACCGACGACAGACCGACAGACCGACGACAGACCAACAGACCGACGACAGACCGACAGACCGACGACAGACCGACAGACCGACGACAGACCGACAGACCGACGACAGACCGACAGACCGACGACAGACCGACAGACCGACGACAGACCGACAGACCGACGACAGACCGACAGACCGACGACAGACCGACAGACCGACGACAGACCGACAGACCGACGACAGACCGACGACAGACCGACAGACCGACGACAGACCGACAGACCGACGACAGACCGACAGACCGACGACAGACCGACAGACCGACGACAGACCGACAGACCGACGACAGACCGACAGACCGACGACAGACCGACGACAGACCGACAGACCGACGACAGACCGACAGACCGACGACAGACCGACAGACCGACAGACCGACAGACCGACGACAGACCGACAGACCGACGACAGACCGACAGACCGACGACAGACCGACAGACCGACAGACCGACGACAGACCGACAGACCGACAGACCGACAGACCGACAGACCGACAGACCGACAGACCGACAGACCGACGACAGACCGACAGACTGACAGACCGACAGACCGACGACAGACCGACAGACCGACAGACCGACAGACCGACAGACCGACAGACCGACAGACCGACAGACCGACGACAGACCGACAGACCGACAGACCGACAGACCGACAGACCGACAGACCGACAGACCGACAGACCGACAGACCGACAGACCGACAGACCGACAGACCGACAGACCGACAGACCGACAGACCGACAGACCGACCGACGGAAATTGGTGACGGAAGTAAAATCAATCAAGTAAGCGCATATATACGAGAATCAGATAGCTATAGATAACATTCAATAGTCAATAAATCAACTGAAAAAAGTTATTGTCGCGTTGACGTGAATTAGACAGCTATGACAGATAGTTTTAGGATAAGCTTCGTTTTCTCTTGAAATAACGAAGGGAACATTTCCCATACAGTTTTTAAGAGAACTCTTTCAAAACGTATCCGGAACACCATTTACAAATTTTTAGAGAAAATGCGCTGTTGTTTCCAATAGGAATTATTTCTGTCAACTCTAGGAACTGCCTGAATGATCCCAGAAGGGAATTAAGTAGCAGTATATTTCAGCATGTAACGATATTGTTATAATCATTATCTCTACGGTTGTAAGGAGTTATAACCGACTTCCATCGCACATTGACTGTTTCAGAAGTTATCGCCAGCCATCGGAAGTTAGCACAGCCGCACGGTTATCATTCGCAATCTGTCCTTTTTCCCCCTTGTTGTGGTAGCACAATTACTTCCACAACCAGTTTATCCGACGGGAATGGCCTATTCTCCGGTAGCGATCCTGAAAAGCAGACATTCAGCTGCCTGGTCTGCGTAATTGACGCTTCCTGGCGGATCGTTGAGGCCGGAAGCGAGGTCGGTGTGGTTGAACAGCCGCACCGATACATATTTATGAGGCTCATCCTCACCTTTAATCGTCTCCGATGAAAAACACTTACAGAAGGTACTTGCTTTTACGGCGTACTTGAAGCCTAATAAGGAATATCAGTCGCTAGCTGGATATACTCGGAGCAATAACGCGTAATTTTAGTGTAGAGAAAGAAACCGGATGGCGCTTCTCACATAATAAAAGTATATACAATGTACATACAGTGTACTACAATGGATATCAAATCAATGGATATATATATCCACAAATGGAGCATGAACGTCTAATGGATGTAAAATAGACATAAAAAGTTACATTTCATGTACGTTTGATGCGAATTTATACATCCATGGTATATCCATTAAATGTACATGCATGAACATGCACAGTGTATGAAAGTTCAATGTAGAGGCAGTAAGATAAATAAACTTCATGCTTTCATCATGTATTGTTATTAATTCAATTTCTAATTACAATAATAATACTTCAAAATCGATTACTGTGATTGTCATCTCTTTTCTGTTGAGTGGCATGTCTAAAATCACAAAGAAATCAAGGTTATAAAATTTTGTAGGTGGTTTGTTCCGCTTATGACTTACCGTGAGTGTTTTCAGTAGTGAGAAGATAAGTAACATTGCACAATATTTCACTCGAACAGGTAATCAGACACAACCAGCACAAGCACACACGCGAAGGACGCGAACGAGTCGAACGACGGAATGACTAGAAATCAGCAATGGCGGCACTAGTTGTACTTCGCGCAGGGGTAAACTACTAGATGTATATATGATACATAGACCAACATCCTATGTATATTCACATATGGATATACGTACGTGAACATACATAGTATATTACACTAGTCTATATCATTTTTCACATGTATATTTAACGTCCTATGAATATTCAGAATATACATGTTCAAACTGGAATAACTAATGTACATCATATGGACGTACATATCCATATAGTGTTATGTGGGTTGGTATTTGAGTTCTAGAGGCAGTTTGGAAACTTTTTTGTCATTGCACATAACCCCAAAAATGGAGGCATCGGAGATAGAGGGGGATGTTAAAACGTGAAAAAAGATCTTTGGGTAGCCAAATGAAAATGCGGTAGCGTTTTAATACACCTACCAACTAATGTTCCAAAAAATCGTTATCCGAAATCTACTTTGCTTTTTTGCAGATAACAGAAAAAATACTGTCACCCATTTCTGTTGGGCAGTTTATGAGAAATTTGAGCTTAAAGTTCGATTCTTCACGCCATTTTCGTTAAAAATCGTTAAAAAATTCATCATGCTATGGCATGTATCAGTGTCATCCGTTTTTATTATGTTTAACCCCATTTTTCTACCTTTAAAGAGGGTGCGATTATCGAACTCCTTCCGTTTCTTGAGAACCGCTTCTAACAACGCTTTTACGCTTAATGTCAGACAAAAACAGGTAAGTTAAAGTATAGTTGTCAGTTTACATGTATTGGTAGATACTAGATATATGTGGCCAATTGCAACATTCAGTTTTATGTGCAGTCCTTTATTTATGGGGCTAATATTCAGAATGTTCCGAAATAGTTCACTCTATTGCAATTGGCCTCCAATGTCTACCAATACATGCAAACTGACAATTATACTCTAACTTACCTGTTTCGTATAATATTAAGCGTAAAATCGAGGTTAGAAGCGGTTCTGAAAGGATACGGAAGGAGTTCGATAATGTCGCCCATTATAGGGGTAGAAAAATGGGGTTAAAGATTATAAAAACGGATGAAATTAATATATGCCATAGTTTGACCTTCCAAAAATATGTATAAAAAACATCATCCGCTTTAAACAATATTAACCATTTTTCAACGAACATGACGTGAAAAATCGAGCTTTAAGCTCAAATTTTTGATAAACTGCCCAGCAGAAACGGATGACAGTACTTTTTGTCTTATCTGCAAAAAACAAAGAATTTTTCATTAAGTACCAAACGGTTTTGTCGCGATTTTTTTCTCATTTCAAAAAAATCGGTACGCGCAAATCGCCCGTAGATTTCAGATGATGATTTTTTTGAACATTAGTTTGTAGGTGTACTAAAATGCTACCGCATTTTCATTCGGTTGCTTGACTTTTTTTTCACGTTTCAATGCCCCCCTCTCTCTCTCCGATCCATCCCATTTTGGGGTTATGGTGTAATGACAAAAGCGTCATCCGGTTTCTTTCTCGACACTAAAATTCGCATCATTGCCTTAACTAATTTAAAATTAAGATAGCAGTAATAGGTCGTAGTTTTGGGGTACTAGATAAAGAGATGGCTATGGACATAGCAACATGTCCCGGTCCTCCAATTATTTTATCCATCAAGGATCATGTACTGTTATCAGTACGCACAAGTCAGTGTCGAACGATTAAAGGTCTTCTCATCAGATTTTAAAAGAAAGTAAACTTAGAACAACATATCGAACACTTAGTTGAATTTAATTTCAAACGATTTTTGTTGGAGTAGTTTAATACATTCTGAATGTCACCATTTATATTATTAACTGACTATTATGAGAGGCCACATGCACAATACGGCAGTTCGATGTTCGTGAAATCAGATATTAGGGTCCTATCCACCAAAATATTAGATGTAAATGACATAGAGGTACTGACAGTGGAACTCAGTGACTGCATGGTAACTTCTGTATACAAACCTCCGCTGACTGAATTCAAAGGGAATCTAGTTAACATCGCCAATCAGGATAAAGTTAACATAGTAATTGGTGACTTTAACAGCCATAGTAGTTCCTGGGGATATCTGGATGATGACCAGAATGGGGAAGCTGTTATTAGATGGGCAGACAGCAACAACCTGACCCTCATCCATGACAACAAACAACCGGCCTCTTTCAATAGCGCCAGGTGGCGCAGGGGATATAACCCAGATCTGCTATTTGTAAGTCAACGGATATCACAACAAAGCGTTAAGTCAGTGTGTTCGCCAATCCCCAGGACTCAGCATCGCCCCATCATGTGCCAAGTCAAAGCGGTAGTCTGCCCCCACCGGGTACATTTCCGCCGAAGATATAATCTAAAAAGGGCGAATTGGGACAAGTTCCGTTCACTACTTGACGAGGCGGTCGAGAATATTAACCCCATCTCCCAGTCCTACAATGACTTTGTAGTAGCGGTGAAGGAGTCCTCAAGAAAATCAATACCAAGAGGGTGCAGAACCGAGTACACTCAGGGCTTGACACGAGACTCGGCAACAATCTTGAAGGAGTACCTCACTGCCTTCGACGCTGACCCACTGGGTGAGGATACCATCGAATGCGGAAACCGACTCATATCAATATTGGCAGAGTCGAGGAGGGAAAGTTGGATAAAAATGATGGAGGAAATCGATATGAGTAGAAGCAGCCATAAAGCATGGAAAATGCTGAAAAGACTCAACAACGATTCAACTGAGCAAAAAGTACATGCAAATGTTTCAGCAAATGAAATAGCATCCCAGCTTCTTATAAACGGCAAACCTGAATATCGAATTCCAAAATCAAATACTAAAATCCATTGGAATAGGAAAGACGAATCAACTCCCTTATCCTCACCAATATCTATGTCGGAACTCAATGCAGCAATCGCCAAATGCAAGCCACGCAAAGCTCCAGGACTTGATGACATTCTGGCAGAACAAATTAAACACTTCGGACCTGGAGCCAGACTCTGGTTACTTGCAATGTTTAATAACTGTCTGAGTCAGTGCCAGATACCGCGCATTTGGCGGAAGACTAAAGTGGTCGCAATATTAAAACCGGGAAAAGATCCCAATGATCCGAAGAGCTATCGCCCCATCTCTCTCTTATGCCAGACATTCAAAATTCTTGAAAGAATAATCCAACACCGTTTGACAGCAAGTATAGACTCCCTGCTTATAAAAGAACAAGCTGGTTTCCGCACGGGTATGAATTGTACCTCACAAGTGTTGAATCTAACACAATTTATTGAGAATGGGTATCAACAACGTAAGGTGACGGGTGCAGTCTTCATTGATTTGACGGCAGCATATGATACCATAAACATCCGAGCACTGCTTCAGAAAATATATGGGATAACTAAAGATTTCCAACTTACCCGTGTAATACAGAGCCTACTTCAAAACCGCACGTTTTCAGTCGAATTCCAGGGTAAGCAAAGTAGATGGCGTCGTCAGAAAAATGGACTGCCGCAAGGAAGCGTACTGGCTCCCACCCTGTTTAACATCTACACCAATGACCAACCGCTTCCCCTAGGTACCTCGAGCTATATATACGCCGACGATAGGGCCATCGCAGTACAGGCTGATTCTTTCGAGGAGGTTGAGCAGGGACTATCTGAGGCGCTATTAGAGCTCGATCAGTACTATAGTTGGAACCAACTGAGACCTAACCCAACGAAAACTCAGACATGCGCCTTTCACCTACGAAATAGGGAAGCCTCTAGAACACTTCGGCTAATATGGAGAGGCGTGCCCCTACACCACTGTACACACCCGAAGTACCTAGGTGTGACACTGGACAGAGCTCTGACGTACCGGCAACACTGCAGCAACACTAAAATGAAAGTGTCCGGAAGAAACAACATCCTCCGAAAAATCACTAGTTCTACTTGAGGGGCAAACCCACGGGTTCTAAAAACCACAGCTTTATCTCTGTGCTACTCCGCAGCAGAGTACGCCTGTCCCGTGTGGTGCAACTCGGTTCATTCTCGGCAAATAGATCTTGCCCTTAATGAAACCTGTAGACTGGTGACCGGCTGTCTCAAACCAACATCTATTGAAAAGGTCTACCATTTAGCTGGAATTGCCCCACCAGCAGTACGTAGGAAGGCTGCATCATACAGGGAGAGATGCAAAGCTTCGACTTCGGATCGACACCCCCTTCACGGTATTTTACCCGCTCATCAGAGGCTAAAATCCAGGAAAAGCTTTCTTAAATCCGCGGAGGATTCTGGAGTGGCCCCAGCAAGTAACCTGGATCAGTGGAGAGCTGCCAAAGAACGCCCCTGGATGATACCATCGGAAGAGATGGCGCCAGGATATGATGAGTGCTGGAGCGTATGGAAATCCCTTAATAGACTCCGAACCGAAACGGCCAGGTCTAAAGAAACTTTAAAAAGATGGGGCTATCTGCCAACCGACACTCTCTGCGATTGTGGTGAACCCCAAACAAAAAAACATCTGCTCAATTGCCCGTCATGCCCTGCCCAATGCAGCCCTGAAGACCTGATGTTGGCCCACCCGAACGCCATTGACGTAGCCCGCTACTGGGCAAAAATTGTGTGACCGTTATATACATAGGTGTAAAGTACTTGTCCCATATATATTATTCTTTTATTTTATGAAATGTGCGTAGGATGCTTCTGACTCGATAAAAAAAAAACTGACTATTACATTTCCAGGTTCAGAGGAATTAAGGAAATGAGTGTCATTGCCGTACATTACCATAGAGGAATTAGAAAGAAACCTTGTATGTGAGTATCTGTCGTATATACGATATTGCCAGTTGTTTTGCAATTGACACTTTGACCATAGCGACTCCTTAAGGAGAGAGATCAGGCAAATAAAATTGGTCAACTTTCGTTATCTTTATTTGAAATCAGTTTCCTATTTGTTTTTACTGCGCATGCTCGATACGATAGCCACAAAATTCATTATTTGTAGTAGTCCAAAAATACTCCAATGTCTCAAAATTAAACATTATTTGAAAGGCTGGAGTTGATTTGCAATTAGCAGAAAGAAAGTTTCAATTTGTTTATGTACTTTCGAGTTAAGAGAGAGTTGAGGGTATTGAACAGTCCCTTACCATCAGTTTTGATGTAATCCCCTCTAGAAGTCCAAGGTCTTTTAAGCGGTCTGGGGGTCCGAGAGGATCACAATAGCATCTATTTTCTACAATAAATGTGACCTTAACAACAGGATATTTTAGTTTGTACATATTTTTTAAGTTCCATAGGTCAGAGGTCACCCTCACCCACAGAATAGGTCATACTGGGCGTTTCGATTTTGAGATTTTTCACGCTTACAACCACGAAGTTGCCATTTCTGGCGACTTTCATTCATGCATGCCAAAGATTAGAGATTTCTGGCGATTTTCATGTCAGGCAATCGGCGACATTCACTTTGACCACCGTACATTAACAAAGACAAGTAGGGTCACTCGTCGTGCCGACTTTGATGTGAGTCTCACAAATGCGAGCCGCCTCGATTTGAGAGGGGTTCCCTTCGTGCGGACTGGTTTACCTCCAAGGAATCCGACTGTGCGATATGGTCGACGTCAACGGTCGAAGTTCACTTTACTTATACGGGGGTCAATAGAAATGAATTCTATAGTATAGATAGAATATAATTTATTATTCAATAAACCAGCACAATAACTGCAGATGCAGCTACTGGGGTGGCAAATAGCTCAAGGAGTATTATAGATCATGTTTTGTCAGGTAGATGTAGTAATTTGAAATGTACGGTTCAAGTAGTAAGTAACAGTAACAGTCTGATCATTCATAATTTGTTGTCAATAACCTTAGTTGTAAACATAAAAGTACTTGCGACAAAATATAGAAAAGAAGTAAACAGAATAGATCATAAAAAATTCATCTCAAAATTTGGAAAGAATGCTCAAACTACAGAAGTTCAATCATTTCAGGAACTAATTGACTTAATTACTTTTCGTAAAAAAGATTCGGTATTCAAAAAGACGTATAAGATACGTGAAAATAACGACTGGATAAATCAAGAAATTCTCGAAATGATTGAAAACTGAGTCAAAATTTAAAAACAAAAAGTTAAAGAACCGGAAACACGAATTTGGTAAATGAACTTAAAAAACCTGAGAATCATGTCAATAATAAAATTAAAGTATTAAAAACAGATATTTAAAAAATCAATGAGAATAAGTGGGCACAAATATAAAAAACCATGGGGCCATACACAGAGCACGTCGCCGGCATTTTCTTGTGAAATACGCGCAAAAAGCTCAATAACACACAAACACTACTTATTTAGGCACCCAGGTAGATCCGACCGATTGTATCCCGTGCACCCTGTCGGGTGTTAGGTGGTGTTAGGTGGACTGACCCTGTAAACCACAGCTGTTAGCGTTCGGCTACTGCTCGAGATCGCCGGCGCCAGAATCCGCCAGCTTGCGTAGTATCCGAGAGCACAGCGGGAAAGACCACATTAGGGGCGGAGCTTAGAGTGATCCTACTTGTCTTTGTTAATGTACGGTGCTGTGACTAAGACATCAACACGCTCTAACGGAACTTGCACCTGGCTGTAAATGTAGTGGAAACGTATGATGTATGAGGAATTGAGTGCCTCCTTAACTGATAGCTTTGTCCTTATGTACCTTCTCTGCTAGTTGCATTGGAGATTTCGCACCCCATATCCAACCGTGTGTATCGAATAAAGTATCAGTCCAAGAATGCAGCATTAAGGGGCCCAGAACTGATTAAATAAGGATCAGAAGATTCATTATCATCTCCGTTTCTTATAGTCTCTTACCGTTTACAAATCCAAAATTAATTATGAAAAAAGTTATAAATCCTGTTATGTGTTTTTTTATATACGCATGCAGTATAAAAACAATTGTCAGAACTTTATTCAGATACGTGAGTTTTTAAAATATTTTCTTACCTTCTAGTAAGCTTTTAAGACCAGTTACTTTTTCGAAGATGATGGCCTGTTCTTTTCTCATGCTTCTCTAAATTTGGGTAACGTGATTTGTGGACCAGAGCAAGTTGCTCTGTCTGTAGCCAGCTTTCACAATCCCAATGTATGGACGTTGACGCCTGAATACATCAATGCATAGAACTCATCAACGCAAAACTCACAGTTAGTGGGCATTTCCTACAACGGACGTAAATGCAGAACCAAAAGTGCGGGCTGATGAATGTGCTTTGATCTGTAGATGTGGCAGAGAGATGGTTTTTGCCGCTCTGTTATCCAATCATCGCTATAATATAATAGTGGAGTTTTTTAGAAATACAATCAATATGTTGTGTTTGATCAGCTACTCGGGAACTAACATTGAAGGTTGTTTTTATGGCCAACATCCCATAAAGGCTGAAAGCCCGTGGCGCTGTAGAAGCGTTGCGAGAAGATAAGGCTGCGTTTCCACCAGACATGTGCTAGGAAGATGGGCGGTGGGAAGATGTGTGGCGGAGCTGTGCTTCGGTGTGAAGATGAGCGTTGCGAGGATGTGTAACGTCCCTAACATACATCCCTCGCAACACATTTCTAGCACACATCCCTCGAAATATATTCCTGTCACATATTGTTTGCCAACGTGCCTTGTTTTGTACGTACAAAAACCCCGCTACGCTAAGCGGTTTCTACCAGAACTGTGCTGGGCAAGGCGAGGTAATTCAAGCGATTCTATTGGTTCGTTAAAAACACATTCTTCGTAACACATCCTCTCACATCTCTGGTGGAAACGCTACCTAAGTGTCCATGAGATTTGAAATGCTGCAGGTTGTAGCCGTCGGGACACAAAGTTCTCAAAAAGAAGGAATACTGGAGGAGACTGGTTCGGGGAGTAGGGAGCTCGACCTGGTAAGGATGAGCTTGCAGAGCCTCTCTAGTATTCTTCGTCCGAAGAGCTTTTGGTGTCATTATCTGGAAGAGCTCACTCGAACATCTAGAATCTGTAAAACAGGGACAAGTCAGCCACCTTCTTCGATGTTCCAGGTTGTGAAGGTCCTTTGTGAGGTAAGACGTATCGATTAGCCTAATTTCTCTTTTCTGGATAGTGTGCAGAAGCTTTAGGCAGTTCTTTGGAGCTCCCATGTGTGGAGTAATACTCCAACGATGCTTTGATCTGTGCCTTGTAGAGCAGCAGCAGTTGCTCCGGTGTATATATCTTCCTAAGCCAACAAAACTCCAAACTTCTGGGATGCCGTTTTAGCAATACTGACGACGTGGTCGTGCCAGCCGACGTGAAACTTCTTTGTCAGTATTATAGCCTGAGCTTTCTGTACGTTTTATTTACTTGTCCTCACTCGATAATTGTTTTGATATCTACGTTGATCTGCGAGGCATGATGCTGTCGCCGATGGGGATGATGTAGCTTGCCCGGCTCCATGCACGATATCAATGTAGTGTCGTCTGCGACGCTGTAGACTGTATTGGATGTTATTTCCAGCAGCTCGTTGATGTACAGCAGAAAGAATGTACGGGATAGGACAGATCCCTGAGGAACATCGGCGTTTATTTAAAATACGTTTGATGAACAGCCTTCGACTACAACAAACAGAGATCGGCCACTGGCGCAGGTCAGATGGTAGTCCATAAGCAGCAAGCTTGACCAGAAGCCCCTCATGCCACACTATATCGAAGGCAAGTGCAACAACACGGGATTCGCTATGATTTTCAATTGCTCTGGTTCACAAGTGAGTGACGTAGGTCAGGAGCTCACCCGTAGATCTATGCTTACGGAAGTACTACTGGCGACCATTTATGATATTATTGTTTTCCAGATATTTTAGGAGCAGTGTTAACAGTCTCCATAACCTTGAACATGATGCTGAGAAGAGCCATGGATCTATAGTTGACGAAACTGGTTCTTTGCCTTTCTTAGGAATGGGTTGTGGTGAGCTGTTAAGAGGCGTATACACAGACGTCGATCTGAATCCATCACACTGTACTTATCTACGCAAAAATCACAGTTAATGGGCATTTCAGTGGCACGTAACAACCTTCTAGTTCATCTATTTCAAGTAAGATATTTCATACACCAAGGCATGTTGCACGCCCACACGGACATTGTAATGTATTATTAGACTAAAACTCACAGTTAGCTTTTCTGTGGTCCCACTTGTATAATTCTTTAAATTATGGTAATCATGTGAGTTGACTAACTATATTGGGTTGAAATTGTATAATAAAATTGACCCTAGTATGAGAGTTTTGAGGCAAAAATGAAAAAAAAATATGAAAAACATTTTTATACTGTGTGTGATTTTCTAAAAAGTGGGAAAAGTAAATAATTTAACTGAAGTCTTAATTTTAATGTGTATGTATCAATTGTCTTCATAGTAAATCAAATAATTGTGACTTTTGGAAATATTTAACGCTTCCTATACTATGGTTATGCTCTCCTGGAATAAAGTTTATTATTATTGAGGTATCATTTCCAAGCCATAAAGCCATATAACTTTCACTTACCTTCAATCAAAATAACGATCAATCCATAAAATAAAATCAGTGGAGGCCACGGTCTCCAACCGGTCGCCATTTTCATGGCAACCGGAACTTCTACGGGTTGGCTATTTCCTTTCTTCTAAAGCTGTTTACTGGCTCGTGCGCAGATAAATCACTGCAACAAATACAATATGTTAAGCTAACAGAAAAAGCACTGCCCTACTAATAACCGCCTAACAACTGATCTATGTTAAACGACGAACGGTACACGTCTGCCCACTATTTCCATACAACAATAAGTTAAGTGCAAGAGTAGCCAAGGCTAAATTTCGCTGCTCATGTCCATGTTGGTTTTTTGAAATAAAAAGACGATATCACTATTGTAACTTTCTAAGTCCTTCTCGCATAATTGCGGTAGCAATAAGTGTTGACGGGCTATGCCAGGTCAATACGTGTAACTATTATTGATCTGAATTTATGAAGGATCATACGATATTATGGATCTCTAGGATGACAGTCTTTTGGAATACCTTGTGTAGTTTTTCGTCCAGGCCTAACTGTTGCAGGAGTAGGCGGCAGAAAAGATCTGCCTGTGCGCCATCTGGTACCCGGAGGTAACGGCAAACCAAAGGAAGTCACTGCTAAAAAGCAGCAAACTTCTTGGCGGAACGCATAGGCGCATTCGCTTCACCTAACCAGTTAAGCGCGCTTCTATGCCAACTGCATATGAGAGTCGATATACGAGAGTTGGTCTATATCTCCGTCAATCCACTAGTACGTAGACAGCTGTTTCACGCTTATTAGCGATCATCAGTGCGCCATAGGTCGACTGACGGAGATATAGAGCAATCCTCGTATATCGACTCTCATATGCAGTTGGCATAGAAGCGCGCTTATCTGATTAGGTGAAGAGAATGCGCCTTTGCGTTCAGCCAAGAAGTTTGCTGCTTTTTAGCAGTGACCTCCTTTGGTTTGCCGTTACCTCCGGGTACCAGATGGCGCACAGGCAGACCTTTTCTGCCCCCTACTCTCACATGCTTTACATGACAGACATGAACATTCTGGTGCTCTCTATCTCCGTCAATCGACCTATGGCGCACTGATGATCGTTAATAAGCGTGTTACAGCTGTCTGCGTACTGGTGGGTTGACGGAGATATAGAGCAACCCTCGTGTGGTGTAAGTGTATTGGGTGTAAGACCTGAGACCGAGATAATGAGGGAGTAGATATACAAAGCGGGTTCTGGCATCAAAAACCATGCGAGTACGAAGGTTTGAACTTGGTGGCTAAATTTGAATTTCTGAATCTTTTAATTTGGTTTGCTATTAAAATGAAACCGCGTGTTTTGCATAATTTGAGGATGCTCATTTCAGATCTGTTTATTTTAAATACTTTGAGATGCTGATTACAAATTTGCTAGTAGTTTTGAGATTCAGTCTCGTTTGACGGAGGTCTACAGTTTTAGATCTTCGGGCTTACCGAAGAAACCGATAAGTTTAATGTGGTTTTTCATTAAAACAGCGTTTGGATAACTTGAGGATGCTGATTACAAATCCGGTCGCTGTTTACCTAAAAAACTGAACATTGCTATATAATTTTTATTGAAACCAAACCACATGTTTTGGATAATTTGAGGCAGCTGATTGCAAATCTGGTCGGAGTTTTGAGTTTCAGTCTCGTTTGGTGCAAATAAAAAATTGCAAATCCTCAAATTAACCTGAAAATACCGAACATTTTTATCTGGTTTTCTATCAAGATGAAACCTCGTATTTTTGATAATTTGAATGAAGGTGCTGTTTATACAAAGTTTTTTTAAGCTTTTCAAAAACACATGACTTTAAATGTTTCAAAAGTACATGACTATGCTACTATCATGCCAAGGTTCGGTTCATTAATGTCATTTCGTTTAAATATTTGGCTTTGAAGCACACATTCAATAAGTAGTGTGTCACGCCCTCTCCTTTCCATTTAGTGCGCTTATTTTGCTGTTTCACTCTAGTGTTGAGATCACTGCCAGCATCTGCCAGCTACAGTATTTTTTACTTTTTGTTGAAGTGGCTCACATTTCTGCAGCAATAGCATTAGCTGAGGCTCCCTTAATCTGCTCCGGCTTACCCACCAATTGTAAACACTCGTAATGGACTCTAAATGGCATAATAAAATTTTATTTCTTATATCGCTGGCCGGCGACTCGAGGTTTCTTTATCGTTTTTCCTGTAGACTGACTTTATTTACGATCCGTCGTTAATAAACTTGCTCGGATTATCGACAGACATCGTTAGCGGTGCTCCCGGAATGGCTAATGAACTAAAATATCAGATTTTTAGTTCCACTCTATGTTTGATGATGACAGTACTCATCTTCTTCATTTCTATGAAACTCAAAGCATTCTGAAGTTTCATACTGTATACAGGGTGTGGCAGAGCCAGGCTAGCTAAACTTCGTGGGCGTATTATACAGGGTGAGTTTTTAGTACCTGCTCGGTCGATAACTCCACCACTGTAGAAGATAGCGGAAAAAAATGTATATGAAAGTTGTAGCCACAGACATGCTCCTTGCTCAGAAAATATATAGATTTATACAGGGTGATCCATAACTACGTGGTGATGCAAACATGCATTTTTTTAAATGAGACACCCTATATATTATTCCATATCCGAATTCCACTAATGATTTCTGTTCTTCCAATATAGGGTGTTGTTGAATTATACAGGATATTTCAAAAGTTATGACCATTTTTATATCCAAATCGCGGTCAAATGAACGTACGTTATATCAAAAAGTAATGAATCAAAAATTACTTTTTTCACACGGAAAGCTTAAAAATATCCTCTAGTTTTAAAGTCGGCTATAAAAAAGCCCGTGACGCATATTCGTATACAGGGTGATGTAGAATGCAAAATCTAGATTTTCTCTCCTTTTTTTTAAAACCCCAATATTTTATTAAACCATAGTATTGCTTTTAATATGCTCTTTCATTTTTGTATAGCACTTATTATGGCTGCATTCATTAGTTTCTGAGATATTTCGATTTTTCTAAAAATTTTAAATATACGTTCTATTTGTTTACTAACATATATTTATTTACTATTAAATTTTATTTTTGCTTAACAAACAACTAAAATATAAGGCCATTATAGTACTGAAACACTGAATGAACGAGATAATATAGGTCAAGTGTGCTGAGAAAACAATTTTATAAACGTCATGCATAATTATCAAGCAGATGCATCAGGTAGGCTATGAAATATTAAACGACGCAGTGCAAATAAAACTATTCTTCAATCTTTCAAACACATTAGTTTTAGAGTGCCTCCGTTCTGGATATTGCTGTTCATAGTTGATATATTCTAGAGGCAAGTAGATAATTTCTCAAAGATTCTCCTAAATACCCTCAATGGAAAAATTAATTTTTAAAGCTGGTTTTTCACACAGTATGGAATTATTGAGCAGGTTACGAAAACTGTCGATTTTTCAAAGCCTACCTGATAAATCTGCTTGATCATTATGCATCACGCCTGACTTCATCAGATAGTATGATGACCTTATAATTTAGTTGTTTGTTAAATAAAAAACAAATTAGATAGTATTTTCTTAAAATAAATGAATTTCAGTACACAAATAGAAGCTATATTTTAAATTTACCGAAAAATCGAAATATCTCGGAGACTGATGGACAACAAGTATTATACAAGGATGGAAGGGCATATTAAAAGCAATTCTTTGAGACAATAAAATATTGGGGATTACATTTAAAATAAATGAGAAAATCTGGATTTTGCATTCTACATGACCCTGTATACGAATATACGTCACGGGCTTTTTTTATAGCCGATTTTAAAACTAGAGAATATGTTTAATCTTTTCATGTGAAAAAAATAATTTTTGATTCATTACTTTTTGATATAAAGTACGTTCATTTGACCGCGATTTGGATATAAAAATGGTCATAACTTTTGAAATACCCTGTATAATGCAACAATGCCCTATATTAGGAAAACGGAAATTATTAGTAGAATTAGAATGTGGAATAATATATAGGGTGTCTCATTTAAAACATTGCATGTTTGCATCACCACGTAGTTATGGATCAGCCTGTATAAATCTAAATATTTTCTGAGCAAGGAGCATATCCGTAGCTACAACTTTTATGTACAACTTTTTTCGCTATCTTCTACAGTAGTAGAGTTACCGACCGAGCCGGTACCAAAAACTCACCCTGTCTGTTATGGACCAAAGATATTTCATGAATAGATCAATACCTTAAAACTTCCTAATTTTTCTATATCATTTATTTTGTAATATTTTTAAGACTTTACAAAAATGAATATTTTGTTCTCTGTATCTATTTTTCAATGTTTCTTAAACTTATTTTTGGGTGTTCTTGATCTGGAGAGCATTTTTTTATGTGAAGTAATAACTAGTCACAAATACTACCGAAATATACTATCGAAATATACTACCGAAATAATAAATTGTGAGCCGACACTGCTATCAAATACGTAAAAAAATTAGGGAGGTTAGTTTCAACTTGACGTAAAAAATTAATAAATGCGATAAAGTGGTTTTAAAAACGTTTCTGCTTACTAGTACTTACAATGGTTTGCTACGTGTATCACCAAGCTCAAGTAACTTCTTAAAATTAATAACAGTATCGATGTAGTCAAGACAAGAGTTTATTATGTTATCCACCCCCATTACGTTAATCAGGCATTACCAGACCACTTCTGAACAGGTTATACTACCTATAAACAAACAGCGTGGGTTATATTCCATAACTCAGGGTTCAGCCGTGAGTTATGAACACCCCCACTGGATACTCATACTGATCTCTTGAAAATGCATAGAATTAAATAGACGCTGTAACAATTGCAAATGTCGCTATGAAACGTCAAACGCTAATTCGAACCCTGACAGTATTTGTGAAAATGTCAATTATTTTAAATTCATGAAAATATTATAGAAGCAGTGATACAAAATATCAGGGACGTTTAAAGCACATAAAATATCTTCGAAATAGGCTTATCTATCCACCTACGAAGCCGTGCACGAAGTTTGGCTAACCCTCTACTAAACATCCTGTATAATAGTGATTTACACAGGATTGGAAATCCAATCCACGACTACAAAAACGATAAACACTATCTACCAGGCTGTATCAGAAAATAATCAATCAAGAAATTGATCAGAGTTGCCCTATAACAACGTAATATATTTTTTATTAGATAACTGTTGTACAACTCGACAAATATAGGAAGAAACTTGAGAATTTCGCTGGTTGCGCACATGAAAGAGTGAGAATGCTTTCGGTGGAAAAGAAATAGGAACACAGTCTACGCGTACACTCCAAGTAAACAGTTAAACTTAGGACAGGATTTGCTTTGTTAAGAAAGGTCCTCAATGGTGAAGACAAATAATAAATAATTGTCAGGTGGCATTTAATTCTGCATCATCACTGCCACTGTCTTCCTGCAAGTTTATTATTAGATCCTCCACAATCACATCCAGAAATGGTTTTTTTTTCAGTAAAATAGCGCTCGTAGGAAATTGCATGTTCACACCTTTTTTCCCATGCTTCTTGCAAAAGTGTTTAAAATTAAAATCAACGTTTTTTCTGCCACATTTCGCTTTAGGGATGCCCATAGTAATTCAATTTAACGATTTAAGTCGAGGTGATACGGTGGAAGTCGTAAAACAGAATGACCTGCTTCGGTCATAATTTTATCTATTTCGTTGGTTTTGTATTTGGGTTTATGCATTTTTATTAAACCGTATGATTTAGCTTTCCACATGTCTTCTGAAAATGGAATATTTCGCTGTCTTAACCACTCTTCCATAATATTTTTCCTGGTTGCCTTAGTAGGGTTCATTGCAACATTATGATAAGGCGCGCTATCTATAACCAATACACTGTTTGCTGGTATATACATATGGAATACGTTTTTCTTGAGGCCATTTTTTAAAATTGTTATAATTCATTTCGCTGTGATAATCCCCCGACTTAGTGCCAGGCTTAAATTTTAAACATTAATTTTCTATAAAACCCATATCGCCCATTCACCATACGTGATTTTGCCCAGAGTGTACCGTTCCGCTGCAAAATATCTTATGCAAATGGCAAATTTGTTCGCTGTCCACTGCGCATCGAGGGGCGTTCCTTATTTTATATTTCTCACGTCTCTAGCTATTCTTGTCGAGTTGTACTTGATAGCCATTTGCAAATTGAAAAGGTGTATCAAAGTACCTTGATCACGAAATGTGAATTATCACAATTTCTCCCCGCTTGCGCTTATACGTAAATAGTAAAAGGAGAAAGGTATAATAAGAGGACCTTCATGCTTCATGTACATACTATGTGGCCATCGTAAATTGACCAGCAAAAAGAATTCGGTGAAGAAAGTAACGATGTGCTACTAAGCTTCAACTTTGTTGGTTATTACAGTCATTACTATTAGATATCAAAAAACAAAAATTATAGTTGTCCCGAATTGAAGTGTTCCAATGATATAGTCAATTTTACTATTAATTAATCACATTTCCTATTTTTACGTCTTGTTTCATTTTATTTCAATGTTTGACATTTACTCTGAATTTGTGATGAGACAGGTATTGGACAATTGGAATGGCGGTATAACTATTGGCGGAAGCAAAATATCTAACTTAAGATTTGCTGACGATAAAACCCTTATTGCTGCTTCTCAGGAAGAACTAGTAGCTCTATTAAACATTTTAGAACAACACAGTGCAGCATATGGTCTTTGTATTAACTACAACAAGGCCAAGGTTATGATAGTAGATAGAGAGCATGACAATAATCGAGAAATAAAGTCAAGGTTTTGTTTACCTCGGTTCGACAATTCGGGTAGCTGTGAGAATGAAATTCGACGGTGCATTCAACAGGCACGCGTGGCCATGACAAAGCTTACTAAAATATGGCGTGACCATAACATCACTAAAGCTACCAGATGCCGCTGGCTCAGTCTCTTGTGTTCTCCATATTTTTGTGTGCCTCGGAAACTTGGACTATTAAAAAGGCAGCTCGAGCTCGCATAGATGCTTTTGAAAAGCGGACGTGAAGGAGAATGCTGAGAGTTCCTTATACCGCCCATCGAACTAATGTTTCCATACTGGATGAGCTCGGTAATCCAAAGAGACTATTCTCCATTGTGTCGACGAGAATGCTTACATTCTTTGCACATATTCACAAAAGATATAATATGGAGAAACTTGTAGTTCAGGGTCATGCCCCGATCGGGCGGCGCCGTGGCCGTTCCCCTACACGGTGGGTGGATACGACGAAACAGTTGCTAGATATGACTATCAAGAGCGCCACTGGACTGACAGAAAATCGCGAACGATGGCGAGCTACAGTTCTCAAAACTATTGATAATATTCGTGTCGGCAATACTCTAGCTCCCACTTAATGCATTTAACGAGTTCACAATATGTCTGTTAAGACATTGTGATTATGATGATGATTCATTTTATTTATAAAGAAAATGGCAAATAATTTATATCATTTAATATACCACCGGCAATAGCAGATTTTCTTCCCTACCTCAAAGACGATGCAGATAATCTCGGCAGAGAATATTTAATGTACTTGTTTTACTTATTTTCCCTTTACTTTTTTAGACTCGGTTTTATAATGACGATCGCTACCTGCGAGATAAGGGAATCTCATGCCGCGCTGGTCAGTTTACGAAGACCACACAGTAGATTTTTGCGGTTCACTTTACTGCCATGTGGGCTAACTAAAGTGTACGCGATTAGTTTTATTCTCTTCACAGATACACGAGGGTATAAAATCCGCCAATCAATGATGATGCGTCATTGTATTCGTAGGCCGAACTAATCTAGATTCTGCATTCGGCCAGCTGTGGACAAATAAACCAAAACCAGGTGTTTGTCGAATTGAAAACACGTACAGATAAGCACCTTTGTTAGCGATACAGAATTTGAACGATTCGAAACGCATTTACGCTTTGCATTTGAGAGAACTACGCCTGCTTTATTTTTTCTCTGTAAATTCCGAAAAAAAACATTTAAAACCTTTCAAATCGGCTATAAAGCTTATCGCATGGTAACAATTTGGAGACTTATCGGTGTGGAAAGTGAATTGCGACAGAAATCAAAACGAAGAAGGCCTGAGAAAATTATCCGGGGGACAAGAGTTTGCCCTATTTAAGAAAGAAAAATTCTGTTTGAGTATTCATGTAGAAGTTCAGGCAGTAGAGGTTTTTTAACAGCAAAAGGTAGGAAAGAAATGAAATTTGGTTGAGTTGATATACATTGGTCCCATGAACCCACACCTAAGTTTGCAACCTCGAGGGGTGTCCGCTCGAGAAGAGGGGAAGTGGGTAAAAACTCTGCTTCGCGAAGATTTTCGGAAAATAGCCTGGTTTTGGTACGTGAAATCAAGAAAAACTCCAAATACTTTATGGAGAAAACAAAATTTGTTCGTGTTCGTGTGCGACTAATACTTTCCGTCCTACAGTGCGCCAAAGTTAGGGGTTGGTTTGTGATTTTCACTAATACCAGAATTTCATCGCGGATTAAGACGAAGAACTTTATCAAAAAGTCGTGTAACATTTTTGTCTCCCTTCAAGAATTTTTTTATTATCTGCAGCTGCCTAGGCTCACGCATTTGATTTAAAGAAAAATTACGAAGTTTAGGAACACACCGCTACCTACTACTGATATATGCTGTTACGAAAAATATCTTATTTGTGCATGCTTTTCGTGGAAATTATAGTATTTCGATGTTGTTTAATTAGGATAAAATTCAATTTGCGACCGTTGGAGGTTATCGCTCGAGGTTGGGTGGGGAGGGGGTGAAAACTGTTTCGTGACGCTCTTCGACAAATAGCACTGTTGTGGTAAGTGCTATCAAAATAAAGTTCAAATGATATATGGAGACAATAAATTTCTTCACAATTTTGGTCTCCACATTTTTCATGTGCGACCAATAGTTTCCATTCTACAGTGCCCCAACTTTAGGGAGTGGTTTGTGATTTCTACTAAAATCCGAATTTTATCCCCCATTGAGTCAAAAAATACTATTAAAAAGTTCTATTAACAGAATAATATTTATATCTCTATTATCTGCAGCTGCCTAAATAACACATTTGAGCTTAAAAAAAAGTACTGCACTTAGGAACACATCGCTACTACCGATATTAGCCAATCGTAAGTCCTACAAAAGTCTTTCCAGCGCAAAAGGTCAGAAAGAAATTGAATTTGGTGGGATGAGGTGGGATGATAGACATGGGTGCCCTGAATGCACACCAAAGTTTGTAACCCCTACAGGTTGCTGCTCTAGGGTGGGGGGGAGGGGTTTGAATTTTGCTCTCTCCATAAATCATATCAAGCTTTTTTCGATATCACTTACCAAAACGACGCTACTATTTTTCGAAAATCGTCGCAAAGCAGAGTTAACCCCCTCCCTCACCCACCCCTTCGAGTGGACACCTCCCGAGGTCGCAAACTTAAGTGTAGGTTCAGGGGACCAATGTCTACCATCCCACCAAATTTCATTTCTCTCCGACCTATTGCTGTCAAAAGCCTTTCTTGCGACGCGATGCAACGTAACGATTCTGTGGCTTGGTTCTAAAAGGGCCAATGTCTAAATTTCTATATTGTGGGAAATGTCGATTGAAAAAGATCCAATTATTTTGATTGCTATTATCTCAAGTTTAAATTAGGTACTCAATAACGTTGTTTGCTATTGCCGCAGTTTTTAAAGTGATAGTCCTTATAGTCGCGTTAATAAAGTATTCTTCCGTCGAGTGGTTTTCGAAAAAAACGTGACATTGGCTTTTTTGATACACTAAAAAGTTAACATAACTTATAGTGGCCGTTTAAGTCTAAAAATAATACACCAATTCTTTCATATATATTCTTTTATTATTGCAACCGAAAACATGATTAGATTCCGATAGGTAGGTATCCATTCTTTACGTAGATAGGGTCGGCTACCTGTCGACGTAGGGCATCAAATCTCTATTCTTAACGATTTGCTAGAAATTGGCACTATGTTTGTTAAACCAGAATTCCTTGTCCTTTTTCTTAAGAGGTCTATTGTTTTAAACTCTCCTTGAAACGAAAACGTGTAGTGGATTTCACGAGATGAATCTGGACAATATACATTATTTAGCAGACCATCCTACCTTTTCACCCAATGTGTTAGTTCTTAGTAAGTTGGAGCTTAGCCGACAACTGAACTTTAAAATTAAAAAAACCTCTGAGACACAACTCGTACACACAAATTTTCTCTTTATTCTGGTGTACTGATCGCATATTTGCCCAGTCTCTAGACCTTTTCCAGCTATAGCTTCTAAAGCGTCAAGTGATAATTCAAAACGGTTAAGTAAATTTTCCAACTCGTCAATTTTAAATTCAAACTGACAGGTAAAAATTACACCTGATAGTTTGAAATTACAAGTGACGAATTGGAAAATTAACGTGACCGTTTTTAATTATCACTTGACGCTTTAGACACTCCAGCTGGAAAAGGTTTACATATGTCTGAATGGCGTATTTTCTATAAACTTTTCAATTGCTGAGTGTATGATATCAGCTTCCATATGAGTATGTCTTGGGACCCTAAAAACGATGTGTTGTCAGGAGTTCTTCTATGATCACCAAATTCATAACTGATATCAATATGTTTCTTATTTTATCCCGCACAGCAGACGCTGTCACGCAAACGCATTAAACTATGAGGGCCAATGTCAACACTGAACGCTTGGCGCTCGCACTAAACAATAATTCATACTATTTGAACAAGGGCCAATGTACAGATTGCCCTTTTTCAGCTAAAATATGTTTGTCCTCAAAAATGATCTTTGGGCCTATTTACTACTTTGCTATCTTTTAAAAGGAAGGACATAAGACATTGGCCGTTTTACACAAAGAAAGCTTGAAAGTGTTTTAAATTACCAGTGTGGATAAGCCCAAATCGAGAAAATATGACATTGGCCCTTTTAGAACCAAACCACAGGGTTACATCTCGAATTTGCCGATGCGACACTCTGAATCTCGACTCCCATTTTGGGACGTTCCCTCATAAGCCCAGTTTCACAATCAGTAGCCACTCTGACGGTTTACTAACCTCGACCTACGAGTTAACTCGAACAATGGAACGCCTTTTGTTTCACAATCACAAAATGACGTAGGGGTAACTGGTGGTACTGTGTCCTCAATATTTAAAATTCTTCTTCTTCTTATTTCCTTCGTTAGGTGTTTCGTGCTGGTGTCTTGTGTCTTTCTGACAAGACTGTCAAAGAATGAGTTCGTAGAGTTGTCAGTTCCATGCGATTTCCAACCTCATTTTGGTTTTTTCCACTGACGTTTTTTCATTTCATCATTCACGGTTATTTGGTGTTTGGACTTCTTGGCGTTGTAGTTGCCTCTGGGACCTTTTTCAAATAATAGCCGTGCATGTACCCGTGTGTAAGCTTGGAAGAACAAAAAAGAGCAAACAAAAGATGAAGAATATCTGTTCATTTCGTTAGTAGATGCAAAACAAAAGGTGCAACAACATGGCGCGAAAAAGACATCGCCTGGGAAAAGATAGGAGAGAAGAATTTAATTGCAAGTGTGCAAATAATAGCCACAGATCTGTAAAGGTGCTGAAAGAAAAATACAAAAATTTAAAAAGACCAAGGAGTCATGGTCATGATATTTCTCAAAATAATTGACCCTAGGTCGAAATATTCTTGGTCTCATTGCTTCTTCATCACTGCTATACGCATTTACATCATAACCATCCATTTCAGTTAAGGTAAACGATAAAATATGAAACTTCAAACGCCTAGCAAGTGGCAAAACCAAAGTAACATAACCTAATGCACATGCGTCATCGCAAACCTGGGGTTAACTCAAGAATTCCTTGGGGTCAAGTTAACTCAGAGTTAACCTCAAGTAAGATCGAAAACTGCCATTTGTGAAACATGACATCTAGGGTTAACCTCCGGTCAACACACAACCTTGAGTTAACCCATC
This sequence comes from Callosobruchus maculatus, assembly GCA_951848785.1. Classification (NCBI taxonomy): domain Eukaryota; kingdom Metazoa; phylum Arthropoda; class Insecta; order Coleoptera; family Chrysomelidae; genus Callosobruchus; species Callosobruchus maculatus. The sequence continues at coordinate 1,834,544 of CATOUR010000113.1, forward strand.
ATTGTGAAACCAACCCATAATGTCCTACTGTGTACATTCGATTTGGTACAACCCCGTCCAGTTTTCAGTGCTGCTGTTCCTCTTGCGACTAATATTCAATGACCAGCGTGGCTCTCGGCAGCATCGGCAGCACTCAGAAGCAGCAATAGCAGATTCATTGCCTCCCATACATATTCATCGCCCTGATGGATCCGAAATACTTCATCGCTGCTTCTATCGGTGCTTTTAACTAATGAAAATTATACAGAGAGCATTACGATACATCTTTCATCGGTATAATAACCGTTCGACCTCAACATTGGCGTCCTTTGGAATGTCTGGGAAAATTGGAGAACCGATATTGGTTGATCTATCTTCTCAAACTTATCCTTAGGTAGGATTACTTAGCGATCACGCTCTACTGTCTGATAAATAAAACTATTTTGACTCGAAATCCAAAATCAGCCTTTTAAAAGTATGAGATCTAAGGAAAAATCTAGCCAATGGTATTTAAACAGAAGTGTAGACCGATAGGTGAGGGGAGTATTGTAATCGCGAAAATTTTCGGTTTTGAGACAAGACACTTTTTTGGCGATTTATGATGTCTGCATAACGAAAATCCACGTCCCTCATTTTCCTCGGTCTGTCTATCTGTCTGTTGCCTGTCTGATGTCTAACTGCTCTCTGTTGTCAATAAACGCTGCATAGACTGTGATAGAATTTGGGTAGCTGTGGGGCCATAGTATGCTGCTACAATTTTGAAAATCGGTACAGAGGCGGGGGAGTAATTAGCAACAAAACGAAAAATTTCAAATACTACTCAAACTACGTTTTTATGCATTTTAGGGGTTTCTGATCGTTTTCGACTTTTTTTGGGAGGGGTAAAATTAGGGTGGGGGTTGTAAAACTGAAAAATTACTATTATCCGTGAAGGAAAGACCTAGGGGCATAATTTACATTTTTAGGTCCATCCTAACTTTACCTTCTTATTACATAAACAAATTAGAATTTTCTACTTTTTTTGGGTGGGGGGTAAATTTGGAGTAGTTGGCGGATGGGGGTTGTTGTAATTGAAAAGAATTATGTACTCCTAATAGGCTGTGCGTTGACCTGGCAACTGAGAATATAATACCTCATAATAATTATGCTGAATAGCAGATCTAACTGGGACAAAATATATCAAGTATGATAGGACACATTAATCAGACAAAGGAGAACAATGAGAGAGAGAGAGAGAGAGAGAGAGGAGAGAGAGAGAGAGAGAGAGAGAGAGATTAAAAACCATTACAGGGACACACACGAAAATGAACTATGTACTCAAAAATGTACGGACACCATTTTTACGAATCAACTGAGATTAAGATGACTTAACTGATTAGATATATAACAGTTGATAATTTTGAGCTAAATTCTATACAAGCCTATTTTATGCCATCTTAAACTGCTCTTCAGAACATTTTTCTCGAATGTGATACATCTTTTGGGTCAATTTCAGCACATTTCAGAATACAATAGCGCTGTGCATGTACAAAAACGTACCTACTGATATTCTTCCCTATATCTTTATGAACAAAGTTTTTTTATGATTTCTATTTTATATTATTTGTATACAAAATAAGAAATAACAAAAAAATGTTACTTAAAAATTTACATAACTGTATCGAGAATTTTTGTCATCGATACCTTTTGAGCGAGTCCATGCTGGTATCGATACTTTTTTAGGGGTTCTTCTTCGTCTTAGAGTACCATGCAGATTCCTGCGTAGGCGTCCATCTGCTTCCTATCAAATTCCTCTATTCACAGCTGCATTTTGTATCTCTCCGAGGCTTCTCATGCCTGTCCACTGCCGAATGTTTCTGAGCCAGGATAGTTGTTTTCTTCCTATTCCTCTTTTTCCTCCTTCGATTTTACCTTGAAGTACCAGGTGTTGTAACTGATAACGTTCTCTCCGTATTACGTGTCCCAGGTAGGCCATTTTCCTTTTTTAATTGTGTCGAAGAGCTGTCGGTCTGTTAGTTCAGCTCTTCGGAGAACTTCTTCATTTGTTACATGGTCTACTCAGGGTATTTTTAGCATCCGTCTTAAGATCGACATCTCGAGAGCTTCAATTTTGTTGATTGTGGTTGCTTTCAATGTCCACGCCTCCATTCCGTAGAGCAGAACTGACCAGACATAAGATTTTACCATTCTGTATCTGAGGCTGAAGTTTAAGTTTTTGTCAGTGAGAAATTTTTTAAGTTTTTAGAAAGGTTATTCGTGCTTGTTCTATTATGCACTTTTTTCTTGGTCTGGATCCCATGTTTCATTGACCATGCATCCTAGAAATTTAAACTGTGAAACTCTTTCAATGTTTTTTCCGTTTATTTGTATCTGGGTGTTTGTTGTGTTGTTTTTACTGATCACCATAAACTTTGTTTTGCCAATATCAATTTTAAGGCCTAGATTTCTACTCGCCTCAGTGACTCGATTTAGTAGGATCTGGAGATCACCTGCATTATCTGTTATTATGGCAGTGTCATCTACATACCGGATATTGTTTATGGGAATTCCGTTTACTCTTATGCTAATTGAGTTGTTCGAAACTGCCTCCGTAAATATTCTTTCCACATATAAGTTGAATAACATTGGGGATAAGATGCATCCCTGTCTAACACCTTTTCTTATTTCAATCTCTTGTGTTGTACCCGCGTTGTTTAGTCGGATCTCTGCTTTTTGGTTCCAGTACAGGTTACCAATAAGTCGTATGTCTTTTCCGTCTAACCCTATATCTTTAAGATATGATATGAGGAGGTCATGTTTGACGTTGTCAAATGCTTTCCCATAGTCGATGAAGCATATGAAAACATCTTTTCTTTGGTCCTGGCAGTTCTGTACCAACGTTTTCAGGATGAATATAGCGTCTCTGATTCCAAATCCGTTTTTGAAACCGAATTGGCTGATTTCACTTGCTTCCTCGCATTTTTTGTATAGTCTTGCGTGCGTGCGACCTGTAGGAACAACTTTAAGAAGTGGCTCATAAGGCTAATGAGGCGATAGTTTTTACAGGTATTTGCACTGGTTTTTTTTGATATTGTGATATAGGTAGAGCGTAGCCTATCTTCAGGGAAATGTCCGGTATGTTGTTAGAAAGTTTTGTTATCTTTTTAATGTTTTTTTCGCTGACTAAGCGGAATGTTTCTGAGTACATGTTATCAGGTCCTGGGGCTTTGTCGTTTTTCATGAGTTTAGGGGTATCGGTATCAAAAATAATTAATTATTGAGGAGTGTCATCCATTACACAAAATTCTCTGTACCAACCAACGCGCCTTCATTGCCGTGTGCAGCTCTATACATGGCCAAAAATATCGAATTGGTATCGGCATCGATAATATCTTTTTTCGCATCTCTTCCCAGACTTCTCACCCATAATGGCGCTGTCAAGGACAAATTCTGTAGGAACCATTTTTATATAGGAACTCTACAGAGATGTTCTACTGGTTGCTTAGTATGCTGTGCGCCAGCTACGCCACCAAAAACAGAAAAGTGTGTTTCTCTGAGTGTGGAATAAGGCGATATGAGTGAAGTGTGCCTTCTCAGCTGCGTCTGCAACTTAGGAACAGCTACATCCATCTCAGCAAGTTGGAAACTCTTAGAACTCGCACCCGTGGTGCCTCGTAACGTTCGCTCGAATTGCGCTTAGTTACTTAATTAGCATCCCGCCATTTTTCCAACGTTCATCTTTCGTTGCTAGCGCTAATCTTTGTTTCCAAAATTATAATACCCCGAAAAGTTTCTCTCTCCTCACTGTTAAGTACAAAACAGGCCCTGGCTAAGACAAAAGACCCAAGGTATTATTGTTTAGGGGTTGAACAAAAGGCGCGAGAGCCAAGGAAGCAGCGCCGAAGTCGTTTCCTCTAAAGTGTAAATTGTTACGTTCTCCCGACGCGAATGCACTCTACCGTCACATTACATCTTAATTTATCGCAGACCCTCGTGAAGAATCTTAATTCGGGCACAATGAAGGTGAGATTCCTCAAACAACCAGAAGATCTTATTCGAATTGGAATGCGCAATTCGCTGAGGTTACGCCGAAATTGGGGAACTTTGTCCTTTCTGTCTCGACTTTGCTCGCTTATTATTATTATTATTTATTAGTGTCATCGCTGAACAGGCAAGCGGCATAGATGATGAAGCTGTTTATTTTTATGCCGTTTACAAAAATAGCTTATAAACTAGAATACACCTACACATACATTTTCACAGTATATGAATCATTGACACGACTTCTCTAGGTTGTGTAATGGATAAAATTTGTTCTTATTCGTTCAAGCTGTGTCCACTCTTGCCTTGAATCCGTTCCAGAATTCGCACTTACAGTTAGTTGACTTTTGAAGGCTGTTATACATCTACACTACTCTGTTAATGATTCAGTTCTTTCTGGATAGTTTACTGTTTTTCTATTTTTCTAACTTCTCGAGGGCTACCCCTGAACTGTCAAGTTGCACTAATCCCAAAAACATTTTCACAAAAGTAGTGCCAACTGGTCTACTTGAAAGCCTCAATCAGATCACCATGAATTCGCTTCCGGACTGTAGTAAGTTGAAGCCTATTGAGTGTCTCAGGATACTTTAAGTTATTTAAGGAAGGAGACATTTTTGTGACTCTTCTCTCAACTCTTCCAAAAAGTTTAATATCTTTAATGGAGTAAGGATTCCAAATGTTATGTGCACATTCTAGTTTAGGAAGTATGTAAGTTGTATATAGACTAATCGTGAAAGGATTTTCTTGTGAGGTAAACTAGAGTATTTACCTCCTTTACTATGGTGTTGATATGGGTTTCCCCACTTCTTATACTATAACTCCAAGATTCTTCTGAGCATGAACTGCTTGGATCTCGACTCCTTCCGTAAAATATTTTTGCTAGAGGCTATACCGGCCTATATGGAGTACAGTGCATTTTTCTTTGTTCAGAGGTAACAACAACTTCTGTGACGAAAGGTGAATTTCATTAAGATCTCTTGTCAAGGTTCAAAGTCTTATATTAAGTTAAAAATGTCACTGATCAGTTAGCTGTTAACAGTTAACCGTTTCGACGGAAATAGCCAAGTTGATGGATACAATACTTCCCTGGTGTTCTGGTTTTAGGCACCACATTACAGGTAACATCACATCATACATGATTGTGACTCATTCACAATTTTAATTCAGTGAGGCTTATACTTTTTTATAGTTCAAAATAAAATAATTTTCTCATTTTGTTGTTTGTTTCACACTAAAACATTAAAACGTATTGATTGACTCAGTACTTCCTACACATTACGGTGATACTATTTTATTATTTTCTCATAGCATTAAGCTTTTGTCTAAGATTCATTTCTAACAGAAGCATTGCAAGCTCTCGTAAATGATGTCTTGCATCTTTCTCCGTGAAATTAGGACGATAGAGTTTTAATTCTGCAATCTTCAAGTGATGTGTGATCTCTTAATCACATGATATGCCGATTTTCTTATATTTGAAAACAAAATATGTATATTACCAGTTTCGATTTTTAAAGAGCAATTAAATGTTGCGAGGTTTACCAATCACCCTATCTGGAACTTCATTCTACCTTGGCTCATCTTAACCACTCCGAGAACAAAAATAGAAAATAATCAGGGATGCCTAGCGTACCCAAAAATAAAAAAAACATAGACTTTATCAATCTCTATCAAGGCCCAAGATCCACACACTACAATATCCTCTACAACAACATAATTTCAAAATTTACTTTTTTCCAAGCTAGAGCAGCAGTCAGATAAAGCTCTATAGGGCAACGAAAAGCTTACTACGAATACTACGAATTTTTCGATTTCACAACCCCCCACCCCCAAATTATTCCAGCTTTACCCATTGTGGAAAACGATCCGGAACCCCTAAATCACTTAAGAACAAAGTTTGAGCTGTTTTCATGTTTTTGTGTTTTTTTATTATTGCTGCGCCGCCAGTGAAACGATTTCTAAGAGCTATACGCGTTTTTCATCGTCGCCACGGTAACGATACTATTTCAAAATGTAATTAAAAGCAATTCAATAATTACCAGGTTACACAATATAGAATGATCTGAAGCAATTCATCATTAAGTCCCTCAAGTCTTTCTCTCACAGATCAATGAATAGCCTATGATAAATACAATAGATTTTTCAGTTTTATATATACTCCTTAACCAACACAATTTCACCCCCTCGAACATCGAGGAAGGGTGGCTGCCCGTTCCCTGTTTTACAGAGTCTATCACGAAAGATGTTCGAGTGAGATCTCAGAAATAATAACATCAAAGTCCGTCCGAACGAGGAACACCAGAGAAGCTCTGTGAGCTCATCCTTACCAGGTCGAGGTCCCTACTCCGCAAACCATTCTCTTCGAGCATTCCTTCTTTTGGAGAAGTTTAACGCTGTGGAATCAGCTGCCGGAGAACTTGTTTACCGACGGCTACAGCCTGCAACGTTTCAAATCTAACGAACACCGATACTTATCCTCTCGCAGCGTTTCCACAGCGCCACAGGCTTTCAGCCTTTGCGGGAGGCTGACCATAAAGAAACCCAAAGCAAAAGTAGAAAACGCCTAAAAACAAGGTTTGAGGAATATTTGAAATGTTTTGTTTTGTGCTAATTACTCTGTCACCTATGCACTGATTTCGAACGCATGACCTACTCCGATGCCATAGCACATCGTTATCCAAATTTCATACAATACATACAGCGGTTACTGAGGCTATGAGGCTAGGAAAACGTCATCAGAGAGACGGATAGCTCAGATTGTACAAATTTCTAAGAGTCACCTCCTTTAGCCCACCCGCTTGCTACGCCCTTGCGCTGAACCATCGGCATGGTGCTTCCCGCTTTCGCAAATTTTACACCAAACCTCCATTCGGTGTGTACGTCAAGGAGTCCATTTGCAACTGGATAAATGGGCGCGCTTTCAAAAATTGCGGATCCGACGTGCTTTGATCGTCCCTTCCATCATTAATCATCTTCTTTATTGGAAATTAATTTCGCAGTACACTCAATCCTCTCTATAATTTCTATACACCAGCTCTTCTCTGAATTGGATGTTCAAATGCGGTGCTTGAATTATATCGTACGATAGAAAGACGCAGCTATATCACTTCCAGAATGATGCGGTGTTCATGAGGATTTAAGGTCAATTTCTCTATTAAATCTGTAGACTTGGTGCAGCCAATAGGGAGTTTTTGGGCCACTTACAATTACACTGAAAATAATAGGAATCCTTGTTAACGTTATTTACGATGGTGTTAACTACTGCTGGACAAGAGTGACTTTTTTATGGCTGAAAGCGCTGCGAGAGGATAAGTATCGGTGCGCGTTATATTTGAAACGCTGCAGGTGCTAGACGTCGGGAAACAAAATCCCCGGCAGCTCATTCCATAATGCCGAAGTTCTCCAAAAGAAGAAATGCTGGACTGATTCGGGGAATAGGCACCTCGACCTGGTAAGGACAAGCTCGCAGAGCCTCTCTAGTGTTCCTCATTCGGACGGCCTTTGGTGTTATCATCTGGGAGAGCTCGCTCGAACATCTTCCGTGATAGAATCTGTATCCTTCTTGGATATTCCAGGCTGTGTAGGTCCTTTGTGAGGTTAGGCGTATCGATTACTCTAATTGCTTTATTCTAGAGAGTGCCCAGAAGCTTGAGAGCGTGCTTCAGAGCGCATCCCCACACATGGAAGCAATACTCCAACGATGGCCAAATCTGTGCCTTGTAGAGCAGCAGTACTTGCTCTGGTGTATACAGTTTTCAAACAAAACTCCAAGCTTCTGGGATGTCGTTTTAACAATACTGATGACGTTGTCGTGCCAGGATATGTAATTGTTGATGTTGCTCATCAAAAGCTTGACAGAAGGTGACTCGTATATTGGGTGACCCACCATTTCCACAGTTGGTAAGCCAACGTGAGACTTCTTTGTCAGTGTTGTTGTCTGAGTTTTCTGTACGTTAATCTGTACTTTATTTACTAAGCTCCACTCGAAAACTTTGATTATGGGTGAAATATTCAAAAATATTATTAGAAGAGGTCACCATAACATTTTTGGTTAAAATGGGTAAAAGGTAGAATTTAGCACAAAATTTTACAATCCTATGTCCCTGTGCAAAACGTTTTCTATACCATGTCAAAAATAACGGCAAAAGTCGTTATTTTTGTTCGCCGTAAATTATGGACCTTCTTTACCGTTATTGGGAATCATGTACCTATTTCTTATTACTGCGCATCTTCTACATAACGATAGCCACTAAATTCGTTATTTCTGGTAGTCCAAAACCTCCCTATTGATAACAAATGCTTCAGATATCCCATGAAGCTTTAAAGTTTGAATAAAATGTAATAAAGAGGTTCATAATGTAATCATAAAAAGGGGTGCATACTTCAACTTTCCCGGAAACATTTGAATCATAAACAAGGTTGGAAAATAATTTGGCAGGCACGTGGCAATTTTCAAAACGATCTGAAAAAGACGATAAAGAGATAGCGTAATATAACTGGAAAATGTGATGGACTTTACCGGAAGGTATTGGGTAGCATGTGGACCCATTCTCAGTCTGAATGTACGGTCAACAACTAAACTGTCTCATTGGTATGGCGCTGCATGGTTCAAACTGCGACAAGGATTTAGCATGCAAATGGTCTCTTTACTATTTATGCTGAACTTTTACAAAGAGCTCAAATATTTGCGTTATATGATATCTACAGAACGAAAATCCACGACACTCAGTTCCGTCGGTCTGTGTTTCTGTAAAAGCGTTCGATTTTGAAAGAATGTTTTGTGATACCTACATATCGAAAATCCACGTCACCCATTTCCGCCGGTCTGTCTTTCTCTCTGTATGTCTGTCTGTCCATTGACATTTTCCTAGCCTCGTAATATCAGTAACCGCTGCATGGATTATGTGATTGTGAAATTTGAGTAGCGATATGCTGTGGGGTCGTCATAGGTAATGCTGCTATAATTTATGAAATCTTTGCATGGGCGGTGGAGTAATTAGCAACTACCAACAAATTACAAATATTCGTCAAACTTCGGTTTTAGGCGTTTTAGATGTTCCTGATCATTTTCTACTTTTTCTTGAGTAGGGTGAATTTGGAGAGGTTGGGGGGTGGGGAAGTTGTAAAACTGAAACACTTGCAATAACCAAAACCAAAGAAACAGTACAGAAACAGCTCAAACATCGTTTTTAAGCGATTTTTATTATATATATTATATATATCTTCATTGCACTGAAAAGAAATGACAAAATATATCTCAGACAAAAAATAATTCTCGAAGCTATATTGTTGTGGACAAATGTGTGTAGCTCATCACTAAACTGATAGCAATGAAATTTCTGAACCGAACCGTGGAATGTGATAGATATTAATGAAGTCTATGGTTTTTAAAATTGCAAACTCTGTTTTTGGGTACTCAAAATGAGCCGAGGTGGCATGGAATCTCGGGGAGGGTGGTTGGGAAACCCTGAAACATTTCATTGCCCTCTAAAAATTGATACTGGTAATATATTATGTTTCTAAATATAAAAAACTTGGCGTGCCATGTGATTAGGATATCAGTTGCACATGCAGAAAAAAATAAATAAATAGACAGGACTTTATTTTGCCTGGCGGGTAGCAGCAAAAGCTGATATTGATACCAGAATTAATACTATGTCGACCTAGTTCATATGGAGAAATCTGCAAGAAACTATTTACGAGAGTTTTTGTGTTGGATGTTTTTCTTGCGGGCGGGCGATGATTTGGTTGCTATGGGAAAATAATAAAATGGTATCACCATAATGTTGAAGTACGGAGTCAATCAACTGGACTTTATGCATTTTTATTTTAATAATAAAATTTTGTATTACTGGTTATGTGTCACTTTCCTCTAATATTTTTCTTAATAATAAAGACATTATAATCATGAAATTGTGATGAAAACTAAAAAATATTTCAGTTTTGATATACCTTTGAAACATGTTTACCGCAAATTGGCATTTAGTTTCTGGAAAAAGTATATTTTTATGACCTATAAGTTTATAATATATTTAAAACTTTATAGACATCCATTTGTTCATATATCCGAACTATAACGACTGCCCGAAAACATCTTTATGCTGACATTGTGTTGAGAAGAGAGGAGAAGTCGAAGTTACGATGTCCATATCAGAAAAGTTTCGTGGAATCGGGAGACCGCTTGGCCATATCTTCCACTCGGGACCTAAACGACCAAAATGTTTGTCCTTGGCTATCGCACAGTATCTGCACCGTAAATCCTGTCCGGTTTATTTACGGCATTGCATTATTGTTCTGGCGCTATTCCCAAAGCAAAACATGCCTTATATGCAGTTTCTACACTTACACGTTAACAGGTCACAGTTACATTTAATTAACGTCTGCAACATCCAAATTATAGCGACTTTAACGCCATCAAGGAAAATGCACGGTTACGGTAAGGAAATTATACAATTGCCCCATCGTGCTTTACCGGCGCATAATTGAAAATACATAGTTTTAAAATATAGCTGGAAGCGGGTTATCACTTGTTAGGTAGTCGCTGAAGCAGTTTGACTGACACACTGATACCGTACAGATGATGCATTTTCATTAAAATTGATCAGTGTGAGAACCTTTTCTGTTCAGTGAGTTGATCAGTTTTGACACTTTGTGGTTAGACTACTTATTATTTATATGTACACATAATACAAAAAATTTTTTGATGGCATGCTGCACAAACTGATGCTTTTTTGAAGAACTATAGTAAATATGCCTTTGGAGTGTCTTTAGCGACTTATACAAAAATAAGCTTGCACGAGACAATGCATATACAGGGTGAGTTTTTAGTACTGGCTCGGTCGATAACTCCACTACTGTAGAAGAGCGAAAAAAGTTGTACATAAGAGTTGTAGCCACGGATATGCTCCTTGATCAGAAAATATTTTGATTTATACAGGATGATCCATAACTACGTGGTGATGCAAGTGTACATTTTTTAAATGAGACACCCGTATTTAGATTCTTCTAATAATTTCTCTTCTCACTATATGAGGTATTATAACATTATACAGGGTATTTCAAAAGTTATGACCATTTCTTTGTCCAAATCGCTGTCAAACGAACGTACTGTATATCAAAAGGTAATGAATCAAAAATTATTTTTTTTACATGGAAAGATTAGAAATATCCTATAGTTTTAAAAGCGGCTATAAAAAAAGTCCGCGACGCATATTCGTATACATGGTGATGTAGAATGCAAAATCCCGACTTTTTCTTTTTTTAATGTAACCCCCAGTATTTGACTATACCAGAAAATCGCTTTTAATATGCTCTTTCATCTTTGTATAGCACTTGTTGAACCTACGTCCATCAGTTTCCGAGATATTTCGATTTTTCGGTAAATTTAAAATATAGCTTCTATTTGTGTACCGAAATCTATTTATTTTGAGAAAGTACTATCGAATTTGTTTTTTATTTAACGAACAACTAAATTATATGGTCATGATGGTATCTGATAAAGCCAAAACCCTAAATCATCGAGACAATAAAGTCAAGTATGCTGAGGAAACAATTTTGTAGGCATGATGCATAATTATCAAGCAGATTTATCAGGTAGGCTTTGAAAAATTGACAGTTTTCATAACCTGCTCAATAACTCTGTATTGTGTGACAAAAGAGGGTTAAAAATAAATTTTTCCATTGAGGGTATTTAGGAGAATCTTTGATAAATTGCCTACTTGCCTCTAGAATATATCAACTATGAACAGCAATATACAGAACGGAGGCACTCTAAAACTAATGCGTTTGAAAGATTGAATTGAATTGATCGTTTTATTTAGACTGTGTCGTTCAATTTTCATAGCCTACCTGATAGATCTTGATAATTAGCTTGATAATTATTCATGAGGTCTATAAAATTGTTTCTTCAGCACACTTGACCTATAATATCTCATTAATTCAATGTTTTGACTTGATCAAGTACTATTATGGCCTTATGTTTCAGTTGTTTGTTAAGCAAAAATAAAATTTGATAGTATTTTCTCAAAATAAGTAAATTTTAGTAAACAAATAGAACGTATACTTAAAATTTGTAGAAAAATCGAAATATCTCAGAAACTAATGAATGCAGTCATAACAAGTGCTATACAAAGATGGAAGGGCATATTAGTAGCAATTCTTTGGCATAATAAAGTATTGGGGGTTACATTTAAAAAGAGAGAGAAGATCTAGATTTTGCATTCTACATCACCCTGTACAGAAATATGCGTCGCAGGCTTTTTTATAGCCGACATTAAAACTAGAGAATATTTTTTATTCATCCGTGTAAAAGAAATGATTTTTGATTCATCACTTTTTGATATACAGTACGTTCATTTGACAGCGATTTGGATATAAAAATGGTTATAACTTTTGACATACCCTGTATAATGTAACAATACTCTATATTGGAAGAACGAAAATCATTATTAGAATTTGAATATTGAATAACATATAGGGTCTCATTAAAAAAAATGCATGTTTGTATCACCACGTAGTTATGGATCACCCTGTATAAATATAAATATTTTCTGAGCAAGGAACATATCCGTGGCTTATATAAAACTTTTTTCGCTATCTTCTACAGTAGTTATCGACCGAGCCGGTACTAAAAATTCACCCTGTATGTAACTTTGCAACGGCATGCAAATACCAGAGTTAACGCTTGCTTCAGTATATTTGGACTAGTAATTTGCTAGTAGCAAGCATACTTCGCGAACAACGAGTTTTAATTTCCTTTTAGTAGTTATTTCGTGTCTATCTTCGAGATTACCGATACAATAATCAAAATCAGCTGATGTATTCAGCAAAACATGAAATGTGTGAGCAAACGTCGCTCTCATTGATCCTGAATTAGTTGCAACGATTTATGCAAACTAAATATTAAAAAACCCGCCTACGATAAGACCTGGCCTGCTGGCCTGGAGTATTACTCGCATATCTGGGGAGCTGCTACCTGCAAATTGTATGACTATACCAAAGAGTAGGTTACCTACTCTTTGACTATACCCTGTCAATGCTTGACGACGGAGAGCGACTAATTTTTTTAGTAGTGAGAGGATTAAGGTTCAGTTGCCCTAACAGTTGCCGCTCAGCCTTAAGGGTCTAGGGTATAGCGCACCAACTGGAGGATCCAAGAAAATACTTATTCCCGTGTTAGCAAGAAGGCGTGGCCAGGGAAGGTAAGTCTGAAGCTCCAAAGATAAGGTGCAAAGGTCGAAAGATAAGGTACAAAGGTCGCCATAAAAATAAATTTCGCGTTTAGAAGCTCCTGACGCTACCTTTAAACTTACAGTAATGATTCAAAAGGCAAATTGAAGAAGAAAGCTTGCGCTATGTCACTTCGGTGGCCTTATTTCAATATCGTGTTTGAAGAATGTATAATTTTGCATTGCGAGATTTTTTGCACATTGAAAAACTTTTTCTAAAAAATCGCTCAGAGTTATCATTCATTAAGATCTGAACTATCCCTTTCTGAAATACTATACAGGGTTATTCACGTTATTCGACACGGAGCATTATGGCTAAAGTATTCGATAAAAAAGAAAACAATAATTTGGAATGGTTAGAGACCCATAAAGGCTACATTTTAAAAATATTTTCATGTTATACAGGGTGTCCCAAAAACACGAAATATATCAAAGTTATGTTTTTTTAAATAGAACACCCCATATATTATTGCATATTCAGATTCCTTGGTGAATTTTAGTGTGACTTTATGTATCATACATGGTACCTAAAGCGAACCGTTAATGTGTAAATCACCATTTTCGGTATAAGTAGATATCGGGAAAAAATTGAATATCGCAGAGATTACAAAATATGGAAGGCTGTGACTTTGCCGTATTACTAAGCGTAAAATGCATCAGCTTTGATGAGACTGTCAAATTTAAATTACGTTTATGCTTGGAGAAATCGGTCGATGAATTAAGGAAACTTCGATCAGTGATAACTTGATTTTTTCAAATGGGAATGCCTAATTTTTTTATACGGTTAAACGTAGAATTTGATAAGCTTTCTAATGATGTAAGGTTGTGCATATCAATCTCTGGTAGTTTTCATTTAATTTTAAATTTTCAAACAAATCGGCGTTTTTCAACTTTCCTACCTATAAGCAACGTAGCAGGCCATGAAATATAAACAAAAACCTGTTCAGGTAGAATATGCAATAATATATGGGGTGTTCCATTAAAAAAAAACATAACTTTGATACATTTCATGTTTTTGGGACACCCTGTATAACATGAAAATATTTTTAAAATGTAGCCTTTATGGGTCTTTAACCATCCCAAATTATTATTTTCTTTTTTATCGAATACTTTAGCCATAATGCTCCGTGTCGAATAACGTGAATAACCCTGTATAATGTAGTTTGAAAAAAAACAGTGAGTTGTGCGTTTACCTGCGAATCCATGTTTTACATGCCAAATACATAATTATGTTTGATGTGTGTACCCAGGTCCCTAAGGGATTAGAGCGAAACCCATCTTAAGGATTTTATGAACTTTGAGATTTTGAGATGCATTGGACGGCGTTCTCATTTCTTCACTTCTTCCCTACATTCAGACAGTAATAGTAGTGCTTTCTCTCAAGGCAGGACTGTCGAAGATAACGAACTTTATTGTTTCCTCTGCCTTACCTCACTTCCTGCATAAAGATGTTGTTACATCATTACCCAACTTTTGCAGGTGTGCACGGGAGGCTCAATGGCCAGTAATAAATCGAAGCACCTTTCGTAGTTTCTTCTTGCTCTATCTGAGATCCTCTGCGGTATTAGAACCCTCAGCATCCTCTTGGACTGAACATTCCCACCATCCTGTCCCAGCACATCTGGTGCTTATATGACACCCATCTGGTAACAGGTGGTTATGGCTGGCTCATTCCCATCTACTCCTATGTGACGAATTGAGCAAAATTTTTGATTCTCATTTAGGACAAGAAATTGTATGTTGATTAATTTGGGCCCTGTTCCGAATTTTGCCGTCCTCAAGCAATTTCCTAACAGATCAATCATCTTTGTATACGTATTTTTTAAATTTCAGGTTTTTGAAAAGCCTAGTTATTAGTGCACTCTAAAAGCTTTCCAAAATTGTAAAATGTTAACATCTATATTCAGCCTGACTGTCTTTTTCATTGTGAATTTAATGTTGTCATGGCCCATTTCCATTTCTGCAACATTTCCAAGGTTTCGATCATTTTAAACTATGATATGATTTGTAGAAGAGCTTTCTCTTCTACAAATCATATCTTATATGTAAGTTTGGATTGATTTCCAATTAACGCAAATGAAATTTGCATGCAATATAAACATAAATACGTGAATTGTGTGGTTCTTAAAATAATATTCGCGACCAGAATAGCTGGGTAGACTAGTCTCCGAGGAATGTTATATTAAATATTAAATCGCTAGGGTGAGAAATTAAGTAAACATGTATTCCGTTAAATGCTTTAGAAGCTGAAAATTCCAACACGATAACTGGAGCGTGTCTTGCTTCTCTAAGCAATATATGCCACTGAACGATGACCACAAAATAGTAACTTACAAAACTAACTATCACAAAAGTGGTGAGAACTTAAGAGACATATATTTTTTTTGATGCACTGAATCCTAATTCAGTGCTAGCTTTATCCGTACGATCAAAAAAAAACAGATACAATGTCTTAAGAAAATGATTGGCATCTAGTTTAATACATATTTTTTAAGTCATAGCTTTGTTTTTATTCAACATTAAATATAATTGGTCCATCATGCCTCACAGTTATCAAACAATTTTAAAATTAATTTTTGTCAAATTATGTACTTAAATAAAAGCCGCAGAGGTGGCCGGACCGTTAGTAAAGTTTATATTAAACTTTATGTGGTTTTTAATCAATGGATGAGTGAAACACAATTTAACAAAGAGATAACTAGAGAATATATTTTAGAAATTACATTAATAATGACTGAAAGTTCAGTTTGCAAATTTTCTAATCTATTATGGCTTCAATCAAAAAGTACAGTTAATGTGTTTTTGAGCACCATTTAAATGACAAGAAATTCTGATGAACCTATATTTTATATACACTGTACACAAGGCGTTAAGGAAATTTCAAGACTGTTAATTAATTTGTTTGTTGGCTAGGACTGAAATGCTATTAACTCAAGCCAAGTAAACCTTTCAATTGAGAACATATTCTATATTAAATACACTCAAGTTTGATAATCTATATCTTTTACTTTATACTAAAATTGGACAGATATTCTGTTTTATTTGGAAAGCGCTAGATTTACCTGACGACCTGTGAGCAATAAATGTCCAATAAAAAAAATGTGAAAAAAAAAACAACTTAACAAAAGGATTTAATTTTTATATTTAATTGTTAAGGAATAGATTTTGGCTTGTTGATTTAGTCGTTTGGCAGCAAAACTTGAGCTACAAGTAACTCAAAATAAGGTGAACTTTTCAGTTTAAAAAATGTATTATACTAAATGCCTTAGTCTACTCATAACTCATTATTCACAAAGAATACCGTTTTTGTATTCAAATGGCGAGAAGTATAATTTTGCTTGTTAATTTACTTATTTGGTAATAAACCTTAAGCTGCTAATAACTCAAGATAACCTTTCAACTTAAAAGATATTTTATATTAGATGTTTTATCCTACTCATAACACGTTAAAGAAATGCCATCGGTATCTACTACTTAATGCCAAAATTGGACATAATATTTTATTTAAAAAAACCTATTTAAAAAATGACCTATAGGTACATACTTGGTAAAATAGATTTCCAAAAAGACTCAAGTGTAAACAATTTGTGTATTTTTTTGTATGTAAGCATTTCGTAAAAATATAAAAATGATAAATGCTGAAAATGTGGTACATAGCATAATAGGAGCATTTGCTAACGTTTGGATTTTTTCTGTCAGCAGAAAACTTGAGTTACTAATAATTGAAGATTGCTTGGGCTTTCCAATTTTAAATATAATGTAAATTACATGCGTTACTTGACTGAAAAAGTACTGAATATTTGGTAATAGACATCTTTTACTTTATACTGAAATTGGACATTCTCCTTTACTCAACCTGTGCATGCTTGCTACAACGGATTTACAATAAAAACTCGTGTGAAAACACACGATTAATGTATTGTTTTGGGATTAATATTTTACAAAAGAATATCATTTTTATTTTAAAAATAAATTATTAAATGTTTGGATTCAACGAACCATCAAAGGGTAAGCCACGAAGAAGATCGTCAGGTCCAACAAGCGTACTTGGCGTTTTGTCGTCAGCGACACTCGTGGTAGACGAGCGATCGTAGTGGGCTGCGATCGTCCCAAATTGAGAGAGAGCGCGGCACTGAAGCGCGTTCCGGGACTCCGGCAATCGCAGACTCCGGGAGTCCGGGCGCACAGCGCACAGTTTCACACGACGCGACGCCGTCCGGCGACGTTGCTTCAGACAAAAGAACGCCGATAAGACGGTCTAGAGTGTAGAATTTAGAAGGATCTGCCAAAAAGTAGCAGTATCAGCCAGTGGCGTATTTAAGATCTTTGTTCGGGGTTTAGAGTAGGGTGGGCTAGCTAGCAGCATGCCTGGATTAACCATGGGGCTAAAGGGGCTGGAGCGGTTCACAGGGGCCCAACAGGGGCCCTACTTTTATTTAATGTGACAGAGCAAATATTAGCTCAATAGATGAACAATAAAATCAGTAGATCTAATAAAAACTTATTTTCGAGATCTCAATCAAAACGGTGTTTTTCAATTTCCCTACCTATAAGCAAACCAGCAGGCCATGAAATATAAACAAAAACGTGTTCAAATAGAAGCAAATAACTTTAGCAGAAAGATACAGATAAACTAAGGTAAAGGGGCAAGGTTATAAAAATTCCCTACAGCCAATGAACTCTAACTAGAAACAACGCCGGTCAGATGTCTAAGGTCAAAGAGAACCTGAAATACGTCAGAAATGAATAATTTTTACGGTTTACTAGCTACTGCAATGTATTATAGATTAAAAATTTCCAAAACCATTAAACTTTCACCGATAGCAAGTAGCAGTCTAATACCTTCAGCACGAAATTTCACATTTAATGATATAAAACAATAGTTATTTCAGTCAAAATCAAAAGTAACGATACCTCTGACTGTCCCACTGTAGCCCTTCTAATTTTTCAGTATCTATTAGCAAGATCGCAAAAAAAAGAATACTGACAAATCAGATTTTAATTTTTTGCCAGGCAAATTATGTATTATAATTCGATTTGATTAGATGTGTTATCTCTGTTATTTCTGATTAGACTTGATTTGTTGTAAGTCATTTTTATAATTTTAACTGCTTGCTCTAGTTCGTCTGTATGTTTCTGCTAAGTTAGTTGTTTTCTTCCACCTAAAGTTTTTTGTTTGTATTTCATGGCCTGCTAAGTGGCTTATAGGTACGAAAGTTGAAAATTTGAAATTAAACCAAAACTACCAGAGATGAATACCAAATTATAAATTCGACTGTATAAAAATAATTAGGCATTCCCATTTGAAAAAAACAAGTGAATTCTGATTGAAGTTTCCTTAATCAGTCTACCGATTTCTCCAAGTACACATGTAATTCAAACTTGAACGTCAAACCTAAGTTGACCCATTTCAAGTTTAGTCACACGGCAAACTCACAGCCGTGTAAGTTTTATAATCGCTGCGATATTCAATTCTTTTCTGATATCTACTTATATAAAAAATTGTGAATTGCACCTATACGGCTCACTTCAATCCCCAGGTGTGATACATAAAGTCACACTGGTCGTGATCTAAATATTCAATAAAATATACAGGGTGTTCCATTTGGAAAATCATAACTTTGATATGGCACGCTTTTATTAGAAACCCTGTATAAAAGACATTATTTTTAAAATGTAGTCAAACTCGACCTACATACATTCGCAAAGTTAATTTTCTAAAAAGTGTTATGGTTTGGTCACAAGAGTCCGAGGCGTTGAGCTTGACTCAGCCTGTTTAAAAAGAAAATAGAAAATACCTATACCTACCCATTGGACACAGTCGGCACCTGTGGGCCGTGCCAACATAATGAATAAATCGAAGTTGAACCGATACAAAGGCGACGCTCAAAAAAGAAAAGTAAGTTATCCATATAGTTTGTTAGTGTAATGTCTATGTACTACATGGCTACAATTTACCAAGATAACTATTTTAAGGATGCTGAGGACAAATTAAAAGCAGTGGAAAATTGCCCAAAATAAGTTCTTTAAGCAAACCTAACGCTGCCCTTGAAAAGGATTGCACTGAAAGATGTTCTGATTACTAAGCAAACGCAAACATTGAGAGCAGTGCTGATACTATGAGCGGGACTCATGACGTACTTATAAAAAAGTGTATAGTAGTTTCTTTTGTTATATCGGGAATATAGTTTCATAAATAATAGTATTGGCATTTTATTTATAAAGGGCCCCTTAAAATTATAAGCCCCGGGCCCCATGAAAGCTTAATCCGGCTATGGCTAGCAGCCGCCCAGGGAAAGAATAAATACCAGAGCGGCAGTCCCAGGGAAAAACACAGTATATGCATTTTTTCATATATTGAGGTTTTGACGAATTTGTACATACTGGGCCATGATCTATCTATTTAAACAGTCAAAACTTAAATATATACCAAAATAACGGAGATTTTGACTGACAAAACCCAGTATCTACAGAACAGCAATAATTATCAAAATTCCAAAACACAGTATCTGCGTGCCAGCTAGATGTTAAAACACAGTAAATGCACCAACCAGTCAGGTATCACCATTTTGTGATGGCCATTGTAGAGGCTGTGTTTTGACATTTGTTTTAGTAGGGTTTTAGTTTGTTTTGGCATCTTAAGCGGTAGTTACTACGTTTCCACGGGATTTCGAAACGATTTCAAACTGGTTTGAGTTTTCAAATATATCGTGGAAACGCCAATTCGATGCGTTTTCAAAACGTTTCCTGTTCAAGGTCGATACGCTACTTTTTGGTATCAATTTATGTACTCTTTTGCTTATGGTTGTTTTTCATGGGTTTCGGTCAACGATTGAAACTATAACTTTCCTTCACTACGTTTCGGTTTATTTTAATCTAAACCAGCTTCAGGTGTGTTAAGGGTCCTGGATACACATATTTATACATACGTATTTGCCATGTAAAACACGGACTCACAATTTCTCGCATAACTCACTATTTTCAAACTACATAAATAATATTTCAGAAGGCGATAGTTAAGACCTTAATGAATTACAGCTATTTTCGATTTCCTCAAAAAAGTTTTTTGATGTGCAAAAAAACTCGCAATGCAAAATCATACATTCTATAAATGCCTGTAATTTAACAACCAAACACGATATCAAAAAAAGCTTAAATAGTTGCACAAGCGTAAGCTTTCTTCTTTAATTTGCTCTTTGAGTCATTACTGTAACTTTAAAGGTAACGTCAGGAGCTTGGAAATGCGAAATTCATTTTTATGGTGACCTTTGGACCTTACCTTTGGATTTTTAGACTTATCTCCCCTCATCTTAGACACACACACTGGAGGAAGGGAACAGACGGCCACGCCTCCTCGCTAACACGGGAATACGTCTTTTCTTGAATTCTCAATTTCGCGCGCTATACCCTAGACCCTTAATTTCAGATGTCGCTTACATCTCTGTAAATTCGTTTTGTTTGCGAGGGCTTCAGCCCTCTCAACCCGTAGAGGCTGTTTCGCAAACAAAACAATTTTATAGAAATGTAACCGACGACATCTGAAATTAACACACCTGAAAATAGTTTAGATTAAAATAAACCGAAACGTAGTGAAGGAAAGTTATAGTTTCAATCGTTGACCGAAACCCATGAAAAACAACCATAATCTATAGTCGTGGTCACTAGAAAAATAAGCATAAAGTACTCTTTTGCGCAATTCAATATTATTCTATTATGTGGTGGATGTGCCACACTTTCTACAAGGTATCCGTGTTGAAAATATGGTGAATGTTACATTAACTATTATACCTACACATAATCGACCAGTGATGTATATTATATTAATATTGAACTTATGCCTTGTCAGATCATTAACAAACAAACAAGCTGTTCGTTTGTCTATACTTCCGTCTGTTTAAATCTCTATCCGCCTGTAATCGGATTACAGGGTTTAGTTTAACTCAGGGGTCAATGTCATCGCTGAATATCCAAATTTCAAGTTTCAAACGATTAGATAGTAGTAGTAGTAGTAGTTTATTGTGAGAAAGAATCAATACATATATGTGGATACATTTCAATTATAGATGGAAGTTTCACAATAAATTTGAAAAATGCCCAAAAAGGAAAATCTTGTGCTGGGTCTCAAATTAATTCACAGTGACAAACACAAACTTATATATAGATACAAAGGTAGTTAGGAGTGTAAGAAAGAAATAACTCACATCGTAACAAAAAGTAGGATCAAAAATACTAGGTAGATGCCCCAAAGAAAATACATAATAACATAAAATCAATACACAGGTATGTGGAGAAAGTGGATCCTTTTTTATCATACATAAAAGTTTCACAATAAATTCGAAAAAATGCCCAAAAAGAAAAATCTTGTGCTGGGCTTCATACTAATTTACAGTGACAAGAAAAAGTCTATATATAGATAGATACAAAAGTAAATAGGAGTGCAAGAAAGAAATAACTCATAACGTAACAAAAAGTAGGATTAAAAGTACTAGTGCTAGATACCCCCAAAAAAATACGTAATAACAAAAACTCGGTAAGTTTTAAGTACTATACATAAACTATAAACAATATGTTAGACGTTTTTACACCAGACATAGTACATATGATATAGAAAGTATGATGAAAGCTATCATCGATAAAATTGATGAAGAATGCATGCTGCTGTACAGGCTGGATCCACTGAAGGTTAACCCATCGAAAGACGTACGAATACCAGTACAAGGGGAGGGAGGCAACGTGGAAGCAGCAGCATAGTATCAAAGCCAATGCCTCACACAAGACCTAGCCTTCGAGGTGGCAATTATTTGTAATGAATAGTACAAATAAATAATAATGCAAGTATGCAAATGCGACTGTGTCACATTAATCATTCTTGTAAATCGAGAGAAGCAGTGTTGTGAAATGTTTTAATTCCGTAAGAGCACATAATAAACCCAAAAAAATTAAAGAAAAGCATTTTTGTCAACGGAACATTGCTCAGTCAATATTGCTGCAGAATCTCTGATCATAAACTGACTGTTACATGCTCAAAACTGTCCCCAAGACGTAAAGTAAATCACTCAAATTGAAGAATATTAAATAACAAAACCTACCCACTCTAGCTTAAAATACAGATTCACTGGTGCTCCTTTTCATTCCGAGCCTCAGGCAACTTGCGTATTGTTGAGAAGCGACAATTGTTTCATAGCCCACTGAATTTACTTTGTTAATTGACGGTCCCATTCAAGTCACATATATATCATTCCTCTATATTTTAATTAATTCTGCCGTATAGTTAAAATAACCCGTCACCCGCTTAGCACTTAGGTAGGACAATAACGTATATTCAATCTTAATATCTTCTGCAACCTATTTGACCCACGCCTGCATAGTCAGTCACATCGTTGTGAATAAAGCGAGTGGGACTTGGTCTAATTTATCATTACCTTTATCAAGCCTCTTGATTGACGAATATGGAAGATCTAAATATTTACGATTACAATGCAAGTAATAGTATATCGAAAAATGGTCGTATAAATACAAATAAAAAGTTACGTCTGGTAGCTTCACTCAGTACATACCATATACAGGGTGATCAACTTATACTCCAAAGTTTGATACCTCCATTATTATGAGAGACAGAAAAAATCTTTCCAATAATAGTTGTTGGTAAAACTTATATTTTAAAATAATTTTATAATATACAGGGTTCTTAATAGCGTCACAGCATACCAAAGTCGTGTTTTTTCAAACGGAACACCCCATATATTATCCCAAATTTGAATTTCAGAAATATGGGGTTCTATTAGGTTATACATGATAATTTCAGAGATATGGCCACTTTTATGTGAAAATTTTCACGAATTCATCACCCTGTAAATCAGTATCTGGAAGCTTGACTCTCAATGCTAGAATAATTTCGTGGTTATCTAGTTTTGTCTGAAATTATCTATTTAATGCTGCCTTTGATTTTGTATACAGGGTGAACCAAAACTCACGACCATAATATTCTTTGTTATCTTAACACCCTGTATTTTATAGCATTATCAGAATGTTCTTACAAAATACCTGAAAAAACACAACTTTGGTATGCCGTGACTTTATTAATAACCCTGAATATTATAAAATAATTTTAAAATGGAGACCTTAGCTTTATCTACAACCTTTTTCGAAAGTTTTTTTGCATCTGCCATAATAACAGAGGTATCAAACTTCAGAGTATAAATTGATCACCCTGTATAGTTTGAATTTACGAAGATAATGGGTTATTACTGAACAGCGAAATTCTCCATCGAGTTAATTGTAAGAGGAGCCAAGGCTAAACTTCGCTGCTTGACGATATTATTATTATCATTAAATTATTATTTCTTCTGTTTTTTATGTGCCATACGCATTTACAAAGTGTGGGCGGTTATTTGCTCTTGTGACAGTCCATGTGTAGAGTGCCGTCTTCACTCTCCTGTCTATTGTTGAGATGCCGTTAACGTGATACCAAGTTCTGATA
Organism: Callosobruchus maculatus; assembly: GCA_951848785.1. NCBI lineage: Eukaryota > Metazoa > Arthropoda > Insecta > Coleoptera > Chrysomelidae > Callosobruchus > Callosobruchus maculatus. The sequence goes on from CATOUR010000113.1 coordinate 1,858,247, forward strand.
TCTCGGAACAATGGATGTTAATTACGAGCTGGACCTCTCCTTCCTTCAATTTTACCCATCAAAATTTCTTTCAGGAGCTTATATTTGGGTCTTTAAGGATGTGACCTAAATAAGCTGCTCTGTGTTTTTTATGGCTTCCAGTAAGTTCCACATTTCAAAGGCCTCGAGGTTCTATTCGATGAGTTGATTTTGAGAGACCAATTTTCTGTTATCTGTTATCTAATACTATTTATGTTCTTTCAAATGAAACTCCAGCTTTCAGATATTTGTCAGATCACTCTCCTCTAGTATATCATCTGCGTAGGTGTGGTTGAGGTATAAGGCTTAATATTGGTTACTAGTATTTTGGAGTGAACTAGATAGTCTCTGTTATAAGACTTGAGTTGGCTAACGGTTATTTTTGTGTAAAGAGCAGAATACGTTGTGTCTGCCGAACGAAACTATGTTGTATCAAAAAGCTTCTGAATTATTTTGTTTCTTGCTTTCAGTTTAGTGGCACTCTTTGCCTAATATTGTTTTGGAAGGAAGTGCTGTATCTATTGCAAGTACTCTATATTTAGGGGTTTTTTGTTATGCGCGGGTAGTCCAGGTGGGTTTGACTTTTGAGTACCCTACTAGAAGACATTCCTCTTTCTACCCAATCCTCCCATATAATTATAATAATTTTAAAGGAAAATAGTAACTAGATATCTTGATTTACTGAAGGGTTGGGACAGTTTGACCTCTAATTTGGATTCTAGGTGGAATGTTACTATTGATATCACCCGCAGTCGCCCAGATACAAATTGTACTATGGGTTCTAAATAACCCATGAGAATGGCATTGGTATGCATATTAACCATTGTAGCCATTTATAAGTCATCAGCAGACTTTTACGATTCGTAAACTAATTGAAACGGATCTTAACAATATAAATGAATAGTTTCAAGCCAATGGGATGGGAAGTTCCTTAACATCAACACAATATCACAGCATATCTTTTTCGAGAAAAGCGTATACCCTTTAGTACGTCTATGCACTTAACGATATAAGTTTAGTTAATATTAATTATGTTAAAGACTTCGGTGTCCTAATTGATTCCAAACTTTGTTTTGCAGAAAACTATAGTAAAATTTTAGAGACTTGGATTCATAACAAGAAATAGTGTACATCTAGGAAACGATACTTTTAAAATATTTATATATACTTTAGGTGCATATTGGTAATATTCTACGTATACAAAAACGTTTTTACGCATGGCTGCCTGGCGGTCCAATATTAATCTTTACAATAATTCGCACAACCCTTATTATATATATAGACTACAGCATTGCATACAGTCACTTTTAGGTGTCTATATTGGAGTCCAGGAGGGCACAGTCTTTTTTGTATGTTTTTTATTTATCTTAGTCGGAGGTTATATTGATTGTAAAGTACCCTCTCACATGAACCATTTAGAATTTCGTTTTCTAAGTTTAAATGTTTATACGTCAAAATTGATGGGATAGTTGAGTTTAGTTTTGGTTTAGTTTAAGTATTATTTGTTACATATGATTGTTGGACTTGTAATGTCTACAGTTATTAATATGGAGCTTCCGTTTAATAAATAAATCAATAAATAAATGAATTATACAACTTGCGTGATTGTGTCAAGTATACTTGGACAGTCATTTTCTCCCTGCTACATTTTATGATAACCGAACACTCTCTGAGTGAAGTAGGTCAACTCTCATCGCATATACAATACCCATCCGTCTCAATTTCCGTGAGCTCGTCGGCATTACCGGCCCAATATCTCACTGGAATGAAATCGTATCCCTAGTGTTATTTTATTATGAATCAGTTAATTCCGATATATACGGCTCTCGACCATTCTCCCTCTCTCTCTCGCTCCCGGTGCAGAGACAAATGGTAATAATAAGACGGGCAAATAAAAGAAAACGCCGCCCTGCCTTCAGGTTTAGGCTAGAGATGATCCAATACGAACACAATGTTGATATCGAATGGAAGAAAGAAGCAGAGAGGCCTTCTGGTGGCGTGCAACTTCCCAACCCGCAGTTCCGCATGCGCATTTGTCATGACTACAGAGATTGTCATTGATAGTGACAGTTCTGTGTGCGGTTTGCAGAACTCAAAATGGTGTGTTGTTTTTGAAGTATTTCTCTGTTTTCGTGGTGCTTTTATTTTCTGTATCCACCATATAGATCCAGCAATGTATAGTTTTGAAAAATGTTTTCTATTTTTATGCTATGTGTAGAAAAGTCTAGAAAGTCCTTTATCCAAAATTCCTTTCTTATTCGCATTACTTGAGTAGTACTGAACCCAGAAAATTAAGCTAGTGAGGGTTGAAATTGATTTGTGGTATCATAAGTGGATGGGTTAAGTGGAAGAACAGCCGTAGGCCTCCCTACATGCTGAACTTCGCCCTTCCACACTGTAAACCATTATGATATCGAGTTACTTCTTTTGTTAAACCATTAATGTAATGTTTACAGGGAAGTAAAGCATATTATTATGTTTAAAACAAAAAAGTGCAGCCCGGGCTCCGACACACCGGGCTGCTGTTCCATTACCCAATGACTACTCCTCACACCGTGAGGTGAGCAATCACTGGGTCCGCGAATCGTGCGCCCTAAGTAGACGAAGGGACCCAAGGACGACTGCCTTCTGCATTCTGGCCGCTAAGATGTGCGCCGCCGCACGGCACACCGGTATTTTGCGCAGTGCAGAGAGCAGCGTATTCCTCATTCCACCTAGGGATCCAATGACCATAACCAGCAGACTTACAGTGTAGTCTGGCCAGAGCCTGCGAAGTTGTCCGAGCAACTCCTGATATTTGGTCCGCTTTTCCTCCTCCTTAGAGACGTTTACCTCGGCAGGCGCCGAAAACTCAATAACGAACATCGTCTTCTGTTGGTGGTCGAGAAGGACTATGTCGGGCTTGTTTGCCTGTACAAGCTCGAGCGTGGGGAACGAGTAGTTCCAGTAAATCCGGCATCTCTCGTTCTCCACAACGGACTCTATATCCCCTGGAGCGTATGGCAGCACCGGTGTCTCATCGATACCGTATGAGTGCCTCAAATGATAGTAGAGCACTCGTAGAGCCGCGTTGTGCCGATGGACGTAAGCCGTCCCAGCGTACGTCTTACACGCCGACAAGAGATGCATAAGCGTCTCTGGCGCCTGTCGGCAAGCTCTACAAAGGGTGTCGGGTATATCTACACCCATAACCCTTTTACGGTACACCAAGGTGTTGAAGACACCGTCTTGGCAAGCCATTATAAAGCCCTCAGTCTCCGACTTCAACCCACTAGACCTTAGGAAAGAGAAGGTCAACTGCTCAGACAAGCCATGCTCTTCCAGATGTTTGTAGAAGATTCCATGCATTGGCTTATCTTTATGAAGTCTTAAAAGAAAGTCGACTTCGGCAGTTTTAAGGTGGGATTTTAATTCTGCGGGAGCAAGTTCCGTAATGGACTGCTGACACCTCCGCTTGAAGTCGAGTGTGAGGCTGAGCTCCTCGGCTGCTCGTTTCGCTGCGCTAAAAAGAAAGGCTCCCTTTCCCGCATTCTCGTGCTCTCGCACAAAGCGGATCAGGGGATCGGTGCTGTTCGTTACATAGCAGGCAGTGGCCAGTACTACTCTGTTGTGCAGACGCTCCAAACTCAATAGTCCACGCCCTCCCAGGTGTCGCGGGAGGTATATTCGCGGGACAGAGGACTTAGGATGCAGGCTTCTCTCCATATTCATCCTTTTGCGGGTCTTCGTGTCGATTTCCTTCAGCTCGTTCACTTTCCAGTGTATAGCACCAAAGGTGTATAATAACAATGGGACCGCAAGCATGTTTGTGGCAGCGACTTTGTTCTTGACGGACAGTTCTGACGACCAGATCTGCCGGAGTCGGTGCAAATACTTGCGGCGGAGACACCCTTTAACCAATGCTGCCTCTTGGACATGACCCTGCGCCACTCCAAGGTAGGTATAAGTATCTCCGGCATGCAGTTGTCGCAAGATGCTCCCATCAACGAGCTGTTCCTCATCTCCACTATCTCCGCTTCGTCCTTTCTTGAGATGAACCAATGCACATTTGTCTGTCCCGAACTCCATTCCGATAGCATGACTGTACTCCTGCACCACCCTCAGCGATTGTTGTAGTTCGCGTTGGCCGGAGGCATAAAGTTTTAGGTCATCCATATAAAACAGATGGGTGACCTTGTGCCTCCGGTTATTGGGCGTGCCACAGCTGTATCCTTTAGTATTTCTCAGCGCTATGGACAGAGGCAAAAGTGAGATGCAAAAGAGCAAGGGACTCAAGGAGTCTCCTTGGAAGACACCTCTTTTCAATGACACCAACTCTGTCTGAACCCGAGTTTCACCTGATGTTATGGTAAACCGGGTCTTCCAGAGCGGCATCAGTGGTTTGATGCATCCCACTATCTGAGTATCCACCGAAAGACATTCCAACAGCCGCACAATGAGGTCATGAGACGTGCTGTCGAATGCCTTGTGATAGTCAATCCAGGCCATAGAAAGGTTTCGCTTGTACTGCACAGAGTCCTGCGTGACACATCGGTCAATCAACAGGTTCTCCTTGCAGCCAGCTACTCCTTTCTTTGACCCTCTCTGTTCATACACGTCGAGAAATACAGGATTCACAGCTTGAAGTATACGCATGTACAAGATTCTGGTGAAGAGCTTGTAACACGCGTTCAGACATGTTATTGGCCTGTAGTTTTTGGGATCAAACAAATCTCCGGTCTTCGGGAGAAGCACGGTTCGACCCTCGACAAACCAAGCCGGAATTGGCTGCTCCTGATTTAGCCACGAGTTAAAAACTCTAGCTAAATGCCGGTGGCAACTGGGGAATTTTTTCCACCAGTAGGTGTTTATGCCATCCGGGCCAGGAGCTGCGAAATTCTTTGCGCCTCGTAAGGCGTCAAGAATTTCTTCCGTGTTTATCGGGTGACGCAGTACATTCAAGTTAGGAGTCCTCCTACAAACGGACTCGAACTGCGCCAAGGCCGGAGTGTCTGCTGAGAGAGGTTTGGGTTGTTCGTAAATGTCCCTCCAAAAGGCCTCCACGCGATCAGCAGTTGGCGGCTGCTCTATGGCTGGAGGCGGCTGTTGGAAAAGGCGAGAAGGTCTTTCGTAGAACATTCTGTTCTGCTCCAGACCTCTCGCCCGCGCCACCAACGATCGCTTAGCAGCGATTAGCATCCGTATCCTGTCAAGACAGTGTTGCTTGACAACAACTAGTACCGCTTGACTGAGTGTATGATGGTCGCGCCTCAACCCGTAGGCTATCTGGCGCACTCGGCGCGTAAAAGGCTTCCCAGCCGCTCTATATTCCATCACACACTGGATACGGGATGCTTCCTGGCGAGCCAACTGGATTTTCGCTTCCATTTGGCGCACCCGTCTCTGTGCTCTCTCAACAGGAGAGTCTCTCACTCTCCCCTGTCTAGCTAGCCTCAGAGCCGCAGCGTAAATTTCGCAATTGATGCTCCAAATGTCAGAGGCCTCCGATAGACGTTCACCAACAACCTCATCCTCTCTCTTTAAATCTGCCAGCTTCAAGGACCTTCCGTTGTTATGCAAGGCCCTTCGGTCCCTGAAATCCCCAGGTGAGACGGCTTGGTCGATTTCCCTCTCAGCGGGCCTTACCGGCGAACTTTCAGCCTGGTTAACAGGCCTTCCGTCCGCCGAAGGGGCAGGCTGAGCTGGAGCACGAACATATCCCTGCCTCCGGAGGTACGATACATAATCTCGCAAATTCTGAGAGGTAAGCGTGCTATGCTCTGGGCGCATTTCACACCACCTCTCATACATGCGGGACATGTATCCCCTACGGCGCGGGCTACTGCTCTCGTAGCAGCTCAGCAGGTCATCCTTGAGCTCCGTCGTCCACCTAAAACGGTTCATGTTATTGCGGGGGTCGTCATCAGGGCAAATCGAAGCACCGCCACCTTGCCCAACGCCGGCTTCCGAAACCGGCTCGGTGTGGGTGCTTTTCCTTCGAGGTGGTCGATCCCGAAGATAGGGCCCGTCAGGTGGTTAGCCTTAAGGCCCGCAGCCGACATTTCCGGAGGCAGCCGTCCAAATTGCCTCGAGAGGATGGACCTGTGAAGGTTGCCGACCGACTTGCATCCTTTGGCTTCGGTATACCCCTCGGTGTCGCCACGCACCGAATAGCCTGTTGATGTTGGGCGGCTTCCTGGGAGTTTATGAAAACAGCCGCTTCTAACATGAGGAACAGACGCTGTCGGAGTACCGCTCCTCACATGGAGATCCGTCGTGTCCTATTAATTGTGGAATAGCCGATCCTCTGGATGCAGACGCTATTCCACTGTGCTAGTTTTGGTCCGCCCCGGGTATTTCATTTCCCCGGTACCACCCATATCTGGGAGGCATTCCCCTATCCGCCACCTTGGGGAGGCGCCACTGAGAGGATCTAGCAACCCCTCGCGGTTATTATGTTAAAAACAAAAAAGTGCAGCTCGGGCTCCGACACACCGAGCTGCTGTTCCATTACCCAATGACTACTCCTCACACCGTGAGGTGAGCAATCACTGGGTCCGCGAATCGTGCGCCCTAAGTAGACGAAGGGACCCAAGGATGACTGCCTTCTGCATTCTGGCGGCTAAGATGTGCGCCGTCGCACGGCACACCGGTATTTTGCGCAGTGCAGAGAGCAGCGTATTCCTCATTCCCCCTAGGGATCCAATGACCATAACCAGCAGACTTACAGTTTAGTCTGGCCAGAGCCTGCGAAGTTGTCCGAGCAACTCCTGATATTTGGTCCGCTTTGCCTCCTCCTTAGAGACGATGTTCACTTCGGCAGGCGCCGAAAACTCAATAACGAACATCGTCTTCTGTTGGTGGTCGAGAAGGACTATGTCGGGCTTGTTTGCCTGTACAAGCTCGAGCGTGGGGAACGAGTAGTTCCAGTAAATCCGGCATCTCTCGTTCTCCACAACGGACTCTATATCCCCTGGAGCGTATGGCAGCACCGGTGTCTCATCGATACCGTATGAGTGCCTTAAATGATAGTAGAGCACTCGTAGAGCCGCGTTGTGCCGATGGACGTAAGCCGTCCCAGCGTACGCCTTACACGCCGACAAGAGATGCATAAGCGTCTCTGGCGCCTGTCGGCAAGCTCTACAATGGGTGTCGGGTACATCTACACCCATAACCCTTTTACGGTATACCAAGGTGTTGAAGACACCGTCTTGGCAAGCCATTATAAAGCCCTCAGTCTCCGACTTCAACCCACTAGACCTTAGGAAAGAGAAGGTCAACTGCTCAGACAAGCCATGCTCTTCTAGATGTTTGTAGAAGATTCCATGCATTGGCTTATCTTTATGAAGTCTTAAGAGGAAGTCGACTTCGGCAGTTTTAATGTGGGCTTTTAATTCTGCGGGAGCAAGTTCCGTAATGGACTGCTGACACCTCCGCTTGAAGTCGAGTGTGAGGCTGAGCTCCTCGGCTGCTCGTTTCGCTGCGCTAAAGAGAAAGGCTCCTTTTCCCGCATTCTCGTGCTCTCGCACGAAGCGGATCAGGGGATCGGTGCTGTTCGTTACATAGCAGGCAGTGACCAGTACTACTCTGTTGTGCAGACGCTCCAAACTCAATAGTCCACGCCCTCCCAGGTGTCGCGGGAGGTATATTCGCGGGACAGAGGACTTAGGATGCAGGCTTCTCTCCATATTCATCCTTTTGCGGGTCTTCGTGTCGATTTCCTTCAGCTCGTTCACTTTCCAGTGTATAGCACCAAAGGTGTATAATAACAAAGGGATCGCAAGCATGTTTGTGGCAGCGACTTTGTTCTTGCCGGTCAGTTCTGACGACCAGATCTGCCGGAGTCGGTGCAAATACTTGCGGCGGAGACACTCTTTAACCAATGTTGCCTCTTGGACATGACGCTGCGCCACTCCAAGGTAGGTATAAGTATCTCCGGCATGCAGTTGTCGCAAGATGCTCCCATCAACGAGCTGTTCCTCATCTCCACTATCTCCGCTTCGTCCTTTCTTGAGATGAACCAATGCACATTTGTCTGTCCCGAACTCCATTCCGATAGCATGACTGTACTCCTGCACCACCCTCAGCGATTGTTGTAGTTCGCGTTGGCCGGAGGCATAAAGTTTTAGGTCATCCATATAAAACAGATGGGTGACCTTGTGCCTCCGGTTATTGGGCGTGCCACAGCTGTATCCTTTAGTATTTCTCAGCGCTATGGACAGAGGCAAAAGTGAGATGCAAAAGAGCAAGGGACTCAAGGAGTCTCCTTGGAAGACACCTCTTTTCAATGACACCAACTCAGTCTGAACCCGAGTTTCACCTGATGTTATGGTGAACCGGGTCTTCCAGAGTGGCATCAGTTGTTTGATGCACCCCACTATCTGATTATCCACCGAAAGACATTCCAACAGCCGCACAATGAGCTCATGAGACGTGCTGTCGAATGCCTTGCGATAGTCAATCCAGGCCATAGAAAGGTTTCGCTTGTACTGCACAGAGTCCTGCGTGACACATCGGTCAATCAACAGGTTCTCCTTGCAGCCAGCTACTCCTTTCTTTGACCCTCTCTGTTCATACACGTCGAGAAATACAGGATTCACAGCTTGAAGGATACGCATGTACAAGATTCTGGTGAAGAGCTTGTAACACGCGTTCAGACATGTTATTGGCCTGTAATTTTTGGGATCAGACAAATCTCCGGTCTTCGGGAGAAGCACGGTTCGACCCTCGACAAACCAAGCCGGAATTGGCTGCTCCTGATTTAGCCACGAGTTAAAAACTCTAGCTAAATGCCGGTGGCAACTGGGGAATTTTTTCCACCAGTAGGTGTTTATGCCATCCGGGCCAGGAGCTGCGAAATTCTTTGCGCCTCGTAAGGCGTCAAGAATTTCTTCCGTGTTTATCGGGTGACGCAGTACATTCAAATTAGGAGTCCTCCTACAAACGGACTCAAACTGCGCCAAGGCCGGAGTGTCTGCTGAGAGAGGTTTGGGTTGTTCGTTAATGTCCCTCCAAAAGGCCTCCACGCGATCAGCAGTTGGCGGCTGCTCTATGGCTGGAGGCGGCTGTTGGAAAAGGCGAGAAGGTCTTTCGTAGAACATTCTGTTCTGCTCCAGACCTCTCGCCCGCGCCACCAACGATCGCTTAGCAGCGATTAGCATCCGTATCCTGTCAAGACAGTGTTGCTTGACAACAACCAGTACCGCTTGACTGAGTGTATGATGGTCGCGCCTCAACCCGTAGGCTATCTGGCGCACTCGGCGCGTAAAAGGCTTCCCAGCCGCTCTATATTCCATCACACACTGGATACGGGATGCTTCCTGGCGAGCCAACTGGATTTTCGCTTCCATTTGGCGCACCCGTCTCTGTGCTCTCTCAACAGGAGAGTCTCTCACTCTCCCCTGTCTAGCTAGCCTCAGAGCCGCAGCGTAAATTTCGCAATTGATGCTCCAAATGTCAGAGGCCTCCGATAGACGTTCACCCACAACCTCATCCTCTCTCTTCAAATCTGCCAGCTTCAAGGACCTTCCGTTGTTATGCAAGGCCCTTCGGTCTCTGAAATCCCCAGGTGAGACGACTTGGTCGATTTCCCTCTCAGCGGGCCTTACCGGTGAACTTTCAGCCTGGTTAACAGGCCTTCCGTCCGCCGAAGGGGCAGGCTGAGCTGGAGCACGAACATATCCCTGCCTCCGGAGGTACGATACATAATCTCGCAAATTCTGAGAGGTAAGCGTGCTATGCTCTGGGTGCATTTCACACCACCTCTCATACATGCGGGACATGTATCCCCTACGGCGCGGGCTACTGCTCTCGTAGCAGCTCAGTAGGTCATCCTTGAGCTCCGTCGTCCACCTAAAACGGTCCATGCCATTGCGGGGGTCGTCAACAGGGCAATTCGAAGCACCGCCACCTTGCCCAACGCCGGCTTCCGAAACCGGCTCGGTGTGGGTGCTTTTCTTCCGGGGTGGTCGAACCCGAAGATAGGGCCCGTCAGGTGGTTGGCCTTAGGGCCCCCACATTTCCGGAGGCAGCCTTCCAAATTGCCTCCTGAGGATGCACCTGCGAAGGTTGCCGGCTGGATTACATCTTTGGGCTTCGGTATACCCTGCGGTGTCGCCACGCACCGGATAGCCTACTGATGTTGGGTGGCTTCCTGCGGGTGTATTATCAGCCGCCCCTAACATGGAGTCAGACGCTGTCGCAGTACCGCTCCTCACATGGAGATCCGTCGTGTCCTAATTGTTGAGGAATAGCCGATCCTCTGGATGCAGACGCTATTCCACCGTGCTAGTTTTGGTCCGCCCCGGGTATTTGATTTCCCCGGTACCACCCATATCTGGGAGGCGTTCCCCTATCCGCCACCTTGGGGAGGCGCCACTGAGGGGATCTAGCAACCCCTTATTATTATTATTATTATTATTATTATTATTATTATAATTTCTGTCTGTTTAATTAAAATTTAGGATATTTTGACGCATTCCATTTTTTTACATTAGTATATCTAATATAAGGGGATGTTGGTGCAAAAGGTAAGGAGGAGAGTTATTTCTTCTAAACTGGGTCCACCTTTCTTATATATTACGTTTGCATAATTAGAGACAGTTTAGAACTTCTTCACTAATAATCCTGTACAACTTATTGAAAACACAGTGATCGGTATAATATATGTACCACATTTGCTCTTCATACAATAACTCCAAGAGACCAAAAGTTTTTTTTTACTTTTAAAGTTCGGGACGATTTATTGTTTTTTAATTTTTCTATCATTTTTTATAAGATAATAAATTTTACTATTTATTGGATGACTCAGAATTTTCTTTTGAAATTTGTTCACGAAATATATTATTGTTTAGCCACAAATAATCTTCAATAAAGACAACTTTTATCGTTTTCATTCCTCGTTGAAACGTCTTTTTAGAATAAAGAATATCCATTATGCAATAATTGACATCGGCCCCTTCATGTAATAAAGTCTTAAATTGTTCATATAGAGGACAAGGTATAACGTTACGTTAGATTTAAATTTGGCGCCATTGCGGCATGGTCGGATAATAATCGGAAACCTTCGGCGGTCTTCGAAATTGCGGGTTGGGAAGTTACACGGTCAGGCTAGATGCAAGTTATAAGCGGACACTTCTACTCATCTCCTTACTCTAGTTCTCAAGTCCAGCCCAGAGGTGAGGATGGCCTAGCGTTCTGCTATGTCTTAAAGTTCAAGGATCCTTGAACTTAGTATACTTCTCCTGTGATAACCAAGGGCTTCATAACGACATAGAATGTGTGCCGAGGACTCTTTCTCCCTGCCACAGAGTGCACATGTTGGGTCGCTTGCCACCCCCATCATATACTAGTGGCGCCTGAAGTGTTGTGGCCAGGCAGCAGGCCGACAAGTAACCTTTGCCGGCTTCTGTCCAGTGAGAGACAGAACCACCCCACCTTGCCCAGAGGTCCTTAAATAAGACCTCTAACTTGACGGAGATGTCCAGAGACTCCTCTCCATTTCATAAGATGTTGATTTGCAACCACACTTATGTTTTCCTTCTAAAGGAGCTCAAGACCCAGGAAATTATTTCTCGGCCCTAGCCTTGTGAGCATTTTATTACCGTAAACTCCAGCATGGCTCAACACTCATTTCTAAATTGCAGAACGAGCCTTGATGTAAACCTACAAGGACTCAATGCTTTCATTGCTGTCTGGCTGTCAGAGCAGATAGTAATCCGCCTCCTAAGTTCTTGAATTTTGTGAATACGAGAGGCACAAGCTAAAATCGCATATATATTTCTGTGGCTTGGTCGAAGAAGGGCCTACGTGTAATTTTGCAAAAAAATGGAATTTTTTATCCAACTGGGCTTATTTCATTCATTCTTTCAGAATAAAACTGGCCTATATTGATAAGATCAATAGTATCAATAGTAAGAGGCAGACAATGTAGTAAAGGCTTATGTAACACAACTTCAAAGTGCCCATAAGGTATGGGCATATATCCTCTTATGTGTTGGTTTCTGTAAGAAGCGCACCACTCACCGATAAGCCCAAGCAAACAAAGGCCTATCTTTTTACAATTCCGTAACTGCAGCGAAGGGCTTGTATGAGACAAATTCCGAAAGAAACAAAAACCGATGGGTCTATGTGGAAAGCAGCAACTGAGAGGGGGCCTATGTATTCATTCAAATATGGAAAAGATCATCCTGGAGAAGTTTTATATAAATATGACTTCAACTGAAATGAAGAATTTAAAATCTTGAATATAACTTAAAAAAGAAAATCCAGAATGCAGTATCTTAGATTTCTTTACAAAAATTACATACATCATATTTTTGCCACTTAAAAAGAAGAAACAAATGATATATGGCTTGTTGCCAAACGTTCATCCTAATAGTAGGCTATTTTACTTGAATCTGAACGAAGATGAAGAGGAAACAGACGATGTTTGTCCAACGGATTTATTATTTGACGAGTAGCTTAATTTTCACTTTTTTGTGAACTTTTGTACACATTTGCTTATTTTTTAGTTTATTCAAATATGGTTTTTTGTTTGGAATAACTTTCGGTCAATAAATGTATATTCATGAGCATGGTTTTCCATTATTAACACTCTAGCATTTCAACATTATTCAACAAAAATAGATTTAAATAATTTGTTTATGAAAGTTTATCGCAATGAGCACAAAAAAGGCTTATGTGAAATGCAGAGGCACAGCAGGGCCTATATAACAATTTTTGAGGACTACGTAACACGTTTTAGGCCATTTTTCATGGATTTACAAGGAAACTGATAGGCCAAAGTGCATTATCCCATTAATCCTGTTATCAAAATCTGATCGACTTTCTATCATTACAATCTAAGGGTAGGCTGTATGCCAAATTTCAATACAATCCTGCCAAAACTAGCTTCACTATAATGGTTCACATATGGAACCTTTAAACTGATATTGCCACAAACTGTATTTTGGTCCTTAGGTATTTTTTCGACCGAGCCACAGATTTATGCTTTGAATACCGTGGTATAAAAAGGGAGGAGAGCTTTTTTGGCCGGTAGACCCCAACGGCCGCGTTGGAGCCTTTGTCAATAAATGAGCCGTCTGTATACCAGACTGGTCCTCCTTCCTCGGAAAGCCGCCTGCCTCTTGACCCACAATCTTCCTTTGTAGGATTCTTCACGATAAATTTGCAGTCGCAGCAATATGCAGGAAACATTATTTCACTCCTCATACGATTAATACAAGCAATATATCAGTACTGGGCAGTAGCAGAGAAGTATAATTTTGGGGATGTAAATTAGAGCAAATGTTGTGTCTTTTCTTGTTATTGTGTTACCCAATGAGGTATTTGACGTCAAAATTATCAACGGGACACTCTGTATATTAATGCATTTTTATGTTCCTCCCGATGAAACAAGTCCAACAAACTAGCACACTTGGGGTTTAAAGTAATTAATTCAAGAGCTACAGGTCCTTAAAAAATTGTACCATTACCATTCATTATAACATATACCCTATGCTAGTGTTCGTTTCGTTTTTTGTCTTAATGGTAATGGTACAAACCTTTAAGAACCTGTAGCTCCTAAATTAATCACTTTAGATCCCAAGTATGAACACAGAAAGGCATTAATCCCATTAAAAATTTTGAATCGGACGTCACGGGACCAAAAACAAATACCTCATTGGATAACGTAATAATAAGGAAAGATGCAACATTTGCTCTAATTTACATCCCCAAAATTATTCTCTACTACTGCCCAGTTCCGATATATTGCTTGTCTTAATCGTCATAGGACACCCTATATATGTAGACTGGATAACACAGTGTTCCCTGCCAGGATTCACTACTAAGGACCAACTGCCCTAAGAGTATCGACCTTAGTATCGACACCCCGAAATATCGTATCGCATCGCCCATCCCTATTATTCCGGGCGACCGACTCCGGATCCGGAGGAGCGCGAAAGTGGACAGCGAAGAGATTTATCCCGGAGTCCCTAGGGATGCGGCGAGATCGACTAATCACAACAAACACGTCAAGACATCGACGTCTCACTAGCCGCGATACGACACGTGTACTATATATGTATCTGTCTATGTGAAACTCGGCTCAGACGAGAGATTTGATTAGATTCGCCTCAAGAAATGATTTTGATATAGTCGGGTGGTTGAGTGCGAGGCGTATCGTGATCATGCGTTTTTGATAAGAGATAACGTGTATGATGTCTGGTGGAGGACATCCTGGAAAGTAGGGTCAAACACAATTCCAGATGATAACCTAAATATCTCCTGATACAGGGTGAGTTTTTAGTACCGGCTCGGTCGCGAGCTCCACTACTGTAGAAGATAGCGAAAAAAGTTGTACATAAAAGTTGTAGCCACGGATATGCTCCTTGCTCAGAAAATATTTTGATCTATACAGGGTGAACCATAACTACGTGGTGTTGCAAACATACATTTTTTTAAATGAGACACCCTATATATTAACCCATTTTTGGATTCTACTAATAATTTCTGGCATAACATTATACAGGGTATTTCAAAAGTTATGACCATTTTTATATCCAAATCGCTGTCAAACCAACGTACTGTATATCAAAAAGTAATGAATCAAAGTAATTTTTTACATGAAAATATTAAAAATATCATCTAGTTTTGAAATCGGCTACAAAAAAAGCCCGCGACGCATATTCGTATACAAGGTGATGTAGATTGCAAAATCCAGATTCTCTCTTTTTTTTAATGTAAACCACCAATATTTCATTATACCTAAGAATTGCTTTTAATCTAAATACTTTCTGAGCAAGGAGCATATCCGTGGCTACAACTTTTATATATAACTTTTTTCGATATCTTCTACAGTAGTGGAGTTATCGACCGAGCCGTTACTAAAAACTCACCCTGTATAGGTATATAATGAAACTACTGTTGTACTTCTCTCAAACGTGGAGTTTAACCTACAAAATGAGGTGTGGTTTTCTGCTAATTAACTCACTGTGAATGAACTGCAAGCACAGACAGTGTTAATTACTTCACCTAAACATGATGGTGATTCTATGACTTCAGTTAAACTCTTAGGTGTTCATATTGATGAACACATGAATCATTATCGAAAACAATCTACTTACCTTAAAATTTGAAGGAAATGCTTCATTGCCTATTCTACTGAAGAGCTATTATGCATATTTTCAGTCCAAAATATCATATGCTCTCTTGAATTGGGGTCACTCAACTCATATGGCAAAGGTGTTTTCATTATACAGAAGGTGCATCAGGTACATGACTGGTCTTAAGTAAACTGAGCCTTGTAGAGTAACTCTCATGTCGCTGAAAATCCTGACATCACCAGCACTTAATATTTTAACATGCTTAGTTTATGTCAAAAATAACTTGTATGACTTCATAGAGCATACATGATAACATAAGAAATAACAATAACTACATTTTATCTACCTCTAATTACTATTTAATTCTCTTTTATAATGCTCCCAAAATACATCTTATGCCAAAAGACATTTAGAAATTCAATTAAAAGGTACTTGATTGAGAAAAGGTTTTACTTTTCTGAGGAGTACTTAAGTAATGATTTCGGAGACCTGACGTGTTCGTAATGCTCTCCAGAACAAAAAAAAGTTTTCTGTATGCTTGTTAACGCTCGTTAGTCCTAATATGTATTTGTGTACGTATTTTGTAATTTATTAATTTTTTTCTAACTGTAATGTGTGTATTGTACTTTTATAATTAATATTACTCATATTTTACTCATATTTCTACATACATTTGGTATTTACTTAACTGTTGATCTATGCAAATATTTATTTGTAAATAGCACCAATAAACTGTAGTTATTATTATTCTAACTTTCTAAGTTCCTCTCGCAAAATTGCGGTAGCAACAAGTACTGTGTATTACTATTTATTTAAAAACAAATAAGTGCAGACCGGGCTCCAACACACGGAGCTGCTGTTCCATTACCAAGTGACCACAGGCGTATACAAGGGGGGCTAACAGGGGTAATTACCCCTCCCAAGGTTTTCGAAAAAAAACTCAATTCAGCTTTAACTTATTTTATTTGGCTTATTTATTTAAGCAATTGTCGCACTGAAAAAAAAATCTTTTTTGCAGTAACTAAATAACAAAAAGGTTTGTTCTACATTATTACTGTGATGCATATCTAATATATTCCCATTGTTACATAATCAGTTGAATGTCCTATACAACGTGGTAGCTTGTCACAAAAATTTACCTAACTCATTAATTGCCTGTTTTGAAAATTGCACCGATTAGAAAAGTTAAAACAATCATAATTTTATAAAAGGAGTACGTGTTGTGGTTACTAGGGTACCTGCCTGTTGAGTGTTCATGATCGTTTAATTTTGTATGCTGTGCCAATAAAATGTTCACGGATGATACGTATTACATATTATTTTATTCCGTAAAATTAAAATTGATAAATGCATCAATAGATTTTGTATTTCATCTCCCTAAAATACCTGATACTCCACTGTTTCACATGCTGTTTATATCTTCTTTTTTATTTTAATACTATTAACATTTTCCACTTTTCTTGTATCAACGTCCTTCACGAAGGTATTACAAAAAATGGTGAAAGCACACACACACACAACTTCATGCCCTGCTACCCCCCAAGACTGAGGTCTGGATACGCCCCTGCAAGTGACTACTCCTCACACCGTGAGGTGAGCAATCACTGGGTCTGCGAATCGTGCGCCCTAAGTAGACGAAGGGACCCAAGGATGACTGCCTTCTGCATTCGGGCGGCTAAGATGTGCGCCTGTGCACGGCACATCGGTATGTTGTGCAGTGCAGGGAGCAGCGTGTTCCTCATTCCACCTGGGGATCCAATGACCATAACCAATAGACTTACAGTGTATAGTCTGGCCGGAGCCTGGTCCGCGTTTCCTCCTCCTTAGAGATGATGTTCACCTGGGCAGGAGTCGAAAACTCTATAACAAACATCCTCTTGTATTGATGATCGAGAAGGGCTGTGTCGGGCTTGTTTGTCAGTACAAGCTCGAGCGTGGGAAACGAGTAGTTCCAGTATATCCGACGTCTCTGGTTCTCTACAATGCAATCCATATCCCCTGGAGCGTATGGTAGCACCGGTGTCTCATCGATACCGTATGTGTGCCGTAACTCGTTGAGCTGCGTTGTGCTGATGGACGTAAGCCGTCCCACCGTACGTCTTACACGCCGACAAGAGATGCATAAGCATCTCTGGCGCCTGTCGGTAAACTCTACAACAGGTGTGGGGTACATCCACACCCATAACCTTGTTACGGTATATCAAAGTGTTGAAGATACCGTCTTGGCAAGCCATTATAAAGCATCAGTCTCCGACTTCAACCCAACAGAATATCTCTGATATCTATTTTTTCTTGGTGATATATCTATATGAACTCATAGATCTGCACGAGATGCAATGACAGGATCTTTCTTATTAGTTGTTTGTAGTGGGTAACAGTTACATATGAGATGATCGGATAATATGGCTGAATTATATGTATAATACACCTGTAATCAAAATGAATCTGTAAACTATACAAAACCAAGTTCTGACTCATTTTTTCTCCTTTTCTTACTGTGAAGCCAAGTATTCAAATATAAACAATAAGTCAGACATGAGGTAATGTTTTCGCAACCTCAATATTGTACTATACATTTCAAAATCTTATTCTCTAGCCAATATCAAACCTTTTAGCCCTATTGATTTCTCAACAATAAGAGCGTCCCTTGTAGAAAACGTGAAAAGCGGAAATTGTGAGTGACGATATTCTCTCCAAAAATCACATCTTCTCAGGCTTTGAAGACCAAATTGACGCTGTGCCCCTAAATAAATTCTTTTGGAGCTGAAATCCGTCAGATCCCCTCTAATAACGTTTTCATTAGCCGTTTGGACGTTCGAGGTTTTCGTCAAAGAGATTTGATGTAAATTTGACTTGCTCGAACATCGTAATTCATTTTGACGCAGTGGTGGCTTGGAGTGATGTTTACGGAATTTCCTTTTACTCGCTAGAGTCGATGCTAAATAAACATAAGGTTGAGGAATAATATAGAAAACTGCGTCAATTTTTTTGAACCGCTTGTGTCCAGACGTAAACAGACTATTGAAAAATGGTTTCTCAGAAGGTTATGACAAGAGGATGAAGCGATGAGATAAATGTACTGCACCCGAATGGAGAATTTTAAAAAGTCTGTTTCGGACTTGCATTGTCTATACAATTTAGAGTACAACGTTTCGATGTATCTTTATCTTCAACCATCTTCAGGTGAACTGTCGTACATGTTCTTTACAGAGCTATTTATTTTCGTCTAGCTGACGTGTCATTTTTTGTGGCTTGTTCCGATCGGTCGGTGCCGCGTTCTGCAAGTGCTCCAGTTCTTGATGACGTGTCGTTCTTAACGGCTTGTTCTGACCGGTCGCTGTCGTGATCTGGTTTAGTGGCGTTAGTTCTTACTTTGTTCCACGTTTTTGTCCAAGTTTGTTCTGTCCAATTTCAGTTTTTCTATATTTCATACTGGTCTAATTGCCACACTAGGCTTTCTGTACACGTTCTGGTTGCTGGCGAAACAAGCTGCTACTTTGAATTTCCAGTGACACCATTGAGGTTCTTTGTCAATAACCTCTTCCCAACAATTTTGTGGGGCTCAGTCCAAGCCTGATCTGCTATTCCAGACTTCCCTGTCTCTACTTTCTGGATGTTGAGTCGGTGCTCCTTAATTCTTTAATTCTCGCTCACACAGGTCTTTCCATTTCTCCTATGTATACTTTGCTGCATTTACATGGCACTTTGTAGATGTAGTTTTTAGCTTCTTGATGCTAATTCTTGGGTTTTGTTTTTTTTTTTAGTAGACTTCGGAGAGTGGTGCTTCTTGAGAATTATGTTTGGATTTTATACTCTTCTCCTCCTATTCTTCTCTATTCTTCTGACTGAATCTGATAATCTTTTCACGTATGGTTTACTGAGTAAATGCCTGTGACTTTCAGGACCTTTATATCTGCTAGTATTATTTCCTTGTATTGTCGCTTCCACTAGCTTCCTGAGATATGCGTTCTTTGACAAATGTTCTTTAATGTAGTTCTTCTTAAAGCCCCTGTTATGTATTACAAAATTAAAATGTTCTTCTTCTTTGAAGCGTCTTGCAGGTCCTATCTTGTATGTGTTGGTTTTTTATACACTTTGGTTTCTATTTGAGTATTTCTCATCATTACAAATATATCCTAAAGAACAAAGGCTGTTGTTGCTCTCTGGTTTTTTTGTGAACTTTATGGATTATCTCATGTTGTTGAGACGCGAAAAGAACGTTTCCAGTAGTTGTCCTTCTCCATGGTTCCATATTATGAACGCGACATCAACGTAGCGACCCCATAACTTTGGGTTGAAGTTTGAGCTTTCAATAGCAGTTGATTTAAGCCATTCCATGGTTGGACACGACTGGATATAGCGGGGATATCATGGGTAACCATTTTTTTGCATGTAAAATGTGTCCTTTTGTTGAAAACAAAAATTGTTAATACAATGGAAGTCCTTAGCAGACTTTTTGAACAATCTTCCTTGTCTACAAACTTCAAACAACGAAATAGGATACTTAGTTGTAGAAAATTTTCAAATATTTATTTAATTGTCATGCTGTGGCACCTCGTTATTTTATAAACATTCTTGTCCATATCGTCAGAAACTAAAGAAGTAACTTCTCAGTCTGTGAATTTATTAGTAGGCGTTCATACATTTATGTGAAAATCAACAGATAAGGCGAGGTTCACCACATCCCTGACGGGATGACTGCTCTTCCACCTCACCTCAAATACACAAGAAAAAAGAAACATGACATATACAAGATTATTACAAGCATATTTATTTTCCTTTATATTACTGTTCTACTTTCAATTTCTCTTAATTTTCAATTTTAATTTATTTTCTCTTTAAGTTATTCTCTTTGCTGGCTCACTAGATTGGTTTTAATCAACGATTTAGTTCATCAAAGCCTCAGAAAGGTTGCTGTATAATCTAACGATAAATTATAACTAAGAGATCATTTAAACTGTTCAGTATTGTGTAAAGGAGTGGTAAGCAGATGTTTGTGATGTAAGTTAACATTGTGTGTATCAGTCCGAAATTCTAATTTATCAGTCAGATACCGAGGTTCCTTTCCAATCCTTACCAATGCGAGATACATGCAGCACATGTCAAGAAGGCGACAATTTTTCATACTCAATCATTCAATTTATGAGTTATGTGGTTATTCTTTCTAATACGCTTCTAATAAGCTTTTGAACTCTAAAGGCATCTAAGGCTGTTAAACAAGAGCCGTAGTTTAGGTGAGACAGTACTAGAGATCGCAAGTCATCTTTTTCAAACTCATAGTAAGATATTGTCTGTTCTGATAAACAGCTTTTAGACAGAGTTAAGCACTTTATAGTTTATGTTTAATATGATCACTGAACCTGAAGTTATCGTCTAAAATCAGCCTCAGGTTTTATAATGTGGTTTTTTATCAATAATTTCGTCATTTATAGCAGTGGTTAAGTTAACTTAAAAGAATCTGTTTCTCATTATATCTATTTCTAAAATAATTAACGAAGATTTAAGAGAATTTAATTTCAGAGAGTGTTGTAATGAGGAATTCCATAAAAAATTAAAATCTAGGTTTAATGCACAAATTGCATGAGGAACTTCATCAGGGAATAAAAAATATATAAACTTGAGTATAATCAGCATCAAAATGTTGTTGACACGAAACTATAGCCTATTTCAGTTGACAAGTATATATTGAAAATCGCAGTGGTCCTAAAATAGACCATTGTGGAACTCCTGAATGCAGACGCAAGAACGAGCACCTACTACCAGCGAGGTTTACTTACTATAAATAGTTTAAGATATCTAACATTAATGTATGATTTGGATGCTCCAGAAAAATCTAATAGTACAAGAATTGTTACCTTACCTTGATTATTTGCCTGAAATGTATCATCAGTCACTTTTAACAATGCAATATGTAGTTCAACTATGATATAAACACCATCATCGGTTCGTGTACTTTCGTCCTTCGCTCTCCGTATTTGGAAGCTCATTTCCCAGTAATGGTGGTGGTAATGGAGAGCGAGTATAGCGCTCCATAGCACTAAATGCATTAAGTATAAATACGTGTATACATCCGCGACATAAGCGAATATGTAAATGTTAGCGAAACAGATGTATATGAGTCTGATAGGTATATTAACGACTTAGCATTAATACCACCGCAGGTTGGGAAACCACCTTCACATACTGGTTCTCATTTCGTTCAATATACCATGGTATTGATTAGAATGTATCGATGATTTATATGAGACTATGTATAGATTTGAGACGAATCAAATAACAATCAAATTTTAGTAGCTCTATTCTGTGATTTTTTATTGTTTCAATCACGATATATTACTATGTTGATCAAAAATTAGATGAATATTGTTATTTTGAATTAGTTTACCTCTTATAGAACAATCGCTCTATCTACGACCTTCTACCAAACTAAACATACGGGCTGGAGTACCTCAGGGATCCGTGTTGGGTCCCATCTCATTTTTGATATAGTACAGGGTGGACCAACAGTGAGTGGGCGGGAGATTGTGGGCTTATTAAAACACATTTCGAAAATATGTCTCTTGATCATGGTATAGGATACCTTGATGGCTATAATGTTGAAATATTTTGACTTGAGTTATTACGTTTATACAGAGTGATTCATGTCAAGCTTAAATTTTTGATAAATAGAACAACCTATCTACAGTTCGTCATTGTTAGTCAAAGCGGTCCGGTGGACCTTTGCTCTTAGTTGCGGTCATGTCAGTCGATCGGTCTGTCAGGCCTGGTTGGAGTGGTTGGTTACCCAGAGACCAGACAAAGTAACAACCTATCTAATATTGCATATTTAGATTCGTTGATGACATTTTTAATATAAGAAGATATCAGGAAAAATTTAAATATCACAGCGACTATAAAGCTTAGAAGGCAGTAACTTGCATGAAATGTGTCAGCTTAGATTAGATGATCAAATTTGAATTATTTTTGTATTTCAAATGTATTTTTGTATTACAACATGGAACGATTTCAATAAATGCTCCGATTGCTCCAATTAGAGTATAGTTACTTTCTTATTGCAGAAAATGACTACTCTTTTATACTATTCAATTTTGTTCCTTTTGGAAAGTTCTCAAGCTCCAGTAGATTTCAATGACTAGTAGGCTGTAAAAAACACCGCTGTTGTCTCCGGTTAGAGCTGATGTGACGTTCCGATTCAATAAACGTAAAAAGAAAGAACAGGAGGATCATCTTAGTGTTATAATCGGCGCCAACCCGCCAACATGGACGAGGTTGTGTCGTTGTGTTGTTTCGGTGTTAGCCGTGTTGTGTCATCTCGTGTTTTTGCTTTTTTCATCAGCAGTTGTGTGATTTAAATGTGTCCATTTATATACTAATGGAGGACCTACTGAGAAATAGAAGAGCTACCACCCACATTTGGTATTTAGATTAGGTATTTAGATTAGTCAGACAGTTATATTTCAGGTAAACATGCAACAACTGCTGCAGGCCTATGTCCAATTCTTATATCATGCTCCTTACAACTTCATACAAAATCACACCATTAAACATGCAAACGAATCGATCAGCTGTTCTCGTAATAAAATGTGTTGGTCCAAAGAAAAGAAAGTAATTTAGAATTAATTACCAAACACAGATTCGATTCAACGACAGGCTGCCATTGAATCATTCATTGGAATCCAATGGCATCTTGTAGTTGAATCGACGATACGATATAATTATACACTTCCTGTTGGATAAAACATCGCTGTATTTGAGGAATGCTGAGTGTAACGTCCCATTGAGTCCAAGCGTAAGTCTTTGACAAAACGACAGATTTTTCTGTGTGAGGATAGATTTTTTAATGCAGACTTTCTTAATGTTGATGAGAAAAAATATCTATGTTAGCTGGTCCAGATCCATGACCAAAGATTTTGAGAGCCTGCATAAGTGGCAAAAAGAGGGACCCATGCGTCAATACCGTGATTTGGAAGTTGACAAGGCAACATTTCAGTGCTGTTGTATGGCGCGCATCGCGCCGATTGGATAAATCTGAATTCCTTTTTTTAACTTTAAAATGGAATTACTAGTGAACAAAACGATGCAGGGAGTAGCGAAATGCAACAGTATACCCAGTTTGTATACACTAAGAGGTTATAATGATTTTATCATTGTTTTCAAACCCATGATAATAGTCCATTGGTACCTACTGAGCTACTGATAGAAACTGACTTACTTTAGCATAGATGCATGCATGTTAATTTAATCGCTTGATACTGATTTGTGCGACGCGTTTCCAGTTGTTGCCTAGGTGAAAGTCCGCTTTCAGACTTTTGACACTGGGAGTGAAATGCTCGATAAGCACTCGTGTCCGTGGCAGGCTTTAGAGCGCAGGAAGGAAGCGATTAGAATAAAACAATGTAGTGCAGTGAGCAAAGCAACCAAAAGAGAGCTGACCGAATGTCCGATAGCAATCTGAGCAGACAAGAGCGAGCGACTCTCTTTGGCGTGTCGAATTTTCAACGACTCGGAACACGCTGATATCACTGCGCCATCCAATACTTCGGAATAATTTAACAAGCCGTTTGTACAGAGGTACTACGACCGAATAAAATTTTACACGACTGCTATTTCTCTTGGACGGTTAGAATGTAGAGGTCGTAAATGCTCGCGGCAAAGGTACTATGACAAGGCATAAAATATCTGCCAAACACCTTAAATGCTGGAGTATAAGTTACAGCATATTGCATGTACCACTATCACAACTCTCTAAAATTGGTGATAAAGCGCACAGGTGACATTACTTGTTTCCTGATGTCAAAAAGGAACTGAAAGGTTGCGGGTATACAGGCTATCAAAAAATAATGTCTCGGAAGTTTATGACTAGTAAATGATAAAAGATGAATCTACAAAAATATTCTCACGTCACTTATATTCGGGTAAACAGTGAAAAACTAGTAAACATTCGAATACAAAAGAAATCACCTACAATAAAGACACAGCCACACTAGGTACTATACCTTATCCACCGAACAAACGGAGTAACCATGCACAATATATGTAAATTTTTACTGTATGGTCAAGGGTTATATGCACACCCTCTACAAAACTGCATACTGAGAGCAGTGATGTTATTATAAACAGAAAAATCAAGTTCGATTTATCCGAGTAAAGCCCCAAAATATGGGTTTGAAATAATTTTTTACTCCTTTTCTTCAGTGGACAGATTATAGGAAAGTTATCCATAGTCAAGTACGAAAGTGTGAAGGGTCGCTTTTGACAACTATGCACCGCTTCGAGCTACTTCCAGTCATTGTCGGTTTTTGCGCTGGGGCAAAGGATCAAAGTCGTGAAGCGAAGTGACCGACCAAAATGTGGAAAATAGTCAGGAACCCCTGAAATGCCTAAAAACGAAGTTTGGAAGAGTTATGATAATTTTTTGTTTCTTGCTAATTTCTTTGCCACCAATGCACCGATTTTCAAAATTATAACAGCACTACCTACTACAACCCCTTAGTACATCGCTGTTCAAATTTCATCACAATCCAAGCAGCGCTTACTGAGATTTACGAGGTAATCGAAACGCCAATAGATAGACAGACCTACGGAAAAGAGTGACGTGAATTTTAGTTATATAGATATCATGAAACGCCCAAAAAGCGTATGATCTCAAAAGCGAATTTATCGCGATCACAATACTCTCCTATCCCTTATCGGTTTGGGAAGTGAAATGTGGAAAAAGATCAGGAACCTCCGAATCGCCTCAAAATGAAGTTTGAGCTGTTTTTATATTTTCAGTCTGCGCCGCCACTGACACGATTTCCAAAAACCATAAGCGCTTTCCAACCTCGATATGGTAATAATACTATGACAAAGCTTCATTAAAATCATTTCAATAATTTTCCTGTTACACAATACAGAACGATCTAAAACAATACTCGTATGTGTACGTCAGAAAATTACAGATTCCTTGGTTTCTGTAATAGGCAAGGCAATGCTCCAATGTACCTAAAAAAGTGTATTATAGCGCTAGATACTTTTTTCGTAGTTTATTGGACTATCTACTATGAACACAACCAATTTTTCATTTTTACAACCTCTCACCCCCAAGCCATCACAAAATGATCAGAAACCCAAAAACGCCTAAAACCAAGTTTGACCTGTTTCTATATTTTTAATTTCTCATTATTAGTTCATTTTCCGAATTTGGTTTCCTGATCAGGAATTGAGATTCGGAAGCCTAAAAGCTCTGCTTTCTTACAAAATTATCAGCGGGGCACATACTTTCTAATTTTTTCCGAACGGAAAGAAACCTGATGTTATGCGGTTCGAAATTTTCTCCAGCATTCGGGTGTAAAAAAGGTAAAAACCAAATCACGTGATTCAGAATGCAGTGTTTGTCAGCATTTCTGCCTGTCCGACTCACACGAACGAAATTCAAATTCGGAACCGCGCTAGCGTTGTGCTGACTGGACTTGAACTGAACTCAACTTGTTTGCTTGCTCTTCCTAACCTAACGAAATGTGTGAGGCTGAAAATTAATTAATGGCTCACTCTCTGTTAATCTCTGAGTATTCAGCGGCTGTATCCAATAACGGCGATTCGTCTTCTTCATTAGAGCCAGTAAAAACTCTATAGAGATCAATTCATCGTCGTTCATGTTGACGTGATTTTACCAAAGCATCTCTATGCCTTATGGACGTTAAAATTCTTCAGAATCAGCAAACGAAATTTGGAAACCATAAGTTTGCGGCCAGCCTAATAGTACTGCGTCAAAACGCCATTAAAATCAATTCAATAATTTCTCCTTTACACGATACAGGACGACCTATAGCAATACTGTACTCGCATACATCAGAAAAAAATTGTCCTTTGATTTCTGTAATAAACAAGGCGGTTTGACCTAAAAAACGGTATTATGCCGATAGATATTTTTTCATTGTTCAATGGGCAGTCTATTGTGAACACAACTAATTTTTGAGTTTTACAACAACCCATCCCCAACCACCCCAATTTCACCACCGTTCGAAAAAAGCAGAAAATTCAGGAATATTTAAAATTGTCTGTTTTTTGCTAATTACTGTGCCCCCATAAATAGATTTTCAAAATTGTACCACCATTACCTACTACGAGACCACAGCATACCGCTACCGAAACCCATCCATCCATGTAGCGGTTACTGAGATTACGAGGCTAGAAGACGCGAACAGACATCAGACAGATAGACGGACGGACCAATAAACTGACAGACATACAGACAGAAATCAGTGACGTGGATTTATTTTCGTTATGTACCCAAAAGGCATATTATCTCAAATTCCTAAAACGTTTGCCTTCACAATACTCCCCTCACCTATCGGTGTTGGTAGTAAAAAAATAGGAAAGAATTTACTTGAGTAAATTCGAATGGCGCGCTCATTGTTGAATTTTATTTTAAGCCGGAAACGATATTGACAAAACCGGATTTTTCCCGGACTAGTTTTTTCATGCTGATTTTGAATCTGTATTTAGTTTTTCTCTAGCACCTGTAGTTTTGGCTATCTTTTGTATACGGACGGACGTACAGATAGAGGATCTGCTTAAGCTCTTTTCAGTGAAAGCTAAAACGGAAAATTCAAAATCGAAATGATATTAATAAAGAGACATATTATTTTTAGTGTCGCGACGATTCGTTTTCGCTTCGATTGCTTCACGACCTTCAATCATCCCCAATCCATCGAAACGGAGATTCTAAAACTTCTAAGGCTACGAACGAGTTTCGTCAAACAAAAGCATCTTTGATCTGCATAATAGAATTCAATTCAATTTTTTGACCGACGAGCTGAACTTCCACGTCATAGTTTTATTGTTTTGCCCGTATGGCGCATCCCAAATGAAATGTTTCCAGGCGGAAAGTTTATGTGTATATTTGATAAATATATTCCGAGATCGGTGATCATACTAAACCCGGAAAGGACATTTTACTGCGCTTCATCGCCAGACGCATTTCCATATTTTCCAATCACATCCGTGTTTTCTCAATGTTGATATATGGCGGCTGCAGTCTGCAAGTTTGCTCATTCCAGAAAACTGTCTTGCTTGCGGCTACGGGGGTAGTTTTATATCCTCGGACTAGAGAACAAGTTATAAAGAAATCTAGGATGCGGGTCAAGAACCATTTGAAATTAAGTAGAAATTGGACTTTACCTTGGGCTTAGGGTTGGTCCGCAACTAGGAGTCACTTTGTGGGGGGGGTCTCGTGCTCGATATACAGGGTGTCCGGATATTCGAACAATAACGCCTTGACAAGTGATAGACCTCACTAAAATACTTAATTTTCAAAATACAGGGTGTAAAATTTTTCTTATTATTTAGCAATAAAATGGCACAACGATCTAAAATTACGTATTGGGAGGTTTTCAAGGCGAGAAAGCCAAATTCAACCACAGTTTTGCAACCATTAATAGGGGCGACACCTACGGCACATCAAACTCCTTTTAATTAACAAAACTTTTTTCCAGTTTGGTGCATCAATATGAATATTATCGTTTTCACAATATGTTTTACGTAAAAATGGTGTACTTTGTTAGTCGCTAGAGGTAACCGTTTTCGAGATAACCTTTATTGAAATTTCCAAGGCACCCCAATTAGTTGTAAAATGTGATAAAAAGAATTATCAGAGTTAAACAAAGTATACCTTGTTCACGTAAAATATATCGAAGAAACAATTTTTTTAATACTCATATTGATGCACTGAAACGAAAAAAAGTTGTGATAATTTAAATGAGTTTAATGTGCCGTAGCTGGCGTCCTCTATTCATGACAGAAAAAAACATTGGTGAATTTGGATTTCGCGCCTAAAAAAACCCTCCGATACTTAATTTAAGATCGTTGTGTCATTTTATTGCGAAATAATTGAGAAAAAACGAAAATAAAAGTAAAACTTTGACACCCTGTATCTTAAAAATTAAGCATTTTATGGCTTCATGTTCCTATCTCAATGTTCATAGAAATGTAAGGTCTATCACCTGTCCAGCGTTGTTGGGGTTGAATATCCAGACACTCTGTATATACATAGTATACATGATTGCCAGACTGAGATCTAGAATGCCGATATATATGTATTACACGCAGATAGCCAATAGCCTTTAACAGGTTGAAGCAGCATCAGGATTTTCAAATTTTCCACCTTCATAAGTGTTTCACAACCGCAAGGTGACTGGGGTATATACCTTGGTTCATTTGAGAGCATACTGAATATCCCTTAAATAATTATAAACCCTCAGAGACATAAAAGATATGTAAGTCGATAAATGCAGCTAGTTGAAAAGCTACACACCGCTATAACAAAATCTGATACTTGTTAATCTATTTGTCAGCAAAACTAACACAGAATACGCTGAAAATTTTGTAATCGATTTTTTCTATCAATCGAAAAATTATTTTAACAAATTTCTAACACAGAACCCCCAGACAAAATAATCATTTTATGTATTTTTTGTGCAATATTGTTCTATTATATGGTGGATGTGGCATGCTTTATACAAACCAGACGCGTTGAAAATATGGTGAATGTGACATTGCCTATTATACGCGATTGGCTGCTGGATCTAGAATGTCGACATAAACTGAGATAGCCGAGCAGATAACTTGGCCTTTAACAGATTGAACAGGGAACACAATATCTGCTACCTTCCACTTCTATTCTTTAGAAGACGCGTTCCCTGAGTTGTCAGGTGTGGCGAATTTCCGCCAAAGTGGCGATTTCAACACCAAGTTAACGACCAAAGATAGTAGCTGAACAATTGGCGACTTCTGTTACTGCAAAACACAGAGTGAGTTGGCAAATTTTGACTGTTAGTGCCTCACCCGAAGTTGGGTATATACATCATCATCATAGTCACAATGTCTTAACAGACATGTGAACTCGTAGTAAAATAGATTAACTGGGAGCTAGAGTATTGCCGACACGATTATCAGTAATTTTGAGAACTGGGTATATACAGGGTGTCGCAAATTAGTTACGACAGTATAGGTATTACGGAAACTATAAAAAGTACTAAGATGGTTAGATGAGGATAGTTGTTTTTGGTAGCATTTGTAGTTCATGGCCACTAGTAGAATGGTTTCCTTGAATCTTTTTCACGTAGAATGAGCTTATTTAATCAAATATTGGATGCAATCAACGATTCGTTTCCTTGAAACAATAATCCATCACCGTTCTTTTTATGACCGCTGTTGGATTTTTTAATCATAAATAACCATTAACGTTATACTATTACGATGACAAACATTATCGCAACATTTTGAAAATGATCAGCTAAAAATCATAAATAATCATTTTCACACAATTTTCCAATATTTCTGAGCGCAAAACTGTCTAATAGTCGCCACACCAGAAGCTAAATTAAGTAAACAATAGTTATCTAGTTCATAATTAATACATGTTAGCATATTACTATTATAGTTCTGGTTAATCCGTCTGTACAAGAATTTTTCTTGTTAGTAAGCTTTGAATATTTGAATTTATTTAACGGCCGCCATAAGAAAAAAACAAGTTGATGATGCTCCCAGGAAAAGGAAACTTTGCATCTGAAATCTTATTAAATGAACTTAATGTTCTACCTCAAAAATTTGAGAAATGTTGAAAAATAGAAAAGTTACAGCCGATCACGATCACTTCGGGAATTTCAAAAATATCTCAAAAACGAAAAGAAACAAAACCATTCTACTACATATCATATACTATTGCCTACAATTTTTCTCATTTATATCTTTTATAGTTTCCGAGATATCCATACCACTACGCAACAAACAATCAGCTGTCATTTTCAAGATCTGGGGATGCTTTGCGCCGATCCCTTTGCCCATCGATATTTTGGGTTAGATTTGGTTTTGCGATTTTATTGAGGTTAGATTGTGTAGTCTCGTAGCGATCGTGAGTCAGCCGAGACGATTTTAGGTTAGGGAATAAAAAATACAGTCAATCATGATATTTGTTATACAGAGTGTCCCACGACGATTAAGACGCGCAATATACCGGCACTGGGCAGTTGTAGCGAATTATAATTTTGGGGGTGTAAATTTGTGTTACCCAATGAGGTATTTGTTTTTGGTCACGTGACGTCCGATTCAAAATTTTGAATTTTATTTTTGTAACTTTTTGTGTTTCTCCCGATAAAATAATTCCAACAAACTAGCACACTTGGGATCTAAAGTAATTAATTTAAGAGCTACAGGTACTTAAAGGACTGTACGATTACCGTTATGAAACACTACCAAAACAATTTAACTGTAGGGGTACATGTTATAATCAATGGTAGTGGTACCATCTTTTAAGTATCTGTAGCTCTTGAACTAACCACTTTAGATCCAAAGTGTGCGGTTTGTTGGAATTTTTTAATCGTAAGGAACACAAAAAGTTACAAATATACAGGGTGTCTCATTAAAAATTTTGAATCGGACGTCACGTGATCAAAAACAAGTACCTCATTGGGTGACACAATAATAAGAAAAGATACTATATTTATTCTAATTTACCCCAAAATTATAATTCGCTACTAGTGCCAGTTCCGAAATATTGCTTGTCTTAATCGTCGTGGGACACCCTGTATATCTATATATCTTTGATACAGTGTGATGAGCAGAACTAATCTCTTCATGTAATTATAATCACAGTTTTGAGTTTAGTATAAGAAGAAGTATGAATTTGGGCAGATATCAGAATTGACACGAGTCCAGTTAAATTGAAGAAGAAGAAGATTGGCTTAGATTTGTTCTGATTTCAACCGCGGCGGCTCAGCAGGGTCATGGCTATCTAGGTTCCATGTTTAACGAGCCGCAGTGACAATGGTAGCTTCACTAATAAAAGATCTGTCATTCAAGCCGTTTTGCGTTTTACTACAGCCTTTGAATAGTTTGTCGTCATTTATAGCATTGCTATTTAATCGTAGTATTGTAGGGATAAGTATACAAAATAGGGATATGGAAACAGGATAACTAAAAGCTGGACATGTTTGTGCTGCAAAGGCTCAAGGTAAATATTAATATTTATTAGTACAGATGAGGTAATGTCAGTTACGCATAGCGGTTTTCAAAGACTAAGACATGAGACTTTATTCAAAGCTTGTTTTTAAGAGTTTTATCATGAGAAACTGTAGTAGAATTACTGTCGAGTGATGGCTTAATAAATTAGCGTCTAGATTTGAGGATGTTTAAATTGTTTCCTGTTGTACGCTTGTCCACGCATAGGCCATAGAGCTAGAACGTGACTCAGGGAGAGTCAGACAGAAGATTTATATAACCTGGATGACTGTTTCTTAATTCTGCCGTGTTGTACTGTTAACACTTTTTTCTACTCCGCCCCTGTCATTTTGAATCATACTAACCCAAAATGGTGTGGCTGACGGCAGATATTTGCACCATGTCATCACGAAAGAACCGACCTTGAGTAAGACAGCTGATTGTTTGTTCAGCCATGCCCACTGTCAGCACCAATTTCGGACACTCTGTATACAGGTTAGGTAAGTGCTAATGATAGTCTCACAGTTCTTAGTGCACTCGTGGGCGAAAACCTGGCGTTTAAAGTAACCGGGTGGAACCTACGTCTGATTGGCGGCCACTATGACTGAAAGCGTAGTACCCTGTACATATTGGAAAACGATGAAGAGATGGTCGTCAAGCATTGAGACATAATCGGATTTAAAGTCATATCTGGGGAGAGTTTGAAATTCCGATAAGTCCCCCGACCGAGTGGGATTGCGTGTTTTTCGTAGAACCCCGCCACTACCGTGGCTGCTGCTTCAACTACTGTTACTCCCTTATGATTTATTGGAAGCGCCAACTGGATTATCAAAAAGAATAATGGATTTGTTTAAGTCGCACACCATGGACGTACGAGGCCAAACCAACAAATTTGGAGTTCTATATAACTGAGCAGACCGCGTAGGCAGAACCGAAATACGGAGTACTGCGGTTACTATGTTAGGGGAAGTTTGTTAATGCGTGACTTGAATAGGCCGACACCCGCAAACCCAACAAATACTTAGAATAGAATAGAATTTATTGTCTTGTGATCATTGTACAATGATATAAGACTAGTCATATAAACAAAAAATAAAAAAGTGTATAGAGATAATATAGAAAAATAGACGAAAAATAAATATAAACAGACAATACTCGAAAACTGGTACAGTAATTCACAACAAACTAACAAAAGCATAAATAAGAAACAAGTCATTGCAGGCATTTAAAAGATCAGCAAGCATATTCAGAGGCAGCCTAAACACTAAAATATAAAATAAAACACGAAGTTAGAAACTCAGGTTTAAAAATAATTCGATTAGCGAATATGGGCACATATTACGAGATATCTTCTCAGGTGGTCTTTAGGGCGTTGTTGTTGGTTGACCTCCTAAATTCCGCTGGCAGGTGATTATAAATTTTCGTATAGCGGCGATATCTTATACAAGGTTGTGTTGTGGGATGGAACGCATAAATCAAATCCAGTTCTTGTGATGTATTTAGTGTTTATACTATTGTTCTGCGTAAACTTGTCTCTATGGTTAAGTGTAAAAATAGCACATTTCAGTATAAATATGGCTGTTACTGTCAACAAGCTGTATTTCTTAAAAGTTTTCTTGCAAGAGTCTCCTTTCTTGATATTGAAAATTAACCTGATGACTCTTTTCTCTCTATATCATATTTGATTATTCCCATATATATACATTGTTGCTGATGTGCGGATAAATCAAAGCATAGTACATACTCAGAAGTATCCGATGTGTGACATTATTTTTCATTTTTAGCATAGCGAAGTAACTGCCGTTGATTTTCTTACAGATATGATTTATGTGTCCTATCCAACTTAACTTGTCGTCTGCATGCATGCCAAGAAACACCAACATCACTTATACCCTGTATACGCGGTTTGTTATTATAAAAGTGTACATATACCATTTTGTTCTTATTTAATATGATATATCAAAGCTCTTCAGATACACCACTAAAGTGTCTCAAATCATATTTGCTTGGCAGACTGTAAGTAGTAAGACCTGAATAGGGCCAGCCACTGACCTTAAACGATGTGCCGCTGAGCTTGCATCTATTCTTTGCAAGCTCTTCAAACTATCGTATCAGCGAGGCGTGTTTCCCACTGCATGGAAGATTGGCTGCGTATGGCCTATTTCTAAAAAATGCAAAAAGACCGATCCTATCAATCATAGACCTGTGGCTCTTCTCAGCGTCATGTCTAAGGTTATGAAGACTGTCATTAACACACACAGCTTCTGAAATACCTGGACAATAATAACATCACAAATGATCGCCAGTATGGCTTCTGTAAGCATAGGTCTACGGGTGACCTCCTGGCCTACGTCACTCACCTGTGGAATTGCAATTGAAAATCATGGAGATTCCCGTGTGTCCCACTTGACATATCCAAAGCCTTCGATAGAGTGTGGCATGACTGCATGAGGGATTGCTTCTGCTTCTTATGGGCTGTATTCTGACCTGCGCCAGTGGCTGAATAGCCTTTTGAATGACCGATCTCTGTTTGTTGTAGTTGAAGGCTGTTCGTCAGACGTATTTTCAATAAACACCAGTCTTCCTCAGGGATCTGTCCTATTCACTACACTGTTTCTGCTGTACATCAACGCGATGCTGGAAATGACATCCAATCCAATCTACAGCTTCACAGATGATAGTACGCCGATATGAAAGCAATTGTCGAGTGGGAATTGGTAAATAAAGTACAGTTTAACGTACATAAAACTCAGGCAACAACGCTGACAAAGAAGTCTTACGCTAGCTTACCAACTGTGGAAATGGAGGGTCACCCAATAGTCGACTCACCTTCCGTCAAAGTTTGGGGATCTATATCAACAACATCCCTGGCAGGACTACGTCGTCAGTATTGCTAAAACGGCAAAAAAATTTAGGGTTTTGTTCCGCTGTATAGGAAGCTGTATACACCAGAGCAACTACTGCTGCTCTACAATGCACAGATCCGACCATTGTTGTAGTCTAAAGCTTCTGGATACTATCCAGAAGACAGCAATTGGACAATTAGATTAATCGATATGCTTAACCTCACAAAGGACCTCCGCAGACTGAAACATCGAAGGAGGGTGGCTGACCTGTTCCTGCTTTACAGATTCTATTATGGAAGATGTTCGAGTGAGCTCTCTCAGACAATAACACCGAAGGTCATCCGAACGAGGAACATTAGAGAGGCTCTGCGAGCTCATCCTAGCCAGGTCGAGGTCCCTTCTCCCCGAACCAGTCTCCTCCAGCATTTCTTCCTTTGGAGAACTTCGCTGTGGAATGAACTGCCCGAGAATTTCCCAACGGCTACAACCTGCAGCGTTCCTAATCTAACGTGCACAGACACTTATCCTCTCGCAGCGCTTCTACAACGTCATAGGCTTTCAGATCAAATGGTTTGATAGTAGGTAATCTACTATAGTTAATTTGTACAATTGATCCGATGACACCACAGTAGTATTCGGTTTTGGTCTGACAAAGATTAATAGGGTGTGAATTCAGGTGACTTTTGATTTAATAGAGAAACGAGACTCCTACAATCAAGCTAAAAGTTAATTTAAACACCTACTCAATAAATATTGTTCGCCTGGGCAGAGAATGCTTGAGACGGATGAGGCGGAAAGGGCGGGGGGGCCATAGATGGGCAAGCGACGGACTCCATCCATACATTTTCTTGTTCCAAAATATTTAAACTGTTGTTCTTTAATCACTATATATTTTTAATGAAAATATTGCAGTACATAATATGAATGTACGTGATGTAGAGTATTTTTATGATCGTTCAGTAACATTATAGGAAATTACTTCTTCTCCGCATTCTTTTGCCTCGCATTCTTCCCCTTGCCACAAAATACGTGAGTTTTCATTGCCAACATTACCTCTAGCCTATTGTGACGACGCCCATGGTTTAAGGTGCCGCAAGATATTCTGCATTCGTTCATATATTTATGAAGCAGGACGAGTACACGGCCCCCTGACTGTGCCCGCGTTTGTTCGAGTTTTATTGTTTTGGCACTTTTCTAAACCCGAGAAAATTTTATAAGATGAACGCTGACTGATGTTTATTTATTGTTTTCCCTCTTCGGTTTTTCGGGCGGATCCGCAGAAAAAGTCGGACCGATTCATCATACATTGTTGCACTCGAGATCTGGATAGAGGGCGCCGCGCCGGGACGCGCCGGGACGCGGCCGACGCCGACGCCGACGCCTTGAACGTCATATTTTATTTTTGACATTGTTCTTTCGAGCAGCAAGACGACATATATCGTAGATATTATTTTTGTGAGCAATTAATTCTGCAGCTCGAGCCGGAGAACGAAGCATGAAGAATGCCATCAGTTTGATTAACTTTTGCATATATAGGGTGTCAAGTTAGTGTGTAATTGGCCTATACCACATTTTTTGTTTATTGGCTTAAACGGACCCTGACACCACGTAGATGCCATAAATAATTTTACAAAAATTTTCTATCGTATTTATAACCGAAAAAAATTGCTCTAAATATTGAATTTTTTGAATCCATACACTTCCCGCCCAGGTCGTGACGTCACCTGTAGGGAACCAATAAGAGCTCACTGGTACAAAACAATAGCATCTGCTCGTAGTCATCGGACCACGAAAGGACGCTTCTCATTGGATCCCTACAGAAAGGACGCTTCTCACTGGTTCCCTACAGGTGACGTCTTCATCGGCTATTTCAAATTACAGTACAATTTTCTGTTTAGTGTTATTCTCATTTGGATCAAGTTTTCTGCTGACTTTTTACAGTAAACGGTCCTATGTATCATCAAAAATAATACCGCAGTAAATAAATTGATCAATTTGAGATCACGGATTAGGCCCATTCCTCGATTTCTCGCGAGGTATACCTGATCGAAGAGAATTTCAAATTAAAAAGTTATTTAGTTACTTAAGAGGCATATTATAAAAATATTTTGAAATATACAGTGTGTTGCGGGAAAGTAGGGCAGTGATCACTTAATTTTTTTATACGGAACTACACCTGTTTTTAAATTCTTCTTGTTTTCGTCATTGATCTCTATGCAACCCTAAAATATTTTTGGGAGCGGTTGCGATGTTGCCAAATTATAATTTATTTTCTATTTTTCCGGATTTGCAAGGTCGCAAGTAATACGTCCAAATTGATATATTCCTTTAACTTTTCTCAATAATATTATACAGCGATTTACTTGAATATTAAGTGGATATTATTTTGGATGTTACCAGCAATTTGTATCTACAGGGTGTTTTGGCAGAATTTTAAATTACAGAAACTTGAAGGTCATTTTACTTTGTTGTTTTAAATGTAACACCCTGTATTTCTTATTTTAAATCGAAATACCTACTAATACCTTATCTCGCCTTGTAATTTTTTTTTTTCGCATTTGTAACGTTGCCAAGTTATAAATTATTTTTCCAAATAGATATCCCCTATTTTAATTTATTTTAAATAGAATTTTTACTGCAATGAATTGCGGATGTCGAATTTAGTGAGATCTCACAATTTCAAAGTTTTGTTTCTATTAATTACTGAGATATGGCAACACCGCCTTTTCAGTAAACGGTACTGGCATGCTTAAATATTTCCAAAACTGCCACAGGTGGAGAGGTGAAATTCAATACTAGGGGGTTGTTGAACATACAGAATTCAAAAACGCTAACATCAGTGTTGTCAGATTTACCAATTTTACGTCACAACTTGTTCATGTTCGTAAACCTTCTAGTATTGAATTTCACCTCTCCAGCTGTGGCAGTGTGGCAGTGTGGCAGTTTTGAAAATATTTAAGGGTCTAGGATATAGCGCGCGAAATTGAGAATCAAAGAAAAGACGTATTCCCGTGTTAGCGAGGAGGCGTGGCCACCTGTTCGCTTGTTCCAGTGGGTATGTCTAAGATGAGGGCAGATGAGTCCAAAAATCCAAAGGTAAGTCCAAAAGGTCCAAAGGTAAGGTCCAAAGGTCACTATAGAAATGAATTTCGCATTTCCAAGCTCCTGAAGTTACCTCTAAACCTACAGTAATGAGTCAAAGAGCAAATTGAAGAAGAAAGCTTGCGCTTGTGCAACTATTTAGCCTTTTTTTGATATCGTGTTTGGTTGTTAAATTACAGGCATTTATAGAATGTATGATTTTGCATTGCGAGTTTTTTTGCACATTAAAAAACTTTTTTGAGAAAATCGAGAATAATTGTCATTCATTATGGTCTTCACTATCGCCTTCTGAAATATTATATATGTAGTTTGAAAATAGAGTGTGTTATGCGAGAAAATGTGAGTCCGTATTTTACATGGCAAATACGTATGTATAAATGTGTGTATCCAGGCCCCTTAAGCATTCCGGTACCGTTTACTGAAAAAGCGGTGTTGACGTATCTCAGAAATTAATAGAAACAAAATTTTGAAATTGTCAGATCTTACTAAGTTCGACATGTGCAATTCATTGCAATAAAAATAAGTAGAGGATTCTATTTAAAATAATTTGGAAAAATAATTTATAACTTGGCAACGCCGCAAACGCGAAAAAAAATTACAAGGCGAGATAGGGTATTAGTATATATTTTGATTTAAAATAAAAAATACAGGATGTTACATTTAAAAAAACATAGTAAAATGACCTTCAAATTGCCGTGATTTAAAATTCTGCCAAAAACACCCTGTAGATACAAATTACTGGTAATATCCAAAATAATATCCACTTAATATTCAAGTAACTCGCTGTGTAATATTATTGAGAAAAGTTGAAGGAATATATCAATTTGGACGTCTTACTTGCGACCTTACAAATCCGGAAATTAATAGTAAATAAATTATAACTTGGCAACGTCGCAACCGATCCCAAAAAGATTTTAGGGTTGAATAGAGATCAACGATGGAAACTAGGAAAAATTAAGAAAGAGTTATAATTCCATATAAAAAAATCAAGTTGATCACTATCCTACTTTTCCGCAACACCCTGTGTATTTAAAAATACTTTTGGGATATGCGTCTTAAGTAACCAAATAACTTTTGTATTTGACATTTTCTTCTATCGGGTATAACTCGCGAGGTATCGAAGAATTACACACTAACTCGACACCCTGTATACTGAGAGCCAGTGATTGGCAGACTTATGGTATTTTGTAGAAGTTCATATTGATGCTAGGTTTACTATTAGGTACACCTGTCGTAGATAAAATGGGCATTTACTATCCCCGGCGACGATTCCTTTGGGCGTGCCCGGGAGCCCAAAGGCGAGTTCTAAGACACGATTTTTAATATGAACAGGCAGCTTTGAAAGGCACTCAATACAAGCCCAAGATATGGCTCAGATATGTAGATGATACGTTTGTCATTTCGAATCACGGAAGAGAAAAGCTAGAAAAATTTCTAATAACCTGAACAGGGTGCATGAAAACATCCAACTCCAACATGGAGTTGGAAGAAAATCAAAAACTAGCCTTACTTGATAGAAAACCAACACATACTTACTGGTACTTACACAAAGAATCAAACCACCATTCGTCTCAGAAGTACGGAATTATTAGAACTTTGACAGGACGGGCTAAAAAAGTGTGCGAATCACAGAAACTGAACTGGAACACTGAAGAACACTCTTAAGGCAAATGGTTAGACGGAGAAGGAAATCTCAAGAACAATGAGAAGAAACAGAGCAAACAAACAATCTGAACTAATAACAAAAGCTTTTTCACCCTCTGTTCCTGGAATAACAGATATAATTGGAAGACTGCTACAAAAAGATAATGCCAAGACCATCTAAAGAAAAGTACAGGAGTATTTGAGAACCATCAAGTATAAAAGAGACCCACTCGCAAGACCGGAGGTTTATCGCATACCATACACATGTGGGAGTGCATACATAGGAACAACGAAGTGATTGATAAACACCAAGGATTGCAGAACATAAGGCTATAGCTGTTGACTAGGTTATACAGACAAATTGGCGGTAGCCGAACACTCGACTAAGGAAAGACGTCATAAGATTAAGTTTGAAGAACCTCAGGTTCTTGCCGCAACGTCTTCATACTATGCCAGACTTCATAGAGAAACCATCGAAATACAAGGACATCACAGAAATTCCAATAGGAAGGAAAAAACACAGAAAGTCAACCGGACATGGCTACCCATCCTAAAGGACAGCGCCATATCGCGAGGGGGCGGGGCTATTAATGCCATCTAGTTTGGCCACGTCACCTTTAACAGGTATAAATACGGCCGCAAATTCACCAGCCTTCAGTATTTTGGAAGTCGCCGAAGTGAAATAGCTTGTGAAGATGACAGCCACTGGTGTTGTCGAAACGTCAGGTCTCAACGCTGAACGACGCCGACCCAAGAACCACAAATTCATTTGACTATGGCCGCGATAGTCTTACTCAGTACTCCCAGGTAGGGTTGTTTCCTGTTTGATTTTCTCCATAGTATTCCAGAATAAGTATAAGAGGACCTATTTTGCTTACTTTAAAATTGTGATTCAAAATCAACAATCCTACAGTCTAGATTTGATACAATTCGAGTCAAGACATCAAGCGATTGTTTGCGAGTCGACTGACACCCCTTTTTACCTCGACCAAATTAGTTAAAGGTAAAGTATTGAAGTTTCCGAATTTCAATG
Source organism: Callosobruchus maculatus (assembly GCA_951848785.1). Classification (NCBI taxonomy): domain Eukaryota; kingdom Metazoa; phylum Arthropoda; class Insecta; order Coleoptera; family Chrysomelidae; genus Callosobruchus; species Callosobruchus maculatus. Next base: position 1,897,933 of record CATOUR010000113.1, read on the forward strand.
TGGTGTAGATTTTCGACGGAGCGTTTCCTCCGTCTAATAGTGGTCTAGTTTGACTGAGTACATTAAGCTGCCGCATAATTCTCGCTGAATTTGAGCCATAACCTGGATTATATTGACCTTAAGGCCATCGGTAGTTTCCGGCTCACTGGCATAGACTTGCGACTTCAGTAAACCCCACAATACAAAATCTAGTGGGGTCAAAACGCACGACCTTGGTGGCCAATTCACATCACCTCTGCATGAGATAACGCGACCTTCAAATCGTTCGTGCGGAAGGTTCAAGATGGTGTCCCCTATTTGGCAGGTAGCGCCATCCTAGGTCCACCTCCATGACGTCCAATTTGGGCCAAAGGAAATCCGTTATCATCGCTCTATAGCACGCACTGGTGATGGTGATGGCATCACCAATATGGTTTTGAAAAGAGTACAGACCAATAACGCCACCGGCCCAGGATCCGTACCAGTCAGTTTTTGTGGATGCATTGTTGCCTGGTGGATCTCATCAGGGTTAGCTTTATCTCATATATGGCAATTTTGTTTGTTAACATAGCTATTCATTCAAAAATGCGCCTTGTTACTGAAGATGATTTTTCGCCCGAAATTGGGGTCCTCTTCCAAATGCTCCAAGCCCAGTCAGCGAACAGGATGGCATTGTCTTTGGTCATCATCTTCGAGTTCTTGGGTAAATTGGATTTTTACGGATGTAAGTCTAAATCCCAGCGCAAAATTTGCTAGGTTGAAGTCTGCGAAATGCGTTCCTGTGCACAGCGAGGAGTTGACTGTCTTAAGTTCTCCTGGACAGCTTCACGGACAGCGGCGATGCTCTGGGCTGATCTAGAACACTCAATTTTATAATAGATTTTTATCATTTTTAAACGCTGCTCAGTTGTGGAACTTGTTATGGTGATTTGGCATCAGTGCCTAAGAATAAACAACCAGATTTGACAGACGCTGCCAAAACAGCATGGCAGCAACCTTAGACAAGGAAAGAGAGAGGACGGAACCCGCGACTGACATTTCTGATACCAAATGGCACCAAAGCGCTATTCCCAGTGGCGTAACTAATGGGATTAACGTTCTGGTTGAGCTATTTGTAGAAATAATCTTTTTCAAATAAAATTTAATGAAATATTGTTATTCAGGGTTTCTATATGGCCAATTTCGCCATCCACAATTAAAACTTAAGTGACTAACATTACCGTAACCGTGATTTTCATTCGACTGCTGTTTTGTGGCCAATAATATATAAAAATTGATAATGTATATATTTTATTCAGTCCTGAACATGTTATGTTCATTTGCAGTATATGACTGATGGAAGACACGATTATACTTCTACCCAGAAAGAAAAAAACTGCTTGTAGTTTGTAGTAAATCAATTTTTTATTATTAAAGAACACATAATACCTATAGTATATTTATATTTATTGACATTATGTTTATATATAAAATACTGTCTATTACATACTGTAAACAGAAGCAGCAATAAAACATTTTTGTTATTATAGATTAGCTTACGAGATTGAGGAATTTGATGCCTTCAATCTCGGAGTCCCCATATGCAGTAAAAAAATCTACTTGCTGTTACGCTGTTACTTGCTGTTTGTAGTGTGTAATGAAGAGCAGTATTTTTAATTACTCCAACGAGGCTTTTTTATACATAACTTCTTTTTGCGACGGTGGCAATAATTAATGAAAAAGCTGGGGGGTTAAACATAAAAATTATCTCAGACATGAAATAAAGTAAGTTTTGGGCTAGAAATACAAAGGTCCTTTAATCTTATCCAAAATCAAAACATTTACAAAATTAGAAAATGATTCCTAGATTAGCTAGTAGTAAATAAAAACGAACAATTCATTCAATATAGGTGAGGTCCTATAACTTACATAGAAATTACAACTCTATTTTATCACTTAACCCCTTGCTTCCAGTAAGTTCTAATTTATTGCAGTTATGTATTTACTTATGGGGAAGTTTGGGTGAAACTCAGTATTGTGTGCTTCAACAAAAATAATTTTTTTGTAGGAACGTGGCATTTCGCTTGCTCCTACAATTGATGGCAGTCAATATTACAGTCACGAAGGTCAAAAACTACCAATATTTTACTGCCCTTTAAACAGAATCATTTTTGTTAATTGGCTCCGAACTGGATTGTCCTGTTGTGATCGAGATTTTACAATAAAATGGATTCTGATATTTAAGTATTTTGTGCATACAGCTTTTATTAAAAAATATATATGATTTACATCATTTTCTAATACGTGACGTTCTAAGCAGCTGAAAATAGGGGTGCCTAGAAAACTTGATATTATTTTGCTTATCAGCAAAGGTACAAAATGTTTGGTGTGAATACAATTTTCATTAACTCTCAGAAAATGTTCCGATTTCAAACATATCTTGATAACATCATTTGATGGGTAAGTCAGACCGCCGTGGCTTTTAAATTCAATTAGGGAATTGAGAAACCGATCTCTAGTACCAATCAATGCTGTGACACATGTTTCACATTTTATTGTTTTTTGTAATTGGTGCGAAACATAACCAGCAATATATTGCACAATTTGGGATGAACATTCACTTATCACAGGTGCATTCATGATGTAGTCATGATCCTTCCAAATAGTCTCTAGATCATCAGAAGGCTCATTTATGTCTATTAAACTATGGTTAGATAAACTACTATTAATTACATCTTCAGACCTTACATTTTTTGTAGAACTACTTAGAATAGGGATTTGATCTAATGGAATACAGTTACCCATACCGCCCTCTCTAATTTCTGCTCGAACCAGAAGCCTTTTGTAAGCAGCTAGAAACTGTCGAGCGGTTGGGTTATTATTCCAGCCACCTCTTGATCTAATTGACGAAAAGAATAATTCTAAATGATCTTGACTAATCTTATACAACGGAAGGTACAGTAATGTTTTTCTCTCAGAAACAAGTTCTTTGTACAATCCTAAAGAACTTTACAATGAAATTATTAATCCAATAAACCCAGTTTTTCTGTTAGACATGATTACTTGCTCATTATTAGATAATTTCAACTTTGAAAGATAAAAAATTGCACTATTGATAAATTCCGCAGATCGATCTATATTTTTTTGACATAATGCTTTTTTATAACCTGGTGCTACTAGGGTTCTGCTGTTTAAAATATCGAAAATGCTATTTACAATTCTAATAAATTTAACTGTTGCCTGACTACCTTTAAAATCCTCAAGATTCAGCTTTTTTTCGCAATACTCAATAGCATCGGCTACTGATGCACTAAGTAACTGAACTGCAAGCCGAACCTTCATTTTTTGTTTGAAAAAAATAATATGAGCGCGACGTAACTTATTCCCTAAATGTAAGCCCTCGCTAGTTTGCAGCTTCTCTAGAAGCGCTATGTATTTCCATTGAATAAAATTGTTATCACAATCAATTAGGATTTTCTTTTCACCAAATGCATTGCGAACAAGTTTTATCATATGACATGGATCATAAAAAATATATACATTGTGATCTGTAACTCTGAAACTTGTCTGTATATTTGAAATGTTAAATAAGAATCCAAAGTTATGACACATAGCGGTATTAGATGGAGCACCATCGAATGTGATTGACATAACTTTGGCTCCCGTATCTTCAATCAGATGGATGCATTGAGATACAATTGAATGTTTTTGACTGCCATTCAAAGAATCTGTAAGAAAGTAACCGACAGGTAATTTCCAAGTTCCATTGATGCAAACCAACATTATAACAAAAGCTTCTTTGGCTAAAGCATTAGAGTCATCGTTTAAATTTGTACCACAGTTCACATAACCATGGAATTTTTTTCCATCCCATTCTAAATGTTTCCGTATGGCTATTTCATCGATAATTAATGAACAAATTATTGGTCTGTCAGATGATTGAACCTTATTTCTTAAGGTATTTATTGATTCCTTGGTAAAACCAGGCTCAGCATCCACATTCTGAAACCATTTAGCAATAGTTTTGCTATGCGGGAGACAAGTGTCAAAAACATCTCTCACATAGTTGTATGCCTTTGGTGAAAAAAAATTTAATGTCAGGGCAAATTTCCTAAGTTCAGGTGAATATTGAACATTTCTCCCCATTTTTCTGTTCAATATTTCTATGTTAACCTTGCTCATATTTTGAACTAAAACTAAATTTTCTTGAGATAGTAAATTTTGTCGCTCTAATTCCTCAGCAATTATTTTTAAAGAGGCTACTTTTTTGTGTGCTCTTTTCAGTGATTGACCAAGGGCACGGATTTTTTTCGTTTTTTCCTTATTCTTATCTTTTTGCAGCAGCAGTTCTCTTCTAAGTTTCTTTTTCCGGGGAGAGTCGTCCTGTGCAGCCAGAGCTGAGGTTGATGGCGATGGTTCTGGATGAACATCACGTTCACGGGGTCTTTTTCTTTCTTTTGCCTAAAATAACAGAGCTGTATATTAGACAATGTTTGAAACATTATTTCCGAAAGAAAGACAGAACAAATTAATTTATGATTTAAGTAGATGTGAATGAGTGACTGAATCTTATAGGAAAAGTGACAGTAACATTTTGTTTTGATTTCGTATCGAGTAAACACACCTAAATATAGTTGTTTAATAATGTAACTGTAACACAAGAAATTATTACATTTTTGAGGTTAGCTGCCTTTTGATTTTCATAGCTATCAATTTTTAAATGGTTATTCAGCCATTCGTAATCGTATTTCTCCTTACTTTATTGCACTGTTTATTTTGGAAACGTCATCACTAATACTCAAATATAAAACCAAATTTGAGACCATAAATATAGAATATAGGCATAAGGCATAAGAATGATTTTAAATTAATATCACACCCAAATCATAACTCATTAATGATCCAATTATATACAATGGAGTGAAGATTTATAACAAACTTCCTCCTCACAGGTTTTAGTGAATATCCCAAAAGTTTTGTTTGTTATTATATAGCTTTGTCAATAAGAATCTTGTAAATTCTTAGACTATAAAGTATATCGATCTATCTATCTATCCATCTATCCATCTATCCAACTATCCATCTATCCATCTATCCATCTATCCATCTATCCATCTATCCATCTATCCATCTATCCATCTATCCATCTATCCATCTATCCATCTATCCATCTATCCATCTATCCATCTATCCATCTATCCATCTATCCATCTATCCATCTATCCATCTATCCATCTATCCATCTATCCATCTATCCATCTATCCATCTATCATAATCCTAGAATGTTTATTATTTTAATATTGATTAAGCGTAGACAATGTAAGCTAGGAATTATAACTTACAATTTTTGGACGTAAGTATTCCGGAAGCTCGTCAAATATGGTGGGGACTGCTCCTTTCAGAAGATATACTTTTTGATTTGTTTGATGAAGGAAATTCTGTTCAAAATGCTTAGAACAAAGCCTATCGTTGCTTGTAGGCTTCCAACCTTCGATCCTCATATTTTTGATCCATAAATCATGTCTAGGAAGATCTTTAGGAAACCTGTCGAGGAAGAAAGAAAATTAATTTTATTATTCATACAACTACAAATAAAGGCCACCCTTGAAATGCACACCTTGTATAAGGGTATTGGTATATTATATATTACAATGCAAAGTCATAATATTTCTATTCAAAATGTAAGCTATAATAGATACGCCACTGGAAAACTGATTGTATTTGAACCAAAAAATCCCTTAAAAACATAATTTTTAGACTTTACGTGCTCAAAAACATTATGATTCGCATGTTAGTGGTACATTCCAAATTATATTTCGGATACACATATATCTTTGAACTAGGTATCGAGATATTTGCATGAATTTCGGATACACCAAAAAAATAAGATCATAAATTTACCTGTGAAAAGTGATTCCTGGCTCCTTCCTGCTGCTGTGGCTTTTACAACGGTAAGCTGCACACCCCACCATTACGCTCACCACAATATTTCACAATTATTGGTCTTAAAAACGTTAAATATCGCAAAAAACACCACCTTGACACTACCGTCAGTTTTCCACCAGCATTTTGACAGCTATTCATTTTCGGTATCAGCTAATCCATATAGCATCAAATGGGCGTGCGGTATCCCCTCTCTTTCCTTATCTAAGGCAGCAACAGTCTACTAAGGTCGACCCGTCTTAATTGAAAAACCGTTTATTTGAAAATTCTATAGTTTTTCGCCAGAGCGTATCTCCTAGGTCTGGGAGTGGTGTCATACGACTCAGGACCTCAAACCGCATCGAGTACACCCCCATCGACCCCCAATTCTAATTTCGCTAAAACAAATCCTTAGCAATCATGACAATTGCAATGATAACAATACTAACCTGAAGTAGGAAGGTGGGAAGTGAAAGCGATTTTAATAGAAACGTTGTCGTTACAGCTACGCTCGCGTAATCCTAGCCCTCAAAATAAGGGTATTAATAAAAATACTGGCAAGTTTTAATATGCGCGGCAGTATCCCAGTCGAATAAAAACTTCTATATCCCATGATTCCCGAAAACACAGTTGTAGCACGGCGAAAATAAATCAAGATAAACGGAAGCCGCCGAAAAAAGAGCATGTAGCACGGAAAAAGGACCGTTCTGAAAGGCGGAAAGCCTAATGCATTCTCAGTTCGGAATGGCTTCAAATAAGAGATACAGTATCAACAATACGTAACGAGGCAGAACGTAATTTCGTGTTGTTTCTGGGAATGCTGAGAGCGAACTGAAAGCCACCCTTCGGAAACATGTGGTCCAATCAAAGAGTGGAAGATTCATCCACAGAGCTCTGTAACTTCAGTATGAAAGCACACGTGTGCACGTGTTTGTTTTCCTTTTAGATAAATTTAAAATGCAAATATTCTTCAATATAAATACAGAGAAAGGGGAGTCAAACACCAACGCATTTGCTATGAATTGGCACGCTACTAAGCGGACGAAATATTGTAATCGCAAAAAAAATCGAATTTGACATACGTTGTTTGAATGTTTTATGTCTACCTGGGAAGGATGTCACTCATTTGCGTCGGCCAGTTTGTCTAACATAATACTTGGCCGCTCTATAACCTGATAATTAACAAAGTAATGTTGATGAAACATTCGCAGTGGTTGGGATAAGATATCCAGAGTTAAATTAAATAATTGAGAAAGTGCTAAACATCGTTGTTAGCTTTATAAGTCGTTAAAAGATTCGTCCATAAAATATTTGCTACATTTCTTGGTTTGTAAATTTCCACAGGCACTGTCACTAGAAAATTCTTGACTTCTGGATGAAAACTGCATCTGTATACATATACAGGGTGAGTTTTTATTACCGGATCGGTCAATAACTCTACTACTATAAAAGATAGCAAAAAAAGTTGTATATAAAAGTCGTAGCTAAGAATGTGCTCCATATTTAGATTGTAATAATAACCCCCCTTCTTACAGTATAAAGTATTGCAACACTATAACACTATATAGGGTAGGTATTTCAAAATTTATGACCATTTTCATATCCAAATCGTTGTCAAATGGACGTACTGCATATAAAAAGGTAATGAAACAAAAATAATTTTTTTTACATGAAAAGATAAAGAATATCCACTAGTTTTAAAATCGGCTGTAAAAAAAGCCTACGACGCATACTCATATACAGGGTGATGTAGAATGCAAAAATCTAGATTTTCTCTTTTTTAAACGAAACCCCCAATATTTTATTATCCCAGAGAATTGCTTTTAATATGCTCTTGCGCAACACTGATGTTAGCATTTTTGGATTCTGACGTTCAAAAACCTCAAAGTATTGAATTTTATCGCTCCAACTGTGTTTTGGAGATTTTTGAGCGCTTTTTTGCCAAAAAGCGGTGTGGTAAATCGACAACATTGTAGATTGCATTTTTGAATACTGCATGTACAAAAACCCCCACGGATTGAATTTTATCGTTCCATCTGTGGCAGTTTTAAACTAACCCGGTATAATTCACGCTTTGTGTAGGTAGCATTAACGGTTCAAATGTAATTTGGTACTCGCGGCACAACTCAATGGGAGTAGATAAAAGCTAAAACTGCTACTGTAGGACACTTGCAGGAACAAATCGCTCATTGTCATTCTACGTGTCAAAAACTGCTGTTCCCGCGAGAACGTCTTATCCAATTGAGGTAATGGATATACGCTGCTAGGCGATTCTAATTAAAATGATGCCATCAAGAGTAAACGGTGAAAGTTTCCTGGGAACTCGGAATGTCCGACCTTTTCTCGAAAGGGGCGTTGAACAGAATCGAGGCGATAAAATCGGCTTTCGGTGCACACGCTGGCTCGGCTGGCACGACGCGACGTGGCAAACTTAAATTAATTCCGCTCAAGAAGGGCGCTGCAAGGGGGGAGGGATTATAAAAATGGCGTGATTATCGGGCCAACCTAATTAACAAAAGAGATCTTTTAAGCAATCACGGTGATTTCATCTGAAAGCGCCAGAACTTTTCTCGCTAATTATCCTCGGTAGCATGGCGTAAGGACCCTTGTCGTCGTCTGGAGGATGCGGTTCTGCTGCGGTACAGACAGCACAATATATTCTAGGAACATTCTAAGAATCACCATTTTGGAACATTGTATCATTCTATGAAAAGTCCATGAATATATAGATTATCTGATGAACATTCCGGGAATGTGAAAATGGGAATCCAAAAAATGTGCATAGGTTATTCCCTCAGAATATTCTACGACTATTATCAAGCTGTATGGGATACTGTAGGAAGATTCCTGGTATATCTTTGAAGAAACATACATAGGTTATTCAAAATATTCTACGATTGTTATTAAGATGTATCAAATATTGTAGGAAGATGCCTGGTATACTTTTGAAGAATATATGTTGGAAGGAAACTAATGCCTTTTATCACTTTATTTCATTTATTTGTAAGTCTTGTTGTCTGTCTAGGTACCTAACGCGAGTATTATACACATATAATCTAGTATCCGACTTTCATATAGTGTTTTGGGCAACATTGATTCAGGCACACACTATATAGGGATTTATGAAAAAAAAAATATATAAAGTGGAACCTCTATTTATAATTGCATAAGTTTAATGTACACATTAAAAATCACATTTCATTGCACGGAGTCGTCCTCCCGTATTATCCTGCAAAATAAAAAAAACCCGTTTAATTTTAAAGAATATAATGTACATTCAAATATACTTCATTAATTACAAGGGTAAATTTTCACCAAAATGTTGTCGTATTTTAATCAATTTTAGGACCTACATCTAGAGCAAAAAGTGGGTACCACGTAAGAGAATAAATACTGCAAATTCATAGTCCCAAATATAGCAAATGTCTTGTTAGTGGTTGTTATTATATATTAATTAGGGTAGGTACCTATGACAAGTAAGACTAGAACATAGAGATTAGACTGAACAAGAGAGTTGCTACCACATGGTGCTAGAAAGTCGGAAACAAAATAGTTATACTCACCCTAGTCGCTCCTAGATGAAGTTATAAACTAAACAACAAGTAAAATCACGCTCCGGAACACGGGTACGGATAACTATCCAATTATCGCAGGAGAAAAATGCACAAGCACGAGCAGGCACCACCGACCACCGCCACCGCAACGACTGAAGCTAACCTCAAAATTCTCAAACCTAACCTAACCTGCAACGGTGCCACGCCTACACTAAGAATGATACCAAAAGGTATATTCAAAGATTATTCTTTAGATAATATTAATTTATGAATATTACCAGAATATTTTTACAGACACGTTCATGGAATAATCATGACGTAATACTTCTAGCACATCCGCATGGGAATGAAACCAATAGAAACGTCCATAGAACACTTTATTAATATTCTGAATATTCTCAATCTATTTTGGATTGAATAAGAATATACCAGGAATATATTGTGCTGTCTGGGGTGGATCACGCAGAAACGGAGTAAGCTTCAGGTATTTTCCTTTCCACGCTATTGTATCTTCTGTATTGAAAAATGGACGATCGCAGCACTTAGGCCCCATTGGGTATTTGTACATCTTCCCTAGGATGCCTCAGGAACTGAGTGTTCAGCCATCCCAACCTAGTGAGAAATGTGATGCAGCTCGGCAAGTGTTCCTTTTACCTGGCCATCAAAGACCAGCATTTCCCAGCAGATCTAGCATACTACGGTAAAAATATAGTATTACCCCAGAATTCAATCTAATCGCGTCGATGTTTGCAAAGTTTTAGAATAGCTTCTTCACTCCAAAATCTACCACATATGACAAACCCCGTGTTGTTGCGCTTATATCGAAAGCCTTCGATAGGGTGTGGTATGAGGGACTTCTGGTTAAGCTTACCGCTTATGGACTACCACCTGGCCAGCGTCAGTGACTGAATGACTTTTTGAACGACCGTTCTCTATTGTTGTAGTCAAAGGCTATTTTCAATAAACGCGGGTGTTCCTCAGGGATCTGTCCTATCCCCTACACCGTTTCCGTTGTATATCAACGAGCTGCTGAAAATAACTTCCAATCCAGTCTACAGCTTCGCAGACGACAGTACATTAATATCGTGCATGGAACCAGGCAAGCCACTATCAGCCCAGGAGACGTTACGCAGATATTAAAACAATTGTCCAGTGGGGATTAGTAAATGAAGTACAGTTTAACGTACAGAAAACTCAGGCAACAACACTGACAAAGAAATCTCACGTTGGCTTACCAACTGTGGAAATGGAGAGTCACCCAATAGTCAACTCACCTTCTGCCAAGCTTTTGGGGATCAATATTAACAGTAACATGTCCTGGCAACACCACGTCATCAGTATTGCTAAAACGGCATCACAGAAGCTTGGAGCTTTGTTCCACTGTAGGAAGCTGTATACACCAGAGCAACTACTGCTGCTCTACAAGGCACAGATCCAACCACTGCTGAAGTATTGTTCCCATGTGTGGGGATGCGCTCCGAAGCACCCTCTAAAGCTTCTGGACACTATCCATAAGAGAGCAATTAGGCTAATCGATACGCCTAATCTCACAAAGGACCCCCACAGCCTGGAACATGCAAGAAGTATGGCCGACACCTGTTTTACAGATACTATCACGGAAAATGTTCGAGTAAGCTAGCTCTCCCAGATAATAATACCAAAGGCCGTCTGAACGAGGAACACTACAAAATTTCCAGCTGTAGTTTCTAAAGCGTCAAGTGATAATTCAAAACCGTCAAGTTAATTTTCCAACTCATCAATAGTAAATTCAAACTGACAGGACAATAAACGAGTTGGAAAATTAACTCGACCGTTTTGAATTATCACTTGACGCTTTAAAAACTACAGCTCAAAAAGGTATAGAAAGTCTCTGCGAGCGCATCCTTACCAGGTCGACGTCCCTACTCCCTGAACCAGTATCCTCCGGCATTCCTTCTTTTGGAGAACTTCGACGATGTGGAATATTCTGCCTGGGAATTCATTTCCCGACAGCTACAACCTGCCACAACTTGCAGCGTTTCAAATCTAACGTGCATAGGACATTATCCTCTCGCAGCGCTTCTACAGCGCCATAGGCTTTCAGACTTTGCGGGAGGTTGACCATAAGACCATAACAAAATATTGGATAATCATTCATAGTGATCACAGGCGTATAACAGGGGGGTAACAGAGATAATTACCTCCCCACTCCCAAGACTATTGGGGCGTATACAAGGGGGGTAACAGAGATAATTACCTCCCCACTCCCAAGATTATTAACCGAAACTATATTTCATTGTTTTTTCAAGAAATCAATGGTTCACATCTAAATTTGACTTACGTAATTTTCATAAAAACGTATTGCTGGAAATTCTATACCTATTCACAAACCTTCTATTTCAAACAAAACGTAACAGATCAATGCATATTTCATAACGTGTTTCTGTTTTAGCATATTTTGGATACTAATTTTTGTTGCCCTCATATGTTTGAACAACTCTGATTACGATTGATATTTAGTATTTAAATTTGTATATTCGATTCTCCCGCGTTTTTTATTCAAGAGTTTGTGTAGTTCTGACGGTTGACGCGGAAGAAGGAAAAGAAGTACTTCAAGTTTAGGTTTAGCACATGTTATCTACATATTTATGTAGGTACTTTATTTCTAAAACGCTTCTATTTCTCTATTTATCCGTCTCTTTTTTTCTTCCCTTCTTTCTATTTTCTCTACATCATACTATTCAAGTTATAAGCCTATTTTTTTTCAACAGGCGGCATCGACAGCTATGGCCATTAGAAAATATAGGTATCTTCTTATTTCCTAATCTCAGCCTCACTGACATAACTGTTTTATATTAGCAATAATTGTATACTAGTTTTCTATTTTCTTTTTTAGGTAACCGGGATTAAGTGGAAGACCAGCCGTTCTACTGAACCACAGCTGAACTTAGCCTTTTCCTTATACTAATATGTAACCTAACCATGGCATGTACGGAACGAATGAAAAGAGAGTTATTGAAGATCCTATGCAAAAAGGCACTAATAATCCTTGCCCGTATTTGACATCTAAGCATGCGCACTAAAACAAAAATAGTGCCTGGCATCAATAAAGTTGGTGCCTGCCACTATTTATGGACATGTACGTCATATTTCACCCCTTGTGTACTGTGTACCTCCAATTAGGGCGACCACTGCTCACAATAGGTCACTTAGCCGACTCTGAAATCTGGATAGATCAACGCAGTACCCAGCTGGAGAAGACATCCGTTGTCAACCAATAAGGGATGAGTGTGAACTGATTCCTAATTTACTTCGAGGCTCGTGAGTCATTTACGATCATTCACCAATTTGGTGGGTCCTTCATAATTAATTTCTTGGCTACAATTAATATATTGGTTGAATTGTAACCAAACTCTTGTTATCGAAATAAACAATATGAGTCAGGTACCATTATTTCAAAACACAATTATTCAAACCTTGCGAAAATTTAAAATTAAGTACATACTTCATGTACGATTTTTGAAATCCCATAACGTAGCTGGTACTAAAAGCATCGATTGACGTTCTTGTTTCACAGATATAAATATTGTTATTTATTAATACTTAAGTCCAAATGCCCAGACTACCTGGGTGTTTAGTGTTTATGATCATTTGGTTTTATGTTCTGTGCTAATAACATATTTACACTACTACGTACTATATTCTTGTTTTGTATTTAATCAAAACAAAATTGATTATTACATCAATCGATACGCCCTTAATAGTGACGAAAATTACTACTTATTTCAAAAACAAAAATTGGAGCATCAAAAAATTGAAAAACATGATAGGATTTGAATAAAGATTGCTTGATACTTTAGGGCAATATTTTCAACTCTCATACCGAAATACAGGGCATGAGAGACAGGGTGCTCCAAAAAGAAGTTCTAAAAAACAAAACTGTAGCCAACTCAATAAAATGTAACACCATATTGTAGAGACATATGATTGATGTTCCGAATTACAACTCGACGAATATAGGAAGAGACTTGAGAATTTCGCTGGTTGCGCACACGAAACAGTGAGAACGCATTCAGCGGAAAAGAAATAGAAAAACAGTGTAAGCGCGTACACTCTAAGTAAACAGTTAAACTTAGGAAAAGATTTCCTTTGTTAAGAAAGGTCCTCAATGTTGATGACAAATAATAAATAATTATTAGGTAACCTTAACATGTCTACAGTTCTGGAAGTTCAATTTTACTCTAAATTATCACTTTCCGAATCTGAAATTAGAGCTTCTATAAACTCTGCATCATCACTGTCACTATCTTCCTGCAAATTTATTATTAGATCCTCCACAATCACATCCAGAAATCGTTCTTTTTCATTAAAATAGCGCTCGTAGGATATTGCACGTTCATATTTTTTTCCACGCTTCTTGCGAAAATGTGGAAAAACACTCATCACAATATTTTTCTAAGTGTTTAAAATTGAAACCACGTTTTTTTCTGTCACATTTTGCTTCAGGGATGCCCATACTAATTCACTTGGATTTAAGTCGAGGCGATACGGTGAAAGTTGTAAAACAGAATGACCTGCTTCAGTCATAATTTTATCTATTTCATAGGTTTTGTATATAGGTCTATGCATTTTTATTAATCCGCCTTCTGAAAACGGAATATTGCGCTGTCTTAACCACACTTTCATATTATTTTTCCTGGTTGCCATAGTAGGACACAGAATATAAGAGAAAAATAAATGGAGCTATTCCACCCTGTATAATGAAAATGTCGCGTATTAGACGATGATTTTGACTCACTAACGTTAACAACCTGCATACAATACTGCCGGAAATATTACCTCTAGCCATGACTAGGGGTAAGATATTGGCCTGCCTCCTTAGGGCTGCAATCCCTACGTACACAACAACATAGTCCCCTCTTCGTCCCCGTCTTACCTTCACATGCCACGTGCATTCAACTGTTTCTCACGCCACGCCGTCGTCGCCGCATACGTCAAGAGCCGGCTTCCTCCAGTCCTACTCCTTTTGTCGGCCCTTTCCTCTCCCAGAAATCCAATTTACATTCAGGATTAATTATGCTAAATTGTTGTGTCGTCCTCGCGACTCAAAGTATTTAACGTGACGTGCTGTTGTGCTAAATATTTATTAGGCGACAGTACGAACTGTGTTGCTATATTCTCCGAAACAGTCTTGCAAGATGTGTCTGAGCCATCTAAGTGGGCCATGGCCACTTGGGGAATACCATAATGTAAAATTTCGATTTGATGGATAGATACTGGTCTTTAAAATATCTGTTTTCTAAATGTGTCATTTTTCATCGTCGATCAAATCTCTTGGAAGGCTGAATAGATTGAAATGCCCATTGTAGTCTGTACACCTATATAAAGAATTCTGATAATCTTGTAAAGATATACTTGGACAAGAAAATCTGTTCTCGCTATAAGCAAACTTACTTAAGGGTCTAGGGTATAGCGCGTGAAATTGAGAATCCAAGACGTATTCCCGTGTTAGCGAGGAGGCGTGGCCACCTGTTCCATTTCTCCAGTGTGTGTGTCTAAGATGAGGGCAGGTAAGTCCAAAAATCAAAAGGTAAGGTCAAAAGGTCCAAAGGTAAGGTCCAAAGGTTACTATAAAGATGAATTTCGCATTTCCAAGCTCCTGAAGTTACCTTTAAACCTACAGTAATGACTCAAAGAGCAAATTGAAGAAGAAAGCTTGCACTTGTGCAACTATTTCGCCTTTTTTTGATGTCGTGTTTGGTTTTTAAATTACAGACATTTATAGAATGTATGATTTTGCATTGCGAGTTTTTTTGCACATTAAAATACTTTTTTGAGAAAATCGAAAATAGTTGTCATTCATTAAGGTCTTAACTATCGCCTTCTGAAATATTATACATGTAGTTTGAAAATAGAGTGCGTTGTGCAAGAAATTGTGAGTCCGTGTTTTACATGGCAAATACGTAAGTATAAATGTGTGTATCCAGTCCCCTTAATGAGAAGATTATGATTAAAATTTGAATCAAGAAAAATACATTTTTGATTTCAATATTCATTATAAAGCGATATGCTCTGAAGAAAAATATGTACCTATAATTTTCTTCACAACTAAAATTTCAGTGCTCTTTGGCCAAGTATTTGATAAAGTTTTAGTAAGGGCATCATATTTTCCAACTAAGTTCCTATTACTTCGATTCAGGAATACAAACTGCTTGCGAATTATGAAGTATCATTGAGAATATGATACCCTTCGTTCGTGTACATGGATAGATTGCAACAACCTTACTTGACCGGGGAGGGCCGTGGAAAATTCATGACAAGTGCTCCATGGAAAATTCATCACAGGGGAGGGCATGGAAAATGTAGTAATCATCAAAAGATTCTCCGGCGGGGAGGGAGGGGGTAGGTTGTGAGTTCTTGTGAAATCTTAAGCGGCATTAAATGATTAGCAAAATAAATTCTTCGGTGGGGGCACACATTATAAGAAATAATAATGATAGATAGTCGAGAAGTTTCCTAAAAAACAAAATTTAGAAAATTCATTATTATCTGATAATCTATTTTTTCACTTGAATAATGTCGAAAAAATCATCTAAATATTCCAAAAAACGGCAGAGTTATTCAATTTTATATTTCCAGAAAGCAGCCGCGGTGGTGGATTGCCATATGACGTCATATGTCATGAATCGTTCGAGGCAGCCACAGTCGGGAGGTCGGGACTCCGATGCGCTGTACAGTGTGCGACATATATACTTGAGTGGAACGGCGAAGGTGTTTGTTGTAACGGGCAGACGCTAGTATATTTTTGGAGTATGGAGGAAGGTTACATTTGTGGTAATTCTAGTAATCTTCCTAAAGTGGATCTCGACATGATTATGGACTTTTACTTCCCACACCGATAGGTGAAGGGTGTATTGTGATCGCGAAAATTTTCGATTTTGAGTTAATACGCTTTTTGGATGCTTTATGATGTCTGCATAACAACGAAAATCCACACAACTCATTTCCGTCGGTCTGTCTGTCGGTCTGTCTGTCGTTCTGTCTGTACGCGTTCTTCTAACCACGTAATCTCAGTAACCGCTGCATGGATTGTGATGAAATTTGGGCAGCGATATGCTGTGGGGTCGTAGTAGGTAATGTTTATACAATTTGGAAATCGGTGCATGGACGACGGAGTAATTAGCAAAAAACCAAAAATTTTCAATATTCTTCAAACTTTATTTTTAGGCGTTTTAGAGGTTCCTGATCATTTTCTACTTTTTTGGGTGGGGGTGATTTTGGGGTGGTTGGGGGGTGGGAGGCTGTAAAATTGACAAATTATTGTATTCAGAATAGGTCGTCCACCAAACTGTGAAAGAAAGGCCTAGCGTCATAATACACTTTTTTAGGTGCATCCGAACCTTAGCTGTGACGGAAACTAAGAGACTTAGAACTTTCTGATGTATATGTTAGGATCAAACACCGATTTCGGCCAATGGACGGAAAATATGGTCAAAACGCGTTTTGGCTGCTACCGTTTTGCCAATGTCCGAATTATCGCTTTCCGGCTGTTCAATGTAGCCCAGAACGCGTTTTGGGTCAACTACGATTGCCAGAACACGTTCTTTATTCTACTACGAATAAATGAATCTCAATTATTTGCCGTGCTGTGTTACAATATTTCCTCTGAGCTTAGAATCCATAACTAAAATGAATAAAAGCACTTTTAGATCTTAGGTCCGTGAAAAAAAACTGAAAGAAACATATCTCACAATCTCTGACGTCCAGCTCCCACATGAGCGGAAGAAATAATGTCAAATAACTCGTGGGTCACGCAAAAATAACGCAGTTCGGCTGTTCCGTCTGTCCTTCCTTCAATTAGCTTTTCGATATAGCCAATTTTTAAAATATCATACCTTTTCAATCGTTGTTTTGTTTCGAAGATATTGTATCACCGTTACTTTTACAAGCTTTTGCCGCCTTTACCTCTGTGAGTGTTTGGTCGTATCTTTCTCTTGTACAAATATTACTACGATCATTGCTACCACTTATGACTTTTTGCAGTTTGTCATTAAAACATAACCTTAGGTCTTCCATGGCACTCTCTAGCTACTGTCTAGCCCGCCCGAAGATCAAATACTAAATGAATACACTAGCTCCAGAGGTATCGTTTACAAGCTGAGACACTCACAAAATCCACCACGCGTTATGGCAATCGCAGTAGAACAGGACGCGTTTTGGCAATCGTAGTTAAGTCAAAACACATTCTGGGCTACATTAAACAGTCGGAAAGCGATAATTCGGACATTGGTGAAACGGTAGCAGCCAAAACACATTTTGGCCATATTTTTCGTCCATTGGCCGAAATCGGTGTTTGTTCTTAACATATACATGCGAGTATTGCTTCTGATTATTCTGTATTGTGTAACTAGGAAACTATTGGATTGATTTCAGTTAAATTTTTGCACAGTATTACTACCGCTGCGAGGATGGAAAATCTTTATGATTTCAGCGGCGGCGCAGCAATAATAAAAAAACTAAAAATACAGAAACAGCTCAAACTTCGTTTTTAGGCGTTTTAGGGGTTTCGTGATCATTCTCTACTTTTTTTGGGTGGTTGTGAAATTGGGGTAGTTGGGGGGTGGGGGTCATAAAACTCAATCTTTGTGTATTCATAATAGGCTATCCATTGAAATATTTGTTTGGTGTTTTTATGGTAGTGTTAGTACACCTGAGTACAATGCAATATTTATAGTTTCTCGGTCTGCTAGACATATTCTAATAATACGAGTACCAATAAACCGCAGTGTATCGTTTTGTCATCGTCGGCGTCGCCTACCCTACTGAGTACTGAAAACAAGGAGTAACAACATGAACGAGGAGGCCGGCGGCGACAGCGGCGCGGTGGCTTGCGGAAGCAGCATCCTCGACAAGGCGCACACAGGCTTGCGTGGTGTCGCGTGACGTCACAGCGACTTCGCGCGGAGGATACGGCTATTCAAACTTTCAAGGACCATAACTTTTCTATTAATGGAGATAATTACAAATTTGTTTCGCTGTTGTTCCCAAACTCCTTAGGACTATCTGAATAACAAAAATTTGGAAAAATGGAAACTTCCTCATTATGAAATAAAAAATATTACATAAGAATTTTCATTATCATGTAATATAACGTACAGGTATGAGCTGTTCAAGATTGTAGGGAGGCCAAGGCCCCCATGCCCCCTCCCCCCCCTATCATTGATCGCCACTGCTATAATCTCCTAAATGTCAGAAGTAGCGTTGCAATGTCTAAAATATTATCGAGAGTCTATTTCTCTTATCCATGCTAAAATGGTCCAAATCGCTAAAAAAAGTCGAAAGCTGATATAGGAACAGCTTCCTTAACTCATTGAAACTACAGCTGGACCTGACCCAAGCCCTGTGCCAGGCTGACTAGCATCATCGTGCCTGATGCGATTCAGGAAGTGTTTCAAACAAGGATTGTGATAACCCTGAGCTCACTTTGAGTAATACCCGTTTTACGTCGACATTTTCTCGATGGTCGTCTTCAAACTGATTGTGTTTTACATCTGTGAATAAAACCATGCATTTTGTGACAGCATGCACTGCTGCCAACACTTTTGCTGACATATGATTTCGCGGTTTTCGCTAGATTATTTATTGATTATTATTTGACCACAGATTAGAACAGGTTCTAAATCAGTGAAAAAATCCAAGAAGAAATCAATTGACTTATTTGACGTCAGATTCCTGTTTTACTCTTGTCAATTTTGACCACGAACTGAATCCACGAATTAAAACCATAGATTTGTTGTTGATGTAAAATGGGTATAAGGTGGAAATCATTTTTTTCGCAGATCAAATTATTTTTTGTCATAGTTTTCTTGTAAGGAGAAGGTATTTCAGTTACAAGGGGATCTCATCGTATAGCCTCGTCCTTAGGGTGAATTATACTCTAGCAAGCACAATCTAGAATATTAGGAAAGTAGTAAATCAATCAACTTCATCTTCAACTACATCCTGAAGCGTTCTAGAGTAATTAGGCTATTTTTTATGCACGATGGAGCATCGCCGCACTTTGATAGAAGGTGTCGTAATTGATTGAGTAGCCATTTTCCGAATCAATGGATTGATAGAGGTGCAGAAGCTCCAACTCGTTGGTCTCCTCGGTCATGCAATTTTAATCCTTTGGACGCAATTTGGTCGTATCTCAAGGATAAACTCTACGTTACAGAGGTAAATTCACGTCAAGGATTGGAAAACAGAATTCAACGTCACTTTAGTAACCTGGTAGCTAATCTCAACCATTTAGAAGGTTAATGGATTCTTTAGAAAAAACGGTAGACTTGCGTATTCGCGAAAACGGAGGACATTCTGAACGCATACTCTAATGGAATTATATTGTTCTCGCGATTTTTTGTTTTTTTTTTTTTAATTGAATTGAATATATTACCGAATATTATTACATTGAATATTATTTTAATTTGACAGTAAATAGTCTCTGAGAGCTTAAAACTATAAACACTAAACGCAATCATATCTTCTAATCACTAGATATAAAAATGACCCATGGATATCAATCATTTTCAGTAAAATATAGAGAGCGTTCCATAATTGTAGCTAACACAGGATGGATATTTTATAACTATACATCTTGCAAATTATTCCATAGGGGGGGACTGAAAAGTGATTATGAGTTGCTGTTTAGCAACCCCTATCAGTAATATTAAAATATGAAAATACTGTTTGGGTTGTGTTTTCATCAGTACCTTGTTATGTGGTTACATGCAAAAATACTAATACACCTGTTTATCTTTAACAAAATACAGGTAAAAGAACAATCTATGTGTGAAAGTACAGAATCAGTCATTACAAAACTCCGTTAGATTTTCATAGTAAGCATACAGAGTCCCAATTCATAGACGTTATTGTGTTTCTTCTTATGTATATTAAAATGAGTAAACTGGGAAAAATTTGTTTCAACACTATACATCGTGCAACAAGTTTTAAATATTGATGCAAATAGGGAACTATATGTGGTTTGAACTATACTCATCTGAAAATAGTTATAAAACTGTTCTTGACTTGCGAAAACGTGCCAGTTTAAAATTGTCCTACAGTCTCGCATTTCTATACTGTTTCTATAATTTAGAATCTTATTATGATATCATTTTTAGGTGCCTCAACTATTTTTTTAACCAAATAGGATCTCTCGGAAAATGAACCTTCTCTATATTTTCATAATATAATGACATAAAGAGGTTAGAAAATACTAACACATTCCATCAAAATATATATAACTGGTGCATTTGCGAAATTAAAGTGTTCATTCAACCTTCATACATAGTCCGATCCAAATATAACTAACTTACTAACTAAATATAGTGGGGCAGACAAGGCTGGAGACGGGTGCTGCTAAGACAATCTTTTAAGAACTAAACTAATCTTGACTCACAGTTATTTTTAATTAATAACTTTATCATACCATAGCAGCATCAGTTATTACTCCGTAATTTTCAAATCAAAATATTTCGGAAACATTACACAGTATCGAATTTTACCAAGCGTACATTTTTGGTGCTAAATTGAATGATGTACAAGTTCACTTACAATCCTAATATAAAACCTAACATCAAAAAAGTTATGTTCAATATTACTTGGTTCGAACTGTGTAACTAGCGCCCTTTACGAAAGTCAGATATAAAAACCAATTCGTGGGATGTATTAGCTTCCAAAACATATTGCATTACAATGTTGCCAATAGTTTCAACAAAATCGTAAAAATGTGTATCACTTTTTCTTCTTCTACGCCCTATAATCTTGAATACGCAGGGCGACGAATTTTTTTTACTAAGCCTTAACCCAATTATTTTTCAGTTCTCTACCCATCCTAGAGGGTCACCTTTTTTGAAACACTCTGTATATCGATAGCATCCCTGCCTCTATAGGTACCATTACGTGTTTATTTTATTGGCCAATCATTTTACCTGACGTTAGTAAGGAAGTATTCGCACATCCCTTCTAAACCATTGACCTATTCCATCTGCAAGCGCAGATCTTCTGTCAAGATTTACCCTCTAGCTGTCATTGCATTCATTCCGCGGGTCATAATAAAAATGAATTTGTTCGAAATAGAGCCGGAGCAGGGGAAAGGCGCCAACGAAAAACGAGGAAACAGACTGCGGCTTTATCAGGAATTATTGCTTTCTTCACACGACGCTGTTTACCAGATTTATTATTATTTCATCCAGAATTGCTGCCTCGCCACCATCCGGCTCCATTATAACAACTGCAAGTGCCTCAACGGTATCCAGGCAAAACGAATGCCCCGGATTTATTCCGCTCCTAAATTACTTCCATTATTATATTGCTGTCGCAAATTATGAATATTTTTAATATATGTTTCTACGTGCGTGGGTGTTGCGCTTTTGTTGGGATTTGCATCATGACGGTGAGAGACGCTGCGGGAATCTCTAATGCCGCTTTGTTGGCAAATGTTGGGTTCACTTTTTGGTGAATGGGTGAGTACCATATAGGTGGACTGCTATGAGCCAATCGGAATCGTTTTGTGGGCAGTTCAGGTTCAGGTTTCTAGGAAGCTGGTACGTAAGTAGGGCCCCCAAGAGAAGCAAAAAATACTCTTTCCTAGCTTAGTCATAGTCAAATGAGGGCCCCGGGTTCGAAACCCAATGCAGACTGAACTTTTACTTAATTTTTTTTATTCTAATTTATAACCATTGGGAAATTTCCTTTTCACAAATATAGTGCGTGTTCCCTATGATTCTCCAAAATGACAATAAAATGGAGTCTATTTTGGAATACAATGCATAACATTTCTTTAGTTAACGAAATAGAAGTCAGTGGCTGTGGCAAAATTACAAAATACAATGTGTTCCACCATCATGTCGACAAACTTTGAGGTATGAAAATACAATTAAAGTTATCGAGAAAAAATGCGAAAAAAAGGGGTCAACCTTTTAATTAATTTTTTATTACATTTTCAATTTCTGTATCACGACTCCATGGGTTCGCGCAGTTATAGCGCCATAGCTTGATCATTTATCGACCGATTCACGACATTTTGGACTCATTTTATAGGAGAATGACTGGGCATATCAACTGTAGCAAAAAAAGATAATACCTGATAATTTCTAAGGCTAAAAAAATTCACCAAACTGAAAAAAAATTTGAAATGCACTTATTTGGCTTACTTACAAATAGTTTGAAAAAAAGCCGTATTAGTGCCTATTTATTAAAACATTTTGATGTTTATCAGGATGTTTCCTGTCTTACCACATGAAATTTGTGTATGTAGCACTAAAATTTTCGACAGAATAGGCTATTTTGTATTATGACTTCTTTATCACAGCGCCATGTGTTCACGCAGTTGTAACGCCATATCTTGATTATCTATCAAGCGATTCACGACTTTTTGGACTCATTTTATAGGGAAATGACTGGGAATATCAACTAAGGCAAAAAAATATAATATCTGACAATTTTTAAGGCTAAAAAAATTCACCAAACTGAAAGAAAAATTTTTTTTGTAATGCACTTGTTTTGGGTACTTGCAAATAATTTGAAAAAAGGTCGTATTAGTGCCTATTTATTGAGACAATTTATTGTTTAGCAGGATGTTTGCTGTCTAACCACATGCAATTTGTGTATGTAGCACGATTATTACGACCAATTTTCAAATAAACAAGAATTTGGTATGCACATTGTCTTTATTGGACTTCGGTAGATATTATTACTTGAATGTAATTTACATGAACAAATAATGTGATTATTTAGTATTTAAATTAATCAACGAAATTTTCAAAATATCCGCCATTTTTATTTAGGCGCGCTTGACTTCTGAAACTAACGCTCTGGGTTACTCGACGCTAAGCTACGCTCCAGTCTGTTTTCTTTGATTTCCAAGTGATTCCAACATATCTCATTTCAACTAGTTGCCTTTCAGTCATTTGGCTGAATACTAAATAAATAATACTAAAAATAAAAGTAATAAAATTTGTTCATGTAAATTGCATTTAAGTAATAATCTGAACCGAAGTCCAATAAAGACAATATGCATAATAAATTCATGTTTATTTCAAAATTAGTCGTAATAAAAAAGCCTATTTCGTCGATGATTTTAGTGCTACATAAACAAATTGCGTGTCGTTAGACAGGAAACATCCTGATAAACATTAAACTGTGTTTATAAATAGGCACTAAAATGGCTTTTTTCCAAATTATTTGCAAGTAACCGAAACAAGTGCATTACAACATTTTTTTTAGTTTAGTGGATTTTTTTGCCTTAGTTGATATGCCCAGTCATTCCCCTATAAAATGGGTTCAAAAACTTGTGAATCGCCCGATAAGTAATCAGGATATGCCGTTACAACTGCGAGAACACATGGCGCTGTGATACAGAAGTCATAATACAAAAACATCCTGCTAAACATTAAACTGTCTTAATAAGTAGGCACTAATACGGCTTTTTTTCAAATTATTTGTAACCCAGATAAGCATTTCAAAAAAAAAATTTCAGTTTGGTGATTTTTTTAGCCTTAGAAATTATCAGGTATTATCTTTTTTTGCTTTAGTTGATATCCCCATTCATTCTCCTATAAAATGAGTCCAAAATGTCGTGAATTGGTGGATAAATGATCAAGCTATGGCGCTACAACTGCGCGAACCCATGGAGTCGTGATACAGAAATTGAAAATGTAATAAAAAATTAATTAAAAGGTTGACCCCTTTTTTTCGCATTTTTTCTCGATAACTTTAATTGTATTTTCGTACTTCAAAGTTTGTCGACATGATGGTGGAACACATTGTATATTACAAGCAATATTGAAAGATGATCCTTAAAAGGTACGAAATAAGGAAATTATATTATATAATAAAGATTTTGTGAATTATGAATTTTTGTGTTCACAAGCATTCATGAATTTATGCCCCTCCAATGTTGTACCTCTTTTCTTCCTTCCATGCCCTTCTACCTTTCACGGAACCTTCGTCGAGTGACATAACAACATGACTGTACATACAGCTGCTCAAAGTTCGTTGATCTTGTGGTTTTAATTACTGCGCCCTTCGCATTATTTGGCGTTCAAGATTTTCCTCACCTGCTGATGTTTTTTTTTTCTTTCGAGTGCCATGTGCCATACTAGCGCTCCATAAAGAACCATCGACTGAAAAATTCCGTTCAAGATTGCTCTTTTCTACTGCTTCGACATCAGCCTGGAGAGCTATTCTAGTTTCTTTCTCCTGAGTTGACTTCTAATGTGGTCTGAGGAGCACCTTTCGTTGTCTATATAGACTCTTAAGTGCCTCGCGGATTTAATGGGGACTATCCTCAGGCCTCTAAGCTGAAAATCCACCTGCTTTCTCTGTATCCTATATCCATGTAGTATCACTGCCTCAGTAATTTCTGGAGCTAAATCAGGGGAATTAATAGCGATGGGTAGACGAACGTATGCGTCTGGGCTACCTTTTCACCAACAATACGGGATCAAAACGAGTAAACCTTCATCTCTTCATCTCCCTCTCTCTTGAGGAAAACACCACGGTATTCCAAGCAGAGATATATGCGATTTTAGCTTGTGCCTTCCGTACGCACGAAATTCAGGAGCCAAGCAGGCGGATCAATATCTCTGACAGCTAGGCAGCATTAAAAGCATTAACTGCTTGCAAGTTTACATCAAAGCTCGTTCTGCAATGTAGAAAGGTCTTGGATGACATTTAGGCGAGATATCAGGTGCCACTTATGTGGGTGCGAGTCATGCTGGAGTTAGTGGTAATGAAATGGCGGACGCGCTCGCAAGACGAAGGTCGAGGAATAACTTCCTGGGTCCCGAGCCGGCTTTGGGTACCATCAGAAGAAAAATAGAGCTGTGGTTGCAAAATCAGCATCTTATCAGATGGAGAGGAATCTCCGGACATCTCCGTCAAGCTAGAGAACTTATTTCAGGACCTCTGGATGAGGTGGGACGGTTCTGTCTCTCGCTGGACAGAAGCCGACTAAGGTTACTTGTCGGCCTGCTATCCGGCCATAACACCTTCAAACGCCATTATGTGATAGGGGTGGTAAATGATCTGACGTTTACACAGTGTGGCAAGGAGGAAGGATCCTCGGCACACATTCTTTGACATTGTGAAGCCCTTGGGTATCACAGGCAGACTATACTCGATTCAAGGGTTCTTGAATCTGAGGATATAAGATGGGCAGGAACCAAGGCCGTCCTCTCCTTTGCGATGAGGGCTGGACTTGGGAACTAGGGTAAGGAAAGGTGCAAAAGGGCACGTTGGAAGGCCTATGCACTGATGGTTCCAGCCACCAGATAGTCTCTCTCCCTCTTTCATTCATTCAAACCTTCATCGCTTCTAAGTGAACTCCTTCTCGACTTTACAAGTACAGTTTTTGGTAAAACCCCAATACCAGAAATTCTACGTTCCTTTCGATTATAATACTTATATGAAAATTAGAAACTTCTAATTTGATTGGAATAAAACTGTGACACCTTGTTATTACCGAGAATATGTGGGAAGTATTGAATCAAGCAACTCAAGCTATCTTATTCAATGTCTTTTATTACTTCAGCATTGCTCTAAGTTAAGGTTATTGAACTTTAGTTGACTTTTCATCACTGTTGGATAAAACAATTAAATAGTTAAAGTTATTTCTTTGAAAGAGAGTTTTTTACTATGTACTTACTACTACCATGCCCCCTTTCTTAGTCTTTAAACGAACTTTTTTTAATAGTAAATGCATGTCTCAATTTAATGGCGAACAAAGCCATTTCTTTTTGAGAAATGGTGAAAGCGACATATCAACTAATCATTATTTTAGGTGATTCTGCTTAGAATATTGAAATAATCAGTTACTGAACTGTATTGTTATAAACCTGCATACGTATTCAAATAAATTAGATAGGTAGATAATGTCCGTATAGCTGAAGCTAATAAAAGCGTTGTAAAAAAAATAGAGCTTTCTCACTGATTCTCAAGGTTATTGAAATTACTGGAAATTGGACGAGGCAACTAATTAATTCTGTCAGTAGTCGCTCCTTCAATGCAGAAATAGCAGCAATTAGCAAAAAACAAAAAGATTCAAATGTGCCTCCCACTTCGTAAAACTGAAAGATTTGTTGTATCAGTACTATAGGCTATCCATTGACCTGTTCATCCAAACATTGCCTTGCCTTCTGCAGAAAGGGATTTTCTGATTTATGCTTACGAGTATATCTTTCAATTTCTGTATTGTGTAACGTGGAAATTATTGAATCTATTTTAATGATATTTCGACGTGTCAGAGACGGCGCCGCAGTATTCTTCAGTATTCAGTATTCTTGATTGTTTTCGAGATTTTTTGAGTGAGAGTGAAATTGCAGTGATTGGAGATTATGTGAAAAAATTTACCTTCATAGGTGACCTGAATAGGCATGCCTATCAAGTATCCCATTATGTGTACTGCCACCTTAACCCTTCGCGGCCTACGGGTTGAAAACACTGGCATAAAGGAAAATATAAGATCTCACTCCATTTATTGTGTAACGGTAGCAACTTTAGAGTCGTAGAACGAACACAAGGAATCAACAACTTGGCGCAACTTCATGGAATTATGGCATCTGGGTGACCAGACCACATCGTAAACCAATACAAGAGATAAATCGTGAAGACGGACGGCGGGAAGCGAGCCATATTTCTGCCTCGGAAGCGGTCTTAACCGAAATGAATCGCTAGCATGCAAATTGAATTGTTTTCGATTTATTGTTTCATGTGCGAATTGATATTTTTCCTTCCGCTGGCGACTTCCCGCTGGGATTTATACAACGGCCAACGTCTATTTATTGCCGATACTCCTTGATACACTGTCGGTTATTGTGCTGATACTTCTAAATGGAGATCCAGAACGTCAACTGGTAGAGTTCTAACGGCTCACCCGTTGTGAAAATTCGTTCATTATTATTTACCTGGCTATGATCCATAAATATATAGCTTATAAATATGCTCCATTTTACTAGTCGTCAAGAATTTTGTAACACAATGCAGATCTTTATTTTCAAGATGAAAATACCCTTCTAATAACAGGAAAAACACTCACTAAAGCCTTAACATGTACCATTTTGCAATAGCTTAGGACCATTTTATATTGTTGTTTGTTATATTTGTGGAGAATTTGTATTAAAAGGACAAGGCAAGCCATTTTCTGACGATGTTAAAAAGCCCACTTCCAATATTTTGGTGTTTTAATTGGAGATCAAGACAAGCAGTGGGCTTCTCGTGTGTGTGCTATGTAAGTTGTAGCGTGTCACTGATACAGTGGATGGAAAGAAGAAAAGAATGCCTTTTGCAGTCCCAATGGTACGGCGAGAACCCACTAGTCATTTGGATGATTTCTATTTTGCCTGATAAAGACTTCCAAAATCATTGCCCACCCGCCCGCAAAAAAGCATCCAACGCAAAAACTCTCGTAAATAGTTTCTTGCGTCTCCCTCCTGAGGAACTAGGACGCCACAGTTTTTCTGCATACTTCAACTGGACGATGCGAAACGATCAAGAGCCTCCAAACCGTCTCAAAACGAAATTTGAGCTATTTTTATATTTTTAGAGTTTTTTATTATTGCTGCGCCACCACTGACACGATTTTTTAAAAACAGTCGCATTTTCCATTCTCGCCGCGTCAGTAAATTCTGATGCAAAATTTCATTAAAATCAATTCAATAATTTTCGCTTTACGCAATATACATAGAACGAAATAAAGCAAAACTCGTATGTATACATCACAAAATTGGTTTCTGTAATAGGCAAGCCAATATTCAGATGGACTTAAAAAAGTGTAATATGCCGCTAGGTATTTCTTTCACAGATCAATGGACACACTATTATAAATACAACAATTTTTTTCAGTTTTACAACCCTCACCCCCAACCGCCCCAATTTCACCCCCACCCAAAAAAATGTAGAAAATGATCAGGAACCCCTAAGACGCCTAAAAACAAAGTTTGAGCTGTTTTTATATTTTTATTTTTTTTAGTATTGCTGCTCGGCTCTGACATGATTTTTCCAAAACATACGCATTTTCCATCCTCGCCACGGTAGTAGTACTATGTCAAAATTTCATTGAAATCAATTCAATAAGTTTCATGTTACGCAATATAGAATGATCTGAAACAATACTCGCATGTATACATCACAATTTTTCTATAATAAACAAGGCAATGTTCGGATGGACCAAAAAAGTGTATTATGCCGCTAGGTTTTTCATCCACAGGTCAATGGACGGCCCATTATGAATACAACAATTTTTTCGGTTTTACAATCCCCCACCCTCCACCACCCCAAATCCACCTCCACCCAAAAAAAGTAGAAAATGATCAGGAACCCCTAAAACGCCTAAGAATGAAGTTAGAGGAATATAGAAATTTTTCGTTTTTCGCTAATTACTCCACTCCCTGTACACCGATTTCCAAAATAATAGGGACATTAGCTACTACGACCCCATAACATGTCGCTACCCAAATTTCATCACAATCCATGGAGCGGTTACTGAGATTACGACGTTAGAAGAACGCCAACAGACAGAAAGACGGACAGACAGACAGACAGACAGACAGACCGATAGTCAGACAGACCGACAGACAGACAGACAGACGACGGAAATGAGTGACGTGGATTTTCGTTATGTAGACATCATGAAACGCCCAAAAAGCGTATTACCTCGAATTCGAAGGTTTCGCGATCCCAGTACTCCCCTCACCTATCGGTGTGGGAAGTAAAAAGGGAAGCAAAAGATCGACTATCCAAATTTGCAGTCTACAATATGATTTGTTCCTCATAATGCAGATTTACTAGTGCCGATCGCACCTTTAGATCGGCAAAATGTTGTTTTGGAAGATATTGAGGACAAAGATTCATCAGGCAGTCCGAAGAACACTACACCGACCCTAGTTTTATTGCAGGTCCCCGTTCCGGTGAGCAAGTTCACCCTAAAAATCTAAAATCTGCCTCCCCGTTTGAGTTTCATTTTCAGGTAACGAACATCAAACATTTTCCGACCCTTAGATCTTCAAGTTCACCCTAGAAATCTAAAATCATTATCTGTCAAAAGTTGTACGTTTTAAGATTTCTGGGAGGTGGTGATTACCCCAATTATCTCCAGCACACTTGAATACAGGGTTGCGATAAAGTATGGAACCAAGCAAATAACTTTGGAACGGAAAGAATGATATTGCTGAAAATTTGCAGGCAAGTGTAGTGACGTATAGTGCATCCGAAGACATTATGTTAGCCGGTTTAACCGGAAGTACCGTCAACTTTTTTAATTTAAATGGGACACCCTGTATATTTTTTCAGATTTTAATACAACTTTTTTCCGAATACGTCCATAGTGGGTTTAGTATTAGTTTCTGTAAAAACGGGAAAGATAAAGCTTCATCATTTCAGGTGTTTAAAATGCCGGTCATTCAAAGTCGGTTTTGGCGATCGCGTGCGAACTCACAAAGAAGTGTGTCAACTCTTAATGATTTACATCCCGAAAGGGTCCTATAACACGCTTGATGGTGACTAAAATACAAAAAGAAACAAAAAAATTACCTCAAACGGGAAGACCGCAGACCGCCACGCACGAATTTTTGAGGCAAATAAAAAAACTTTACCGTTCCAATTTTTACAGAAACAAATACTAATCCCACTATGGACGTATTCGAAAAAAAAAGATGTATTAAAATCTGCAAAAATATACAGGGCGTCCCATTTAAATTAAAAAAGTTGACAGTACTTCCGGTTAAACCGGAAGTACATTAATAGCTAACATAATGTCTTCTGATGCATTATGCGTCACTACATTTAACTGCAATTTTTCAGCAACATCGCCCTTTCCGTTTCAAAGATATTTGCTTGGTTCCATACTTTATCCCAACTTTGTATACCTATGACTACGCTACTGACCAGCAAACCTCCAAATATGGAATAGTGCATAATAGAGGTTGAGCCTAAGTTCTGGCCCGGCTTCTATTATATAAAACTGGCACAGGAGCCCCTAATTACCATAACAACGGTGAGAGAACATCAGTGTGAAGGGTGGCCGCGAAGGATTCGATCCAGAAGGGCAGCAACGAGTGTTTCTCAGAATCGGGACTGGCCCTCCAGAGACCCCACTTCAACTATCCCCGCTAAACTGGAAAGCGTGAATTACGGCTTATGTTGAACTCTACGAGTCTAATTCGGCGTGTGTAAGAATTGACGGTAACCTGTCTAGTCAAACTGCAACCAGAAAGGAGTTCGTCAGGGATGTGTATTATCTCCGATGTTGTTTAACATTTACTCTGAATTTGTGATAGACAGGTATTAGACAACTGGAATGGTGGTGCAACTATTGGCGAAAGCAAAATATCCAACTTAAGATTTGCTGACGATACAACCCTTAGTACAGCTTCTCAGGAAGAACTAGTAGCTCTATTAAACATCTTATAACAACATAGTGCAGCGTATGGTCTGGCTATTGAATACAATAAGACCAAGGTTATGATCGTAGATAGAGAGCATTTTATTTATCGTATGGCTCAAAAACATGACGTGTGTAAATATAGATTAAAAGAAAAACTATTATAACCTATACTAAAATAAAATATATACAGCTACAGGGTGCAGACTAGCTCGCGTCCGTAGCAGGAAGCTACACGTGCACCCTGGGTAACGCTAAATGAGCTAGAGCGAACCTGGCAACCAGACTCTTTTTTTTTTGAGATTTCCTGGTTAAAACATGACGAACATAGAGAGCATGATAATCATCGAGAAATAAAGTCAATAGGCCGTTGTGAAATAGTTCAAAGTTTTGTATACCTCGGTTCTTTGAGATTCGACTGCGCATTCAACAGGCACGTGTGGCCATGACAAAGCTTACTAAAATATGGCATGACCATAACATCACTAAAACTACAAAAATGTCGCTGGTTCAGTCTCTTGTGTTCTCCATATTTCTGTATGATTTGGAAACTTGGACTATTAAAAAGGCAGATCGAGCTCGCAAAGATGTTTTTGAAATGTGGACATGGAGGAGAATGCTGAGAATTCCTCATACCGCCCATCGAACTAACGTTTCCATACTGGATGAAGTCGGTAATCCAAAGAGACTATCCTCCATTGTGTCGAGGAGAATGCTTACATTCTTCGATAATATGGAGAAACTTGTAGTTCAGGGTCATGCCCCAAGTGGGCGGCTCCGTGGCCGTCCCCCTACACGCTGGGTGAATACGACGAAACAGTTGCTGGATATGAATATCAAGAGCGCCACTAAACTGACAGTAAATCGCGAACGATGGCGAGCTACAGTGCTCAAAACTATTGATAATATTCGTGTCGGCAATACTCTACAGCACAACATGTCTTTTAAGACATTGTGACTATGATGATGATGATGATGATGATGATGATGATGATGATGATGATGATGATGATGATGATGATGATGATGATGATGATGATGATGATGATGATGATGATGATGATGATGATGATGATGATGATGATGATGATGATGATGATGATGATGATGATGATGATGATGATGATGATGATGATGAATTTACCCTGGATACATAGCCCGCATTCCGTATATGTCTGATTTAGCGAGGCAGAAACACATGTTTTTAAAGATTAACTTTACAACATACCAAAATCACAGCATAAAGAGTAAACCAGCAGCTCTTCAAATTGATGCGAGAAACATGCACAAACCTTTTTGGCTACTTCCCGATGCGTACATCGTGAATTCCAGGGCCGTAAGGAGTTGTTTTGTTGTGCGTTTGCCGATTATCAAAATTCAGAGGTGTTACAACAAAATTTAATGCGGTATATATGTGACTATTTAATAAAGAAAGCTTTGACGGTGCACTCTTACGATGTTTGCGACAAATCTGAAATACCATCATCAATGATCCCTTTCCTGTCCTTCTATGACCAGCTTTTTGTCCTAGAATTTCATTATTTGCCGATTGTCGAAAAGAGGCATTCCGAAAATATATTCATACCTTGCACAATGGGTTTTTTCCGTGCTATTACCTGAACAGATTATTTCTGGATAATCTTTTCATACTTGTCTTCTAAACAAAATGCCGGCCATTGTTCCCGAGCGCGCATATAATGGAGAAGTTTCCTAAAAAATAAAATTTGGAAAATTCAATATTATCTGATAGTCTATTTCTTCACTTGAAGAATGTCGAAAAAATCATCTGAATATTCCAAAAAACGGCAGAGTTATTCAATTTTATATTTGCGTAAAGCGACCGCGGCGTTGAATTGTCGTATGACGTCACATCACATGAATCGTTCGCTGCAGCTACAGTCGGGAGCCGGGACTCCGCTATGCATACGCTGCGCTGTACGGTGTGCGACATTTAGACTTTAGTGGAACGGCGGAGTGTTTGTTGTAACGGGAAGATGCCAGTATATTTTTGAAGTATGGAGGAAGGTTACGTTGGTGGTGATCCTAGTAATCTTCCTAAAGTGGATATCGACATAATTATGAACTACATAACGGAAATCCACACAACTCATTTCGGTCGGTCTATCCGTGTGTCGGTCTGTCTGTACGCGTTTTTCTAGCCACGTAATCTCGGTAACCGCTGCATGGATTGTTATGAAATTTGGGCAGCGATATGCTGTGGGGGTAGTAGTAGGTAATGTGCCTATAAGTTTGAAAATCGGTGCATGGGCGGTGGAGTAATTAGCAAAAAACCAAAAATTTTAAATATTCCTCAAACTTTGTTTCTAGGCGTTTTAGAGGTTCCTGATCATTTTCTACTTTTTTGGGTATAGAGGTGATATTGGGGTGGTTGGGGGTGGGGGGTTGTAAAACTGCAAAATTATTGTATTCATAACAGGTCGTCCACTAACCTGTGAAAGAAAGGCCTAGCGTCATAAAACACTGTTTTAGGTGCATCCGAACATTACCTTGGCTATTACGGAAACCAAGGGACTTCGAATTTTCTGATGTATACATGCGAGAGTATTGCTTCTGATCATTCTGTATGGTGTAACTAGGAAACTATTAGATTGATTTCAATTTTCACACAGTATTACTACCGCTGCGAGGATGGAAAATCTTTATGATTTTTGAAAATCGTGTCAGCGGCAGCGCAGCAATAATAGAAAAACTAAAAATGTAGAAACGGCTCAAACTTCGATTTTAGGCGTTTTAGGGATTTCGTGATCATTTTATACTTTTTTTGGGTGGGGGTGAAATTGGGGTAGTTGGGGGGTGGGGGTCATAAAACTCAATTTTTTGTATTCATAATAGGCTATCCATTGAAATATTTGTTTGGTGTTTTTATGGTGGTGTTAGTACACCTGAGTACAATGCAATATTTATAGTTTCTCGGTCTGCTAGACATATTCTAATAATACGTTTACCAATAAACTGCAGTGTATCGTTTTGTCACCGTCGGCGTCGCCTACCCTACTGAAAACAAGGAATAACAACATGAACGAGGAGGCCGGCGGCGGCGCGGTGGCTTGCGGGAGCAGCATCCTTGACAGGGCATACATAGGCTTGCGTTGTGTCGTGTGACGTGTGACGTCACAGCGGCTTCGCGCGGAGTATACGGCATTTCAAACTTTGGAGGACTATAACTTTTCTATTAATGGACATAATTACAAAATTTTTTCGCCGTTGTTCTCTAACTCTTTAGGACTACCTGATTAAATAAAATTGGAAAAAATGGAAACTTCCTCATTGTCACTATGAGATTTTTATGGATATAATATTCTCGCTCTGGTCCTGTAACAGTCGCTCCTCTAACGCGACGGTCAAAGTGAGGCCCGAAAGATTCAAGGTCATGAAAACGTCCTGAAAGATTCGGCTTGAGTTTCGCCGCTGGTTTACTCTTTATGCTATGCAAAAATGTTACATTTTTGCACATCTAGCAATATTGAAAACATATTATCGTGTTTTTCATGACATAACATCAAGCTATTGTGCATTATTTTGAACGATCAGAGTTTCTATGCTGTCCCTTAACTCCTTAACATAATAGATTCCTAGTGTACCAAGGTGTCAAAGAGTATAAAATGCTTCTTCTGCCGCATTCTATAATTGCGGCTATTTCTACCTTGGCGGATACTTGTATGTTCCGCCCGGGCCTACCACCGTATGTGCCTCCTTCGGTACCTGATGAATTTTTGGTGCCATCAATGTACTAGGTGATACCATTCAACATATGTCGAGGTTTTTTAGAGCCCATTCCGATCTGTCACTCAAGTTGTATGGGATCAGTATCTACGACTATTAATTGCATTCTGTCGAGCGATACATCAAGGCGGGTTCTGACTGTTCAATTTCACTGAATCAGTTTGACTGATTCAGCGTTGTTAAAAGCGACGTTTGTTCTCACTGCTCAGTTTTAATAGATCATTTTAACTGATTCAGCATTGGTGAAAACGACGTTTCCATAATAGTAGAAGATCCGAATATAAGACGACCTTCACCGAACTGGTTAATGGATGAGAACCATTTTATATTAAATTTAATATGTTAAAAAACATATCGCGAGTGGGTTGGCTGAAAAATTTCGGTTCAGGATATGATTAATTAAATATTGAAATATTATTTTTTTTTCAAACACTTCACTGGTTTGGTTAATAGACAAATCACATACCAATCGAAAGTATGAAGCCGATAGAATATGCAAACGTTAGGTTGGCTGCGTTTTTCCGGTCCTAACTATAGGGTAGGCAGGAATAAACAGGTACATCAATAATAGTAATTTGCACCGGTGTGGTTAATGCGTGAAACTATATCAAAATAATGATAATTTTATTGCAAACACGTCTATATAGGGTTGTCTGCAAATAATCAGTCGGGAATTCCGGTTGTCGAATTTTAAAGATCAAAATATTGCTGCCAGTGAATACGTGCGCCAGAGAGATTCGAGCGAACTATCCCGTATATTAACAAAGGATGCCGCATAGCAGCTGCGTGTAGCTCGGCCATTGAATGAAAGAGAGTGCGCATGTCATGTGTCCGTAAAATTGAAAAGGACAGCGATACACTCGTAAAGGCTGTGCAATATTTTGGAGCACTAATAATTTATTAATATTTTTGAAGGCGAAATTATTAAATTATTATGCACTTACCGTATTCTCACCAAGAAAGTTATTAAAATCTTCATTACATTTTTCACCCAAAGCAGTCACTTTTTTGTAGCACGTGGTATGATAACCTCCAAAATCGAGTGACGCATTGGTTAACTTAACGCCACTGTATTTAAAATTTCTCTTTTCACGAAAATTTAATTTCAACGAACAGTTTTTATACGTTTCATCATTAAAATCAAGAACATCATCGTCCGAATCGCATAAAAAACACCTTTTAGCCATTTTTTATCACAATTTAATGTTTATAAATAACAACAATCAGTATAGTAGTAGTAGTAGCACGCTTTTTCAATTCAGAAGAATGGGGCAAACTGTTCCGTGATGCACAGGATTTACGAGTATATCGCTATCCTTTTCAATTTCACGGACACATGATATGCGCACTCTCTTTTATTCAATGGCCGAGCTACA
Organism: Callosobruchus maculatus; assembly: GCA_951848785.1. Taxonomy (NCBI): domain Eukaryota; kingdom Metazoa; phylum Arthropoda; class Insecta; order Coleoptera; family Chrysomelidae; genus Callosobruchus; species Callosobruchus maculatus. The sequence goes on from CATOUR010000113.1 coordinate 1,933,885, forward strand.
CGCAGCTGCTATGCTGCGTCCTTTGTTAATACACGGGATAGTTCGCTCGGACCTCTCTGGTGCACGTATTCAATGGCAGCAATATTTTGATCTTTAAAATTCGACAACCGGAATTCCAGACTGATTTTTTGCAGACAACCCTATATCGACGTGTTTGCAATAAAATTATCTTTATTTTGATATAAGTTTCATGCATTAACCACACCGGTGCAAATTACTATTATTGATGTACCTGTTTATACCTGCCTACCCTATAGTTGGGACGGGAAAAACGTAGCCAACCTAACGTTTGCATATTCTATGGGCTTCATACTTTCGATTGGTGTGTGATTTGTCTATTAACCAAACCAGTGAAATGTTAAAAAAAAAATTAATTTTTCAATATTTAATTAATCATATCCTGGACTGAAATTTTTCAGCTAACCTACCCGCGATATGTTTTTTAACATAGATTTAATATAAAATGGTTTTCATCCATTAACCAGTTCGGTGAAGGTCGTCTTATATTCGGATCTTAGACTATAACATTGAAGTGCTAAAACTGATGACTCTCATGATGACGGAAAAGATTCTCTCACGTCAGTTTGACGTTTGTATTTATTTTTCAATAGTGATTCAGTCAACATGACTGAGAAGTAGGAGTGGCTTTCACTTTGACTGAAACACCTATTCTGATAATCTGTGGACTGAAAGTACAAACCCACTGATTAGTTTTAATGAAAAGATGTTCTCATGTTCATTACATGTTGTTTCACTGAATCAGCCAAACTGATCAGTGAAACTGAACAGTCAGAACCCGCCTTTAAGTATAGTTTCAAGCAGCAGGTTGTCAAGTGAAATCTATTCTCATAATGTGCTTTATAGCCCAAAATAAATCATATGTCTGTAGCTGCTTTCGAATAATTACCGATACAGGAAATGAACAGCTAAAAACTCCCACTGACTGCTACATCTGCTCACGTCGAGCATATCTGGGGCGGTTACAAAGGTTTAAATGCGAAATTGGCTGCCGCACGCAGAGACATCGCAGCCTGAGCGACAAAATTTAATTTCCTTTCTGGGAAGTCGCAAGATACCGTCTGAGGGATTATTGGAAATTGGTATGACTTTATTACCGACCGAGCGACAGCGAGCGCACTCATTTGTCACTTGGAGCGCCGGTGCTGCCACAGCCGCCTCAGATTGATAATCCGACCGATAATTTCCAGGATTAGATACACTACGATCTTTTCCAGTCGGATCCCGGCACGGACGGTTTCCGATTAACTTCGGCTTCAGGAATGCCAGCTACAGAATAGAACAGATTGACGGTTGTTATAGAGATAACATACTTTTGCGGTCAAGTTATTGACTTAATACTTTTTTTATAACTAAACAGACCGCGAAGGTCAAAGTCTAAATACCAGAAAACCGGGCGGCTCTGATGTCCTTGGTAAGTAACCTCTATACTTCTTAGTGTCGTACCCTTAACACACCGATCGTTAGATCACATCCTCTGCTACAAGAAACACCTCGCAAACACTGCAGGAAAACTGAGAGCACGCAACAACATTATCCAAAAGCTGTGTGGAACGACGTGGGTTACCACGGCTCCAACTCTACGAACCAGCGCGCTAGCTCTTGTCTATTCATGTGCTGAGTACTGTGCGCCTGTCTGGATTAACAGCCATCATACCAGACTAATCGACGTCCAACTAAATCACACCATGAGACTTATTACAGCCGCAGTAAAGACAACCCCAACTCAATGGCTGCCTGTACTCTCTGGAATAGCCCCACCGCAGCTCCGAAGGACTGACGCCCTTCTAAGGGAGTATAACAAGGCCAACAACAAACTGCCCATCCACCGAGCAATACCCCATTGCAGATAAACAGACTTAAATCTTGACAGCCACCAATAAGGGATGCAGAGGTGCTTAAAACCAATAACTTCGACTCCTTAAACCAATGGTGCTCCCAGTGGGAAGGTTTTGCAGAACACCACTCACGATGCGCATTTATGGGGGCAGCCTTACTTCCAGGATCAGAACTACCCCGGAAAGAGTGGGTAAAACTTAATAGAGTCCGAACAGGCCACGGCAGATGTGCCGACTCCCTTTACAAGTGGGATTATGTGCAATATCCTCTATGTGACTGTGGCGCGCCCCGCCAAACTATAAATCATATTACGACCGACTGTGAACTGCGTGCGTTTCAGGGATTGCGAGAAGAGTTCTTCACAGTTACACCGTTGGCGCTGAAGTGGTTAAAAGTACTGGACATCAACCTGTAAATACCAAAGACTATTTATCTTAGTTTGTAGCTGCATATATTTTATTTTAGTATAGGCTATAATAGTTTTTTTTTAATCTATAGTTACTGTTGTCATGTTTTTGAGCCATACGATAAATAAATAAATAAACACAGCGATGAAGACCAACAATACAACATTATCTTGGATGCCTCGTCATACAAGAGTAGGTGGTAATGAGAAGGCCGGGAGGTGTGCCAAGGAAGGTACAGAGCTCCCTCTCATCGGGTCAGAACTAGCATTTGTTATATCATATAACATGCTGTCAAATGAGCACCAGAAGCGCTGGGATAGAGTGGTGGGGAATGTTTAATCTAAGAGGATGCTGAGAAGAGATTTGTGTTCTAATACCGCAGACGCTATCAGCATTGGACGTGCAAAAGTCGAAGATCCATGTGGCAAATCCTTTTTTTTATAACTGAGCAGACCGCGCAGGCAGAGCCCAAATACCAGAGTACCGCGACTGCTGTGAAAGGGTTATGTTAGGGGAAGTTTATTAACGCCAGATTTGAATGGACCAATACCCGGAGGCCCAATAATACACCTTCTGGCAGTCCATTCCAAGCCTTGGACACCCTGGGAATAAATGTGCGGTTGTACCGCTCAGTTCTTGATGTATGAAGAATGACCGTCTTAGGATAAGATGCAGCGGTCGCACGGGTACATCTGATAGGAGCAGTGAGTGGCGGAACGATAGAGGATAGCTCAGAGGAGCAGATTCCGTTGGAATATCGGTAGAAGAGTGAGACGTCACCAACAACACGCCGGTGAGAAAGTGACTGAAGGTGGCGCGTTAAGGCCGGATCGCCAATTAGTCGGACGGCATCTAATATAGACAGGATAGTAGGGGCAGCAGCTCCCCAGACATGAGAGCAATACCCCAGGCAAGGCCTTATCTGGGCTTTATATAGCGTGAGGAGGTTACATGGTGAGAAATACTTTCTGGCTCTAAATGGGTACCCAAGCTTTTTACCAGCAGCTGTTGCAGTTGACGCGACATGTTCGTGCCGGATCAGATTTTCTGTAATGTTGACTCCTAACAGCTTGAATGAGTGACTCCTTGGCAGAGCCTGGTTGTTAATTAGAACCTGGTGTTGGCTTGGGCACTTCTTGTTTGATAGCGTACAATACAGGATCTTGGAGGCATTAAATTTAACCATATTCTTAAGCCCCCAAGCGGTAATTGTATCGAGATCCTTTGAAAGTGAAGCTGCCACTGCCAGTCGTCTGCGTTCCAGCTCGGCCACAGAGATCTGTCTATTGCTCATGATGCCTGCATGCAGCGTACTGTCATCCGCAAAACTGTGGATTGGGTTTGTAGTGCTAGAGAGTAGATCATTAATATGAAGCAGAAACAATGTCGGAGCCAATACCGATCCCTGCGGAACCCCGGCATTGACGCTATGGAAAGAAGAGGAAGAGCCGTCTACCACGACAGAGATTTTCCGACCTGAGAGGAAGTCTGCGAGCCAACCGCAGAGCTTAACAGGGAGCCCATAAGACGGGAGCTTGTTTAGGAGAGCTGCATGCCACAGTTGATCGAATGCCTTTGAAATATCGAGAGCAACGACGTGAGCCTCGCCAAATGACTGGATGAGTTTACTCCACACATGTGTGATATAAGCCAGGAGATCTCCAATTGATCTTTGGTGTCAGAATCCATATTGTTTGTCGTTGATTAAGTGATGGAGCTCTAGGTATTTAATGAGCTCTTGGTTGACGCATCTCTCCATCACTTTACTGATTACAGAAAGCAGAGCTATAGGTCTGTAGTTGGTCGGATCAGTTTTGGATCCCTTTTTTGGCACCGGCTGGATGTAAGCTGTTTTCTGAAGTGCGGTGAGGCAGAGAAAATAGCCCGTTATATCCGACTGTTCTGTCTTGAGTGAAGCAGGAACTTCTATCTGAATGTAGACTAGGAGGGAAGACAGGAGAGCATAGTGCAATCTTAAAGTTCGCAAAGAGCTTAGGATGAGACCCTGTCTGATGCCTTTGACCTGGGGTGCACAATAAGCATTAAGACTGAACGGCAACTATAAGGATAACTGAACCATAACCCCCTCACTATTAAAAAAGATAAGGCTCGTAGGCGGTAAAGCACAAGTATATGTTGTAGTAGACAATATAGTTATTAAAAACTTTTAGCCCTATTTTTTTAGCGATTTTCTGGATATATCGTACTGTCTTACATTCCCTGCAGAATTTGGATTGTGGTGTTGAAAGCCTGTCCTCATCCTGTTATGCAATAGTGCAATCTATAGTTTCTGCAAGGTATTTTTAAAGCACTATAATAATTTTTTCTGATAGTCGAGTTATCTTACGTCAAGCTTTTGGGGATCAATATCAACAACAACATGTCCTGGCAGTACCACATCTCAGAACTGCTAAAACGGCATCCCAGAAGCTTGAAGTTTAGTTCCGCTGCAGGAAGCCGTACACACCAGAGCAACTACTGCTACTCTACAAGGTACAGATTTAATCATCGCTCGAGTATTGCTCTTATGTGTGGGGATGCGCTCCGAGTCACTCTCTAAAGCTGCTGCGCTGGTACTTTGTAACTTAGAGTTAGAGATAGAAACGTGTTTCGACGACCATGACGATCGGGCAGTTTCAGGTGCCTACCACAACGTGCCTACTATACGCTGACATATTTACGAAGCCACCCGATCCCATAGTACATAGTGCACAGAAACACGTTTCTATGTTACATGAGTACTGGTGCTGGACACTATCCAGAAGAGAGCAATTAGACTAATCGGTACGCCTAACCTCACAGCCTGGAACATCGAAAAAGGGTGCCTGACCTGTCCCTGTTTTACAGATTCTATCACGGAATATGTACGAGTAATCTCTCTTAGATAATAACACCAAAGGCCGTCCGAACGCTGAACACTATAGAGGCTCTGCGAGCTCATCCTTACCAAGTCGAGGTCCCTACTCCGAACCTGTCTTCTCTAACATACCTTCTTTTGGAGAACTTTCGACGCTGTGGAATAAACTGCCGAGGAATTTGTTTTCCAGCTACAACCTGCAGCGTTTCAAATCTCTTTTGCGGGAGGCTGGCCATACAACAAATCTTAGGGCATAGAAACTATGCAGAATTCTTAAACGCTTGGTGACATACAGAATATGCTCTGCCCAACTCATGTGTTGGTCAATAATCACTTAATAATTTAACTTATTCAAGTACAACTAAAATGGGGTGATGAAACTTTATGGAGTAGTTTTCTGCCTGCATCGCAATGTTTGGTGAAACTGCTATAAATTTGGTTTTTATTACATTCAAAGTTAGTACATTATGGTGGACCATATATTAACCTTTTTTTGAAGTTCTGCATCAGCTAGTAATTTAATATCCTCCCATTTTCCCATAAATAATTCAGACGTTCAGACCGATTATGACTTATTGATATATTTATATTACTTCCCACACCGATAGGTGAGGGGAGTATTGTGATCGCGAAAATTTTCGATTTTGAGATAATACGTTTTTTGGGCGTTTTATGATGTGTACATAACGAAAATCCACGTCACTCATTTCCGTCGGTCTGTCTGTCGGTCTGTCTGTCGGTCTGTCGGTCTGTCGGTCTGTCGGTCTGTCGGTCTGTCGGTCTGTCGGTCTGTCGGTCTGTCGGTCTGTCGGTCTGTCGGTCTGTCGGTCTGTCGGTCTGTCGGTCTGTCGGTCTGTCGGTCTGTCGGTCTGTCGGTCTGTCGGTCTGTCGGTCTGTCGGTCTGTCGGTCTGTCGGTCTGTCGGTCTGTCGGTCTGTCGGTCTGTCGGTCTGTCGGTCTGTCGGTCTGTCGGTCTGTCGGTCTGTCGGTCTGTCGGTCTGTCGGTCTGTCGGTCTGTCGGTCTGTCGGTCTGTCGGTCTGTCGGTCTGTCGGTCTGTCGGTCTGTCGGTCTGTCGGTCTGTCGGTCTGTCGGTCTGTCGGTCTGTCGGTCTGTCGGTCTGTCGGTCTGTCGGTCTGTCGGTCTGTCGGTCTGTCGGTCTGTCGGTCTGTCGGTCTGTCGGTCTGTCTGTCTGTCTGTCGCGTTTTTCTACCCTCGTAATCTCAGTAACCGCTACATGGATTGTGATGAAATTTGGGCAGCGTTATGCTGTGTCGTAGTAGGTAATGTTCCTATAATTTTGAAAATCGTTATACGGGGGACGGAGTAATTAGCAAAAAACGAAAAATTTCAAATACGCCTCAAACTTCGTTTTTAGGCGTTTTAGGGGTTCCTGATCATTTTCTACTTTTTTTTGGGAGGGGGTGAATTTGGAGTGGTTGGGGGGTGGGGGGTTGTAATACTGAAAAACTTGTTGCATTCATAATGGGCTCTCTAATGACCTGTGAATGAAAGACCTAGCGCCATAATACAATTTTTTAGGTCCATCCGAACATTGCCTTGCTTATAATAGAAACCAAGGGACTTGAATTTGTGATGTATACATCCGAGTGTTGTTTTAGTTTTAGATCGTTCTTTATTGCGTAACGCCAAAATTATCGAATGGATTTTAATGAAATTTTCACACAGTATTACTGCCACGGCGAGGATGGAAAGCGCGCATGTTTTAGAAAAATCGTGTCAGTGGCGGCGCGGCAATAATAAAAAAACTAAAAATGTAAAAATAGCTCAAACTTTGTTTTTCGGCATTTTAGGGGTTTCTGATTATCTTTTACTTTTTTTGGGTGAGGGTGAAATTGGGGTGGTTAGGGGGTGGGGGGTTGTAAAACTTAAAAATTTATTCCATTTATAATAGTGTCCATTGACCTGTGAAAGAAAGACCTAGCGGCATAATAGACGTTTGTTAGGTCCATCCGAACATTGCCTTGGCTATTACAGAAATCAAGGGATTTGGTATTGGTAGGGGTAGGTATTGATTCAGGTCGTTCTGAATTTAGTAACATGGAAATTATGGAATTAATTTTAATGAAATTTAGACAAAGTATTATTACCGCGGCAAGGATGAAAAATGCGTATGGTTTTCAAAAATCGTGTCAGTGGCGGCGCAGCAATAACAAAAATCTAAAAATATAAAAATAGCTCAAACTTCGTTTTTAAGCAGGGGTTCCTGATTGTTTCGTTTCGTCCAGTTAAAGTTGAATTGTGTGGTTTTAGTTCCTACGGAGAGATTTAGGAAACTATTTACTAGTTTTTGTGTTGGATGTTTTTTGACGACAGGCGGGCGATGATTTGGTTGCAACTGTTATGTGTGGGAAGTACTGAGTCAATCAACTTGACTCCATTTTTTTATGTGTTAACCATATTCGACAATCTCTTGCTAACATTTTACGTGATTGTCCAGTGACGCTCTTACTGCGACTTCGTTCTATTGCGTCTTTCCAAGGCAGACAAAACATCCCTCAAGAATCTGCAATGATAAAAACGTCAGCTCGTTAGAATAACGATTTGGAGGACGCTCAGAGCTTGAAGTGTAAATATTTCCTCAATGCCGAAGAAATTTAAATGTAGATACGTATAGTGGAGGAAAGTAGAAAAACTATTTGAATGCTGGAGATTGTCGCTGAATATAAAGTGGCCAAATTGCCAGTGAAAGCGCGCTTTACAATGTAAAATCAAAATTGAAGGTGCCGCCAGCGAAATACAGAAATACCGACGGATCCATAATATTTCATGATGGTGGGACAGCTTGGAATATTGCACGTTGTGAATTACTCTGACAGAACTACGGAAAGTTGAAGTACTCGAGTTGTAAATATTTAAACGAGGTGTTTGTCGATAGAGCTTTGCATTTACGCTTGTACTATGGAGGCTAGAACAGGAGAATAAAGTGACCCATACACGAACGTAGATACCCTATAACTGTCACCAGATAGCGGTCTACCTAGAATGAATGCCGGCAATATCTCGGTAACCGTTAAGGGGCCTAGGTATACACAGTCATTACACATATATATTTGCCATGTTAAAACACGGATTTCCATTTCGAACAGAACTCACTTGTTTTTCAAACTACATACATATTATTTCAGAAGGTAATAATTACGACCTTAATGAATACAAACTATTTGCGATTTTCTCAAAAAATTTTATTAGTGAGCAAAAACACTCGCAAGGCAAAATCACACATTCTTGAAACAACCAAACACGATATTAAAAAAAGGCCAACTAGGTGACAAAGCGCAAGGTTTCTTCTTCAATTTGCCACAAATAGCCGATAACCTGCAATAACGTCAGGAAACGGACGTCCAAAAACTCTCTAAAGTGGGGGTACACGTACGAACTTTAAGTATGTTGTTGTATTCGGCTGTATTTAGTCGTTTTCTATCGTTTAGAGCTGTTATCTGCCTGCTTTCTGTTGTTGTGGGCTGTTTTCTTTTCTATTCGGTTGTATTTGGTCGTTTTCTATCGTTTGCAGTTGTTATCTGCTTGCTTTCTCTTGCTTTAGCTGTTTTCTGCTCTTTTTTGTTGTATTCGGCTGTGCTTAGTCGATTTCTATTGTTTTCCGCTGTTATCTGCTTGCTTTCTGTCGTTTTGAGTTAGTTTTGACTCTATTCGGCTGTATTTGGTCGTTTTCTACCGTTTACAGTTGTTATCTGCTTGCCTTCTGTTGTTTTTAGCGGTTTTCTGTTCTTTTCTGTCGTATTCGGCTTAGTCATTTTCTGTCGTTTAGCGCTGTTACCTGCTTGCTTTCTGTTGTTCTGCGCTGTTTTTTGTTCTATTTGGTTGTATTTGGTCGTTTTCTATCGTTTGCAGTTATTATCTGCTTGCTTTGTGTTATTTTTAGCTGTTTTTTGCTCTTTTCGTCGGCTCGACGTCGGTAACACACGTGAAGCTGAAATCACTGATTTTGATAATTTTCCTAAATCAACTAAACTTTTAACAATCGCCAAACACAACAAGCGTTGCACCGAAACAAAGTGGCGGCTCGCGGCTCGCAGTGCTGCCACACGTACGAGCCGAGACAAGCTACGAGCAAGATTTCAAACCAGTTGGATCGCCGGCGATTTGTGTGACTGTTTTAAAGTACCCGTACTTACGGTGACGCACAGGCGAAAAAGGTCATCGAGCCATAAGTACGCGTATCACCCCTTTAATACTCAAGCAAAACCACTAGAAATGATGCTTTTACTCTCTGAAGTAACCACCAGGTGGCACAGTAGGCGTAAATAAGTATAGTATTAATTTTCATAGTATGAAACTTTTAAAAGAAACAAAGTTAAATAGCAGAATAATGATTAAATGCCTTTTTGAGCTGATCACGAAGTGCTTTCAGGCGAAGACCGTAAGAAAAAATCAATGAGGATATATTTTAAAAATTGAGGCAAATTTATTGCAGAATCAAGCAAAATAACGTGGTATAACAACAAGGTTAACAAATAAAATGCATAAACCTAATTCACACGCGTATACTATACCTATTTCCTGTGTTCCTCTAGATGCTCAAACTGGCAGGTTTATCTACGCGTGAAAAGATGCATAAGTGCATCGAAAACTCTGGACGGTATCGAACATCTAGGGCAACACTGAATAAAGGTATAGTATGCGTATGTGAGGTCTATGTATTTTGTGGCTGTTATCCTCAATTTGCTTTATTTTACTGTTAATTGGCCTTAATTTGAGTTTTGAGTTCTCTATAGTTCTATCAACCAATCACAGAAAACAAAGCTGTTACGTGACATATCATCTATCAGCCAATGACAGAACACAAAACTGTCACATGACACGTCATCTGTCAAAACTGTCACGTGATCTACGTCATCCATCAAACCCACCATGCGACCACGTCATCTGTCAAATTCAAATTTAACCACCCATGGCCGCCTTTACTCACTAGGCCGGAGCATTGAAATATGGCAACACTGTTCGCGGGCCGAGCTTTCATTTGTTGTTGTCACTAGTGTATTCTTTCAGAGCAAAAAATATGGTTGGAAAGTGATTATTAATATATTTCTAATCATTTACCTGCACAAACGAAACTATAAAGATCAAAAGATGCCTGCAAAGTGCAATTGGGGCTTCCAAACATGGACATACCAACATAACTTTCCAGGGTAACAACGAAGAGTGGAAGGTGATTTTTAATGGGTTTCTACTGATTTACCTGCACAAATGAAACTATAAAGATAAAAGGATGCCTGCAAAGTGTGTAGTACCAGGTTGCAATAGCAATTGCGGCTTCCAAACAAGGACTTACCAACATAACCTTCCAGAGTAACAACGAAGAGTGGAAGGTGATTTTTAATGGGTTTCTACTGATTTACCTGCACAAATGAAACTATAAAGATAAAAAGATGCCTGCAAAGTGTGTAGTACCAGGTTGCACTAGCAATTGTGCGTCCAATAAGGGACATAAACAGAAGTGGGTGAAAGGTATTCCTCGGAAGGGCTGGTTATATTTATAAGGATAAAGACAATAATTTACAAACATTTCAAAGGATAGGACCTATTTTAAACCACAATGTCTTCTGGACCTCCCAAATATCACAGAAAAAGACAGTTAATAGAACTCATCTGGGCATGCCAACGAGGGCATGCATCTGGGCATACCTACGAAGAGCTTTGATAGTGAAAGGGAATCAAGACCGGCAAGAATGACTTCACAGCGACCTAATAGTTAATTTTTCTAGCTCAAGTGACAATTTACAAAGTAAATTGAGTGTTCATTTAAGTGGCAGCAGAAAACAGGTTGCGTTTATTTTTATTTTGTAGTGTCTGACAGTGATGAACCAGACATGAGATGTAAGTGCTATTAGTAGTAGTAGTTCTAAAAAGTATTTTTCTTAATTTATTAACCCAGATGAGTTCTAATACATATAAAATGTAATAATTATTCTGAAACCATAGGCCACCTATTTGACAGCTGAGCCACGTTGCCACATATAAGGCTCCGGCCTAGTGTAGAGTCGGCCATGAACCACCATATTCAAACATTCGCACGCGTTTAGCACAGCATAGTAAACAACCAGCATCTCTGAGGATTTCCTATATTATAAAAATGGTTCCCACAGAATTTGACCTTGGGATGACTTTACGGGTGTGAAGTCTGGGTAGAGATGCGAAAATGAGAATATCGATGCCGGTACCAATTCGATTTTTTTAGCCAAGTAGGCGCGTTTTTTCGTACAGAGAATTTTGTGCAATTGATTACACCCCTAAATAATTATATAATTAATTTCGATACCGATACCGTTACAAAAGTAGCGATACCAGCTTGGAATCGCTCAAAAAGTATCTAAGATAAAAATACTCGATATTAGTGCAGGGATACAAGTATCGAAGTATCGTTAGCATCCCTACAAATAATCATCCAAAAAGTGGGATGCGCGTGTAATTGCCGCCAACCTGAGATATTGTGCTGATTGCTTACTATGCTGTGTGTTTAATACCAGAACCAGCTATGTATATCTACAGACGGGATTTGGTAAGTCCAAAAATCCGAAAATGTACGAATAGTACGAGTCTAGTCACTTGACACCATTTTTCTTTATTTGCAATCTTGAATATAGAGGAAAGATTACTTTTTAGTAACTGTACAGAATCTGAAGCTTGTGTTTTTTCAAAAGCAAGAAATACTACGAAGCAATCTACTTGAGTTTTTTCAGTATTTCCTTCAAATGACCTCACACCGTGAAGACGTCGAGGTACAGGAAGGGGAGCTGGCAGGAGCATTAGGAGTAACAAATACACCCATAAACACAACCAGAATGATAAGGAGAGAAACATTCTAAAGCCGGAGAACTACAGTTTGAAACTCCCAAGTCGGAAACGGTAACAATAAGGTAAAATCTTAATAACCTCCAATAAATAACATGTAGCATACGTCCGGCAGCGAATGTTACATTAACGTAGTTTGAAGATTCTCGAGGGGTTAACTCAATCATATTCATTGATATTTAGTATTATTTAAGACTTTTGACTAGATAATGGTTGCTGAACTGTATCAAGTTGACACTGTATTTACTTGTTCTAGGCCCGATTTTATCAACATGCATATTTTAATACAGGCTTTGACACAGCTTTTCTATTGGATGTTATTTAGAAAAAGCTTTCTATTGGGTATTGAGGGCTATGTTAATAAGTGACATCCAATAGTATTTTATCGATATTGAAAACAAAGCGCCAAAGCTGGATGACACTTTTGTCAAAAATATTTTAGAAATTCATGGTGATTCATGGATCAAAATCATAGCAGGATATCAGAACAAAGCGATTGATTTTCAAATTGATGCTACATTTTTCATGTTTACATTATAATTATTGTATAATTAGTAATTGCAAACTGCGATAATTTGTGACAGAATCATAAAAGTAGTACCTATCAATCACAGCTACCTTGTTTAATAATTACAAATCCCACCTCCGTCAGTCAGATGGATTATAAAAAAATACATACTTTTATGAAGAATCAATCTTTCATTTAATGGATGCATGTTTGTTATAGACCTTCTTATAGAAATATTCACAGAGGATGTAAAGGTGCAGCGTACACATTGTACATAAAATAAGGTTATACGCAGCTAAATAGCGAGCTTTGCTGTTCTGTATAGGCAACCAGTAATGTACATGCATGCTTGGGAATAGCTTGGCTAACAATTAAATCGTGTGTTTAACTTTGGAACTGTAACAAAATGCTATTTTTACCACCTTTTACTATAAAACAAAGATACATTGCATGTACTTATAACTATTATCGATAGTAAATTATTGTTTTATTCAAATAATGCAGTGAGTGAATTTCTTGTCATCATATCATTGATACGCCAAGAAACCACTGATCAAATGTACCGCTTCTCTGGAATCTGATTGGTTGATTGGGAAAAATAAGACTTGAAAAGATACTGGATGGATCACAATGGTCGATTGTATATAAAGTATGTCATTTTTGAGCTTTTTGAGGTCAACTTCAAGAGAAACTTCTAGAGTACTTTGACAGATGCACGTTTTTGGAAGGGCTGCTCTGATTGGTCAAAGTCTTTGTTAAAATGCGAATGTTGATAAAATCGGGCCATACTGGTTCATTTTTTGTCACCGCATGATACATATGGTTCTGACGTTAGGAAAACGTATTCCAAAACAAAAAAGTTCCGACGAAAATAGTTACTGAATCATTAAGGACGTTCGTTCACGAAGGTTCTTGTTAGATGAAATTATTTATTTTTTCAGTTTTGATAAGTGTAATCGCATTCACATAGGTATCTCCACCCTCTAATATTCAAAATTCCTTGTCGATCATTTCACAATGCTAACGAATAAAAATCAGATTTTCAACAAAGTCCTTTATGACAGATTAGCATCTTTTTTGTGTTTTTGTAAAGGTAGAATAATCATATGTTAACATATAATCTTTAAAAACTTTCTTTGGAATATGTAGTTTATATTATCTCATTGAAAAAAATGGGGTTGATGACAGTTTGAATTAGTTATTTAATATTTTAATCATGATAATTAAAGCTGTTTCGGAAATTAAGAACCGATATTGAAAACTGGCAACAGCGCGCTATTTCACAAACCCACAGCCTTTACAAAAAGCTATAATGACAGTGATGTAAGTCCGCAGTGTTCATCAGTTAGGTTTGGTTGCTTTGTTGATTATCGTATGTTGTGTTCTCTTTTGATTTACCTGAGAACCATTGACGTGCTGAGAAACACGCTGTTGACAAATATTGATTAAGAGATTACAATGGTGTCAATATAATAACTAAATTAGATTAACTGATATTTTAAAATAGATCATAAATGTCTAGTCTATATAAAAAGAATTTATAAATAATTGCATTATTATACTTTGCAACTTTCAAGTCCCGAATAGATTTCATAGAAAATTAGTGCTCATTCTCTATCGTAGCGAATGAACGTTCTTCTAAATCCTGTATTTTTTCGAATGCTGAACATGATGGCGCGTAAACGAACATTATTCCCTTGAAGATCAAGTCTTTGATTATTTAGAATCATGTTTTTGAGGAAATAGTTATCCGTACGTTGATAAAATAATAACAGTTTTAACTGACTCCATTTTACTAACGTAGTATCACAGCTGATGCCATAACTAACGAACTAAATATTCATAGAAATTTCATGAAAATAATAACATATTTATCCCATTAAATGTCGAAAAATATGCTGATCAGTTTTAAAATTGCATGAAGGAAATGTTATTTTTATTATGCCTCTGAGCTGAACAGTAAGGTATACTCCATCAGAAGGTTATTTTCAGGTTTAAAGCGATATAATATAATATAATATCTGGGTAATATCCTACATGAGTGTGTAACTGATGCAATTTTAACAGCTATTACTTATATCAGGTATTTTGCATTATAATCAAAATGATTATGGAGAAAATTGCTGCTTCATAAATATGAAGCAACTTATTCCTTTCTTCCACAGTTTTATGGTACATTTACATAAGTTTAATAATAGTTATTATACCCTCATGTCTTGGTTGTTAATATATAATTACAAAAAAGTTATAATTAAGATAAACATAATTAGTAAATTACTTTTTCTCACGTTATTAGAACATGTAATTTTTTAAAACAAGTACATTCTAATTCTTGATTTATTAAGCATTGACATTAGCTCTTCCCCTTATGGCATTAACATTTTTCTGTTCTACACATTGTATCTATTTTTGCTTTGCTAACTTTTTCTTAAGCTGACAGTTTAGGTTATTTTATATAAAGAAATATTGTATAACATTGATGAAGCGTGGGAATTTGTCTTATTTCTTCTACATGTGAAATTGGTTGAAATTGACAAATGGTCATTTTCACCTTATACCTTCTACGGGGGAAGACAACTTTATTCTTAAATATTCAGAACACCATTCTAAGCATCTTTCAGTGGTTTGCACCAGTCATAGTTAACCTTTGGCTTGACTAAGTAATGATTAGCTTTAAAACTAAGGCTTAAATTTTTGTATCATTGATCAGCTTTAACCATAAGTTAGTAAATTACGAGTTAACTTTTTTTGAGGATGTTAGCAACAATGAAATTTAACCAATTTCTATGTAACGTTGGCCACAATTTTTAATGGAAATGCCATATCACTGTTGTTGGCGGCAGTCAAACAGAACCTTATCTTTTAGCTATGGCCGTTGGTTTTGATCAGAAAAATTAGGATTGTTTTTAGCTTTTTTAGTTTCATTTTCATTAATATAAATTATTTGTATATCGAATTAAACAATCTTTACAACTTTCAGATCATCCTATCAATTTCATCCATGTCGTTATTAATAATATAATCTATTTCGATGTACCTATGCTTGCTGATAGAAATAACTTGATAACATCTATTTTTGAAACGATCATCCACAACGGAATAAACTTTTCTTCCTTCCAGACAAGTGGGTGACTTTTATCTGTGACGAAACAGTATGGAACGTCACGCTATGTTTTTCATGGTTTAATCCCCGACTCAACTACGGCTTGAAGTTAACTATTAATTAGTCGTCACGCAGTAGATAACTGCAGCGGTGCAAAAGAATTTGTTGGATAACTTGCGTTTAACTACTGGATTAACTACAATCGGTGGGAGCCACTCTTTCTGTAACTTGGTAGGCATCTCCTATCCATCAACAAAAATTTTTTGGTATACTTTATACTACATTTTTTAATTTTAAAAATGGATTTTCGTGATTGATTAAGACATCTAAGGCCCGATTTTATCAACACGCGCATTTTAACAAAGGCTTTTTTTATTGATTTCTCTTGAAGTTTACCTCAAAAAGGAGAAAATGACATGATTTACATACATTCACCCATTGTGAACCATCTAATATCTTTTCCGGTCTGATTTTCGATCCCAAATGGGTGAAAAATTGCATTTTCTTGTTTAACAAGGAGTTTAGCAATTGCTAATCTGAACCAATCAGATTCCACAAAAGCAGGACATTTGATCACTGGTTGGTCTATCAAATTAATAATAATGATGACAAGAAATTCGAATTACTGCATTATTTTGATAAAACAATAATTTAATATCAATAATAATAATAAATACCTGCAACATACCTTTGTATTATAGTGAAAAGGGGTAAAAATAACATTGTGTTGCATTTCACAAAGCTAAACACACGAATTAACCAACCATGTTGGCCAATCTGTGCCACAATTGTGCATTACTGGTCGCCTATCCTTCTTAACAGCAAATCTCGCATGCTGGAAAAGTATGACCTTATTTTTTGTAAACCAGAAACTTCTGTGAATATTTCTATAAAAACGGTCTATAACAAACATGCATCCAATAGTTGGAAGTTTCTTCGTAAAAGTATGTATTTGTCTATAATCAATCTGACTGACTGAGGTGGGAATATTAATTATTAATTAAGTTAGCTGTGAGTGGCACTACTTTTATGATTCTGTTACAAGCTAACGCAGTTTGCACTTATTAATTATACAATAATTATAAGGTAAACATGAAAAATCTGGCATTAATTTGCAAATCAATCGTTTTGTTTTGATTTTCTGCAATGATTTTGATCCATGAATTCTAAAATATTTTTAACAAAAGTGTCATCCAGCTTTGAAGTTTTGGACAAAATGCTATTGGATGATACTTATTAACATTGCTCTCAATATCCAATAGAAAGCTTTTGCTAAATAACATCGAATATGAAAGCTTTGTCAAAGCATTTTTTAGAATATGCATTTTAATAAAATAGGGCCTAAAGCTTCCAAAAATTATATAATCTTGGAATCGAAAATGTTCACGATTAAGATACTGCCCCACATACAGTGTGAGACGCCTACGCCACTGTACTGCATTGATGCTGAAAACGGTGTTATTTCGTTTAAAAAGTTTTCTGCTGTAGCGGAAACGCACAAGTTTCCGAGTAGAAGTGGAGGGTAGATCGTTTGGAAGTAATTCAAAAAAATATAGGAAACGGTAGTTATGAACTCCCATTATATAGTCAGCAACAGAATAATTGAGTGTCTGCATAGCTATTGTCTTTGATTGAATGACATCAACCTTCAAATATTACTAAAGATCGCAATGCAATATTACATTCAATAGAAAAAACATAAATAATGAGAAAAACCAATAGTGCATTAAGACTGTAAAATTTATACGATTTTCAAAACAATGAAACCCTCTGGAATCAACAGTTGAGGGATTTTAACAATAATAGGAAAAAATTGGATGTTTTCAAGACGCTTGTTGAAATTTATATGTAGATATGGTTGAATCAGATACTTTAAGCAGTACATTAATTGCCTTTTGTGAGCCTCTAGTAGCCAGAAGTATCAAAGGCTTACTGAATCAAAGAAGCTTTTGCGTTAGTTTGTGTCTTGTTCTAATATAAAAGGAGTTGTTGTTTATTTAATAAATGATAGAAGTCGGTTGAGCTCCACCTGGAAAAAATTTTAAATTGGGCTCCGTCGTCCGCATTTAGTTATTCTTCATTTATTCGCATAGAAGTATAAAAGATGACACCACTACAAAGATAACACTTGTAGCGAGGTACATTGGATTCATATAATACAAAAATTGTGTAATTATAAAATAATTATATTGTATTATTCTGCGTGCTAAGTGCATCAAAAATGGATACCAGATTCTTAAAATGAAAATTGTTCATTTCTGAGAATATCTAAGCTCTTTAGCAACTCTTGTGTAAACCCACGTCTTTAGTTCCTACTACGTAGCACCTAGAGCCCTGAATTCAGTGGCGGATTTATAAGGGCATATGCCCTCCCCCCCCCTAGAGCCCTACGGGAGCAGGTTATATTTATAGAAATACCAAAAGATAACCTTTTTTTTGCTCTTCAGAGCGTGGCAGCACTGGTCCCCCCCTAGACCCTAAACCTGTAATGGAATATACATAAATAGGAAAACAAGTTGGTTTGACAGCTTTTTTCTGCTCTTCATAAAATTACAGCGCGTCCATGGGGGTGAATTTTCAGCTCGTCATGAAATTCGACCTCGACCTTTGACCACGGCAACACTCCCGCCACTGCCCGAATTTTAAATAAAAACAACCCAATCAACACAAAACTTTTTCGTAAAATTGTTTACAATGCATAGCAGCCATAATTTTACTTGATTCTTGAAATGACAACAGAATGATGGTATATGAGAAAAGAAATATGTATTATACGATATTTCGCCTTCCGGCTTATTTGATTTTTATTACCGTCCCTTAAATATTGAGTTCCTTGAGGTCGCATTTTGATGATCAAAATCTTGAAGACGAATATTTTGAAAGAAATAACGTTCATAATTATGACCCGATATCAGACTTTATTTTTTTAATATGATTTTTATTTGAAAAATCTGCATGTACCTGTGTCTATCTTCGCGTCTAGAAAAACGTACCTGGGATGATGACGTGTATAAGTGATCTGTCAACTGCCGTATTTGGAAGCATCATGAAACGGCTCAACGAATGGGATGCAACCGTTCCTCTGTCTGTCAGCATGTACCCGAATACTCAAAACATATTCCGAAGATATAACGGGATCCGGGAAAGGAGATATTAAGTGAAAAAGCCGCGATGGAGGGCATACCGTAAACTTCTGGCCGTCCCAAAGGCGTACGGGATACACTTTTTGAAAGGATATTCTTTAATTAAACAATAAAAATGTATGAGTTCTCGACCTGGTGGTACTTGCTGAGAATGGGTGATGGGAAAACATCTGTGGCAATAGATCCATTGTTAGTCATGCTAGAATAGAGAGATTAGTGGACAGAAATATTCTGAAAGGATCAAAGATACTTCAAACCTAGAAAATAGGGACTGGCTCATCCTTGGTAGAGATGATTGGATGAAGGGCGAGATTAAACCAGCCCCACGTTTCACTGATGGTCACCCTTCAAGAAGTTGAGATCAAGCGTAGTCAGAAATATTCGATGTTGACCCAAATGAGTGAGCATACAATGAACAGACGAAATCATTTTTAAATGAAGATGAATGCAGGCAAGCAAAAGGTTTATAGTCATACTCTATGGTATTTGGCTTTTGAACCAAGGCTAAGTTTGGTATCGCTCAACTTTTTGCCATTGCCGGTTGAGAAGAGAGACTTATCACTCATGAATGTGGTAGAAGACAAATCGAAGTTTCGCTTGCTGGACAAATATGCTGTCCAGATTTCAGATATTTGGCAATAAACTCACCGAACCTTCACCTTGAGATATGGTAGATTCGAAAAAAAAAGACTTCTCCAGAAAGGCTATGAAAGACAATAAGGGCCTAATTTCCTGACTTCGCCTACCCATAATTACTACTACTTCTACTACTATCACATTGTGTTTAGGTTTTTTTTTCACTTCCTACACTGATAGGTGAGGCATAACACAATTTTTTAGGTCCATCGGAGCATTGCATTGCCGATTACAGAAATGAAGGGACATAGAATTTTCTGATGTACCTATACATTTGAATATTACTTTAGATCGTTCTGTATTGTGTAACGTGTAAGTCGTTGAACTGATTTTAATGAAATGTTGACACAGTATTACTACCGTGGCGAGGATAGAAAATGCGTATGGTTTCTAGAAATCGTGTTAGTGGCGGCTCAGCAATAATCTAAAAACTAAAATATCAAAACTGCCCAAACTTCGTTTTTATGCGATTTTGAGGCTCCAGACCGTTTTCCACAGCCTATTTCCACCGATAGGGACTGGGGGGTATTGTGATCATGAAAATATTGAATTTTGAGATAACTCGCTTTTTGGGCGTTTTATGATATCTACATAACGAAATCCAAATCACTCATTTCCTTCGATATGATGTCTATTGGCGTTTTTCTACCAGCGCAATCTCACTAACTTCTACTAGATTGTGATGATATTGGGGTAGAGATATGCTATGGGGTTGTATGCTGCTACAATTTTTAAAATCGGTTGCAGCGGTATTGGCGGCAGAGAGATCTGTAAAAATCAAGAAATTGTCAGAACCTCTCCAAACTTCGTCATCAGGTGTTGCAGGTGTTTCTGATCCTTCTCCAATATTATTTTGGAGGGCGTGGAATCGGAGTGGTGGAGCAGGGGAGGTTTTAAAACTCAGAAATGTGTTACTATACTGTACATTACGCTGAAAAAAATTGACTGTGGTGATATATTGTGCTTTTTAGACCTTATCCGACTGTTGCCTTTAAATTTTATGTCTATGGAATAACTTGATAGTCTTGATACACATAATCCTATAACGTGTCACTTGGAAGCTACAAACTTGATTGTGATAAAACTGTATTACCGTATTACTGCTGTGGAGGAAATGGTAACAGTGTATCGCTGTTGGAACTCTTGCCAGCAACGAAGGAAAAATCAACAAAAGAAAATAAAAGTTAAAAAACTTCAGAACCGCTCAAAGTTTGTTTTTAGATGTTTCAAACGAATCATTGCCTTTGATGATGATAGTGGAGGGTAGAGGAACTCCGGATTTTTTGTTAGCACCGATAATGTGGGAGTCAAGATGCTTGGCGCCATCTTTTCATCGTATGACAAAACATTTCAATTATATTTTCCCACACGGTCTATGGCCTACGCCATAAATACTGTAACAGTTCTTGAGTGGTGTATGATTAGACATACAGGGTGTTCTAAAAGTTGGGACCTTCCTCTTTAAAAGCAACGGCCGTTGAAGCGACAAAGCTAATGCACGGTGAACCAGCAGCAAGACAGTAAAAAAAAATTTCAAGCAAGTACTCACTATTTAGACATTCTGTGTCTCTAGCTCCTTGCACGAGCGAGAATAATCGACGAGGTGCAGGGTGAGTACGGTTAGGTAAACGATCGGCATACACTTGCAAAGCCGCAGCGGTATTTTGACCACACTCACCGTACATTAAAATCATGTCCACCAGTTCATTATTGTTATAAGCGTGTGCCATTGTTGTTGTTTTTAAAGTCCGATCGTCAGATGTAGCAAGTCAAGCACGCTCGTACACTATGCCACAGTAACGCGACGTATGACGAACTACCTGTTTTAGAGTTTTCTCACCGGCATCGGCTCCGCTAGCGCTGCCTTATTTGTCGTGATATTATGACATGGTGAGCCATTGCCCAGGGACGAACTTAGAATTTAGGAATTCTTTAATGGTCAGTATCTAGTTTTCTCTAAATATTTCGTTTATATGTTACTGGAAAAAACACACATTTTGGCGAGTACTATCCGCTGTATGAAAAAAAATCCCAACTTATGAAACACCCTGTATAATTACTATACACAACTACTGTATAAGCGGGTGCTCGCCCAATTTGGTGCCCACGCCTCCGCCCTTAGCAAAACCAAGAGAAGATAAAAAGCGGCAAAGGAGAGAGCGTCGGCTGACGAGCATTTGAACGCTTCACTAACCGCGCTTCATTTTATGGACAAACTTTTTGCCTTCTTTCGAGGAATCCACTTTTTATCCGGCTCTCTATTTCTATTAACTATTACGACTTTACAGCAGAACGGTATTGTTTGCCTCTCGTTTGACCTATTTAGCACTGCGCTGTTACGCCCGAATAAAAAGTTTAAACATCCTTCTGACCGTTTTCATGGACGTAGGCTCATAGAAAAAGGAAAAACTATGCTTTAGAATGATTTCCAAGTCTCCAGTTGAAAACAGTAAAAAATGAATCGAAATTGCGCATACATAAAATGTCTAGATTATGTTAAAATGTCAGGTACCAGCCCCACGTTGGGCGCCAAATGTATAACCTTCTACGAAGCTGAAACACTGCTGATACTGGTAGCTCAATGGGTTTGCTAGAAGGCCCGGTGCTGTGAGTTTGGTCGCCTGGGGTAAAATTGAAAAATATCGCCCTTATACACTAAAAAATTTTCATATTTTTAGGCCCGATTTTATCAACATGCGTATTTTAACAAAGGCTTTGACAAAGCTTCTTTATTGGATGTTATTTAGCAAAAGCTTTCCATTGGGTATTGAGGGCTATGTTAATAAGTATCACCCAATAGTTTTTTATCAATATTGAAAACAAAACGTCAAAGCTGGATGACACTTTTGACAAAAATAGTTTAGAAGTTCATGGCGATTCATGGATCAAAATTATAGCAGGATATCAGAACAAAGCGATTGATTTGCAAATTAATGCCACATTTTTCATGTTTACATTATAATTATTGTATAATTACTAATTGCAAACTGCGACAATTTGTGACAGAATCATATAAGCAATATCGAACACAGCAACTACCTTATTTAATAATTACAAATCCCACCTCCGTCAGTCAGATGGATTATAGAAAAATACATACTTTTATGAAGAATCGATTTTTCATTTACTGGATACATGTTTGTTATAGACCTTCTTATAGAAATATTCACAGGGGATGTAAAGGTGCAGCGTACACATTGTACATAAAATAAGGTTATAGGCACTTACGCAGCTAAATAACGAGCTTTGCCGTTCTGGATAGGCAACCAGTAATGCACATGCACGCTTGGGAAATAGCTTGGCTAAGAGTTAAATCGTGTGTTTACCTTTTGAAATACAACACAATGCTATTTTTACTCCTTTTTACTATGAAACAAAGATTTATTGCATGTATTTATAATTATCATCGATAGTAAATTATTGTTTTATTCAAATAATGCACTGAGTAAATTTCTTGTCATCATATCATTTGATACACCAAGAAATAAGTGATCAAATGTAGCGCTTCTCTGGAATCTGATTGGTTGAGATTAGCTAAGCTTTTTGTTAAACAAGAAAATGCAATTGTTCACCCATTTGAGATGTAAAGTCAGACTTGAAAAGATACAATGGTTCACAATGGTCGATTGTATATAAAGTATGTCATTTTTGAGCTTTTTGATGTCAACTTCAAGAGAAATCAGTAATTTTCAGAATACCTTGACATATGTATGTTCTTGAAAGGGCTGCTCTGATTGGTCAGTCTTCGTTAAAATGCGCATGTTGATAAAATCGGATCTAAGACTCTGATGGAATCGATCCTCCACTTCCATCGGGTTTTGCTCAGTGGCTTTAGTGTCAAATTTTTTACATGCTTGGTCAAAATTGCCCTGTTTGTGTTGATGCTGTGAAAAACTTGTAAAGAGCATACACAGTTGAAAAAAAGTCGATTTCGCGGAGTCGTTTACCACTAGATTGAGCGAATGAGCAGCATAAGGAACGAGCACTGCTCTGGGCTTTACGACCAGAATACTTTTCTGAACAACCACATTTTTGCATCGCATATTTGCGCCATTATCATAGCTTTGACCGCGAAGATCAGTGATATCCATATCAAGCTCCTTTAACTTCTTCATGATTACATCAGGAAGGTTTTCACCTTCTGAGTTATTTACCTGAAAAGAATCACCAGACTACAGACTAATTTGGCCGCCCCTCGAAAACGGCCACCTGGGGCGGCTGCCCCTTTTCCCCACCCCTAGGGCCGGGCCTGTTGCTAGGGACCAACACTCAGGTGGTACCAGAAACTTGACATGGACATAAGCGGCACTTAATTTGGATTCAGAAAGGGCTAGAGGACCCGAGAGGCTCTGTTTGTGCTCGGTTTATTAACCCAGAGATATCTTGACGTTAACAAAACTGTTTAATAAAGCCTTTGATAAGATCCGACATGATCAGTTATTAGACATTCTTAAGACAAAACATCTAGACAGCAGAGACCTACGGATCATCACCAATCTATATTATAATCAATAATCTACAATGTGCATTGATAAATGTCAGAAAAAATTAAAATACAAATTAGAGGCGTAAGACAAGGATGCGTTTTATCATCGATACTGTACAATTACATACGCTGAAGAAGTACTTAAGGAAGCCTTGGAAAACGAGGAAGGCGGAATAAAGGTAATTGGAACACGGGTAAACAACTTAAGATAAGCGGACGACATAATGATTTTGGCGGTGAATATTGAGGATCTGCAGAGACTGTTGACTAAAGCGTCTGCTTGCAGTGAGGAATACGGTTATCACTCAATATTCATAAAACTAAATTTCTGGTAATCTCGAAAAACAAGCCAGCAAACGGTACTCTAACTACTATAAACGGCAGGAATATAGAAAGAGTGGAAGAATATACTTATCTTTGACTAATGGTGAACAGCGTAAATGACTACACTCAGGAAATCAGAGTGAGACTGGAAAAAGCAAGTGCGAACTTTATTAGGATGAATAAAATCTTTCGCAGCATAGGTCTATGTGTGACACTAAAGCATCGTCTAGCTAAGTGTTACGTTTTTTTCTACTGTCCTCTACGGAGCGGAAGCATCGAGTGTGAATGTCGCAACTCTGAGAAGGATTCAGCCATTTAAAATGTAGGTGTTCAGGAGGATCCTCAGAATATCGTAGATGGATAAAGTAGCAAATGCAAAAGTCCAGAGTCGCATTTGCAGAGAAAAGAAGTTTGTAGATGTAATCAAAAAACGAAAATTAGAATATCTAGACCATATTATGGGAGGAAAGAAATATGAACTTCTGCAGTTGATTGTCCAAGGCAAAATTCAAGGAAAACGTAGTATAGGCAGAAGAAAAATTTCAAGGCTACGGAATCTGAGAGGTTGGGGTGTACTTCTAACCAACCCTTCAAAGCAATTGCATCTAAAGTAAAAATGCTACGATGACTGCTTCGACTCGGGGACGATATTTGAAGAAGAGGAACTAGTGTGATGAGTGAGCCCAAGGTCAATTGTGTTTGAGAAATAAAGTGCACAAGGTTGGTTCAACAAAATTTTATTAAAACTGATTTTCTTAAAAAATAATGTCATGTTTACACAAAAAACTTATCTTCCGACGCGTCGGCAAGCGCTGGTTCCAGCGAGAATGTATGGGCTCGTAAAAAGATTGCATCTAGCTTTTGAAAAAAATAGAAGAAAAAATCCTCGTGTAAAGTAGAAAAATGTCCTTGCTGAAGTTAGAAGTATAATCCATCAAGAAGAAGGTCCACGCAGAGGGTAGAAACAGGTCTTCGCACAACGGTGGCATCGTGGCATCCATGTCGAAGAACGTCCATTGTCAGTCGCTGTTTAGGACCCCAGCAAAATGTCTCTGGCTCGATGCTATTGATTTACAGAATAATTTGGAGATTACGTAGGTATTTATTCCAGAAAAAACGTTCTGGATGTACCCATTCCAGCAGTCTAGATGCCTCGATTTTGCAGATTGTGCAGTTTCCCTACTGGTCGCAGTATAGCGTTAAAATCTACTGGTTCTAGCCTAGGATACCCACAGAGCTTTTGTCTCTTGTCATTTAGCGCTTCGCACTCAGAAAGCAAGGAAGGCTGACTCTGCCCCTCTACCACATAGTCTGCAGTCAAGTTATCCATCGGAGAGCCCCATTCTCATCAGGTCTTCCTGCAGGCCTCAATGTATTGTAAGGAGACCAGTTGTTACTCGAAGCTGGTTTCCTGTCCTGATGTCTAATTACGCTCTTGGGCACCCCGAGGCAAGTTCTTAGCCAATGGACTAGACAGATAATCCAGTTGACATCCCCAGACTAGTGCAGATGTTCTAGTGCATTGAGTGTGACCTGACAGTCTGTGGGTATTGCGATTCATTTGTTTCTGTATGCTCTCTCATTGTTTATCCTTGCACAATGCAGTATGGTATATACATACCTCTGACTGAAAATGTGTTAATCAATGCTGAAATAAAGGAGCTCTCTGCTCTGTTCCAAAGATTTCTGCTCCTTTCTCCTGCTCGACCTTTGATCCGTTTGTGTACCAGACGATTTACCGTTGAAGGCTCTGTTCTTCAAAATCTTTTAGATTTCTTATTATTGTCTCGAAGTTCTGGTTGAAGACAAAGTTCGGAGACACGTGGTCCTTTCTTGCATCCATTATGGTATTTCCCACATATTCTACTATATTACAGTGGCTCCCAAATTTGCCTCTAAGCGACATCTAACAACAGCACGAATAAGTCAAACGAAACTGTTTTTAGAACCCACCGCATCGTTTAAAGACTTCCATGTGATACCTTCCTCCTCCTATAGAAGGTCTTTCTCCCCTCCATTGGACCAAAATGTGGCTGAAATACATGCAGCGCGCTCTCA
This sequence comes from Callosobruchus maculatus, assembly GCA_951848785.1. Classification (NCBI taxonomy): domain Eukaryota; kingdom Metazoa; phylum Arthropoda; class Insecta; order Coleoptera; family Chrysomelidae; genus Callosobruchus; species Callosobruchus maculatus. The sequence goes on from CATOUR010000113.1 coordinate 1,960,095, forward strand.
CTCTCCGATCGATACCGTTACACGTTAAGGCGGGTTTACAAAGCCTGCTATTAGTTATATACTACAGCGAAGCTACATTTTTCCTCTTATATTTGAAACTAATTTGTGTATTTTGTTTTTGGGAAAATTTGTACACCTCTCAAGGATCCGTTAAGGGGCCTAGGTACACACAGTTAGAGCCCGTCCAGATAAAGTGATTTACGCGCGAGTGGACTCGCGCGTAGTCAATTTATATTGCGTCCAGATGTCGCGTTTCACTTGCGTTTCTACGCTGGGAGAGATTTCCTTCCAGTTAAAAACATGAAGTTGGATACAGCAGTTGTGTTGTGGCGTGCATACCAGCGATGCAATCTTCGTAAACAAAGAGAAAGGCGACGATTCAACATGCATCCAATTCTACATGACAGAATGACGCACAGTATGTTTATAACATTATACCCAAAGCTGAGAGAACACAGTGAAAAGTGTTCCAACTATATCTTCCCAGTTTCTACGTTTTATGAGTCTATTGGAATAATCGGATGATTTCATATCCCATATGGCTACTCTTTTTTCGACTGCGTCAATGAAAAGTTCTGTATCGAAGTTATCACGCTCCATTTTCAAAAACAAATACGTCCACACGCCACGGACTCGCGAGTTGTACTGGACGCAACAATGTCGCCCAAGTATCTCGACTCGCGCGTACAACGGGCGAGTCGAGAGTCCCGCGCGTTACAAGCGTTTTACGCGCGAGTAAAACAACGCGCGAGAGCATCTTATAATGTAAAGCACAGATTCCAATTTCCAACGGAACTTGCTTGTTTTTCAAACTACATACGCAGTATTTCAGAATGTGACAGTTAAGACCTTAGTGAATGACAACTATTTGTGATTTTCTCAAAAAAGTTGTTTAGTGTGCAAAAAGAGTCGCAATGCAAAGTCATACATTCTTCAAATGTCTGTAATTTAACAACCAAACACGATATGAAAAACAGGCCAAAACAGTGGTAAAGCGCCAGCTTTCTTCTTTAGTTTGCTTTTTGAATCATTACTGTAAGTTTAAAGTTAACGTCAGGAGCTTGGAAATGCGAAATTTATTTTTACAGTGACCTTTTGACCTTACCTTTGGACCGTTTGACCTTACCTTTGGATTTTTTGACTTATCTCCCCTCATCTTAGACACAAGCACTGGAGAAAGGGGACAGGCGCCCACGCCTCCTCGCTAACACGGGTATACGTATTTTCTTGGTTTCTCAATTTCTCGCGCTAGACCCTAGACCCCAGACCCTTAAAACTGTGAACAATCCCAACCTAGTAATGCAGCTCAGTGATTTTTCCTTTAACCTGGCGAGGGAAGACCAGCGTTCCCTCAGAATGGATTATGGGGTTAACAAGACAGTTTGACAACCTCACGTCAAGTGCTCTACTGTCTGGTCTTCCTTTTACAAATCCATTGCACATGGATATATCACTTAGCTCTTAACATATTGTACAGATGTTTCCTTAACTGACAGATAAGGTAGATCTAAGTAATTTGGCATTAGGTCGTAGTGTAGAAAACTTTAAAAAGCTAAACGCATATGAAAGTTTAGAAATGTCAAAGAAGATGAAGGCTCGATTGCAAACAGCTTCCTATTTGCTTTAGTATTTTAAAGTTACGTGATTACCTGATGTGCTTATAGAGCTTGTTATGGTTGATAGCACATTTTGGGTATATAAGGCAATAATTAGAAGAAGAATTTTGTCCTCTTCTGAAGATGCTAAAAAAACGGAAGACATGTTGAATTTGAAAAAAGCGTCTTGGTACTTTGTTGGCATGTATGTATATTATGTAATGTTTGGGGGTATTAGACAAAGACAAGTCCATCGCTTCTACTCCTAAAGAAAAAGCAGACATCTTACGAAGGCTTTTCGCAACTAATTCTACTGTAGACTTCCAAGCAAGTACTCCTACCACCACCATAAACGTGACCTCGATGATGGCAGAGGCCAAATTTCAAAATTGAGATGTTAAAAGCATTATCTAAAAACTAAATATGAAGAAAGCTACTAGTCCATTGTCCTTAAACACTGTGCACCTATCCTTTGCAAGCTCTTCAAACTATCGTATCAGCAAGGCGTGCTACCCTCTGCATGGGAGATTGGCTGCGTATAACCCATTCCTAAGAAAGGCAAAAAAACGATCCCATCAACTATAGACCTGTGGCTCTTCTCAGATACTTCTCAGCATCATGTATAAGGTTATAGAGACTGTCATTAACACACAGCTCCTCAAATACCTGGACAACAATGACATCATAAACGATCGCCAGTATGGCTTCCGTAAGCATGGGTCTACGGGTGACTTTCTGGCCTATGTCACTCACTTGTGGAACATATTGTGGACTACCACCTATCCTGCTCCAGTGACTGAATAGCCGGTGTTCCTCAGGGATCTGTCCTATCCCCTACACTGTTTCTGCTGTACATCAATGAGCTGCTGGAAATAACGTCCAGTCCAATCTACAGGTTCGTAGACGACAGTACATTAATATCGTGCATGGAACCAGGCAAGCCGCTCATCCCAGGAGACGGTACGTCGGCGGCAGCAAGATGCCTCACAGATCAACGCAGATATCAAAACAATTGTCGAGTGGGAATTAGTAAATAAAGTACAGTACAGAAAATTCAAGCAACAACTCTGACGAAAAAGTCTCACCTTGGCGTACCAACTGTGGAAATGGGAGGACACCCTTCGTCAAGCTTTTGGGGATCCACGTCAACAATAACATGTCCTGGAATGACCGCGTTATCAGTATTGCAAAAACGGCATCCCAGAAGCTTGGAGTTTTGTTCTGCTGTAGGAAGCTGTATACACCGGAGTAACTACTGCTACTCTACAACGCACAGATCCGACCATCGTTGAAGTATTGCTCCCATGTATGTGGATGCGCTCCGAAGCACTTTCTAAAGCTTCTCACTATCCAGAGGAGAGCAATTAGACCAGACCACGTATTTAGAGAGGGATCCTCCAGGGGGTCCGTACCCCCCCCCCCCCCAAACGTAATATAATGGTATCCACAAATTTTTGCACCAACTCCCCCCCCCCCCCCCCCGGACAACAGCAAATTTAAAGTGGCAACTCTAATCTGGACCCCCCGACCCCCCGAAAAGTCAAGCAAGCGGCACCCATAATCTGGATCCCCCCACCCCCCAAAACCAAATCCTGGATACGTGCCTGAATTAGACTAACGCCTAACGCTATGCCTAACCTCACATAGGACCTCCACAGTCTGGAACATCGAAGAAGGGTGGTTGACCTGTCTCTGTTTTACAGATTCTGTCACGGGAGATGTTCGTTCGAGTGAGCTCTCCCAGATAATAACACCAAAGGTCGTTCGAACGAGGAATACTAAAGAAGCTCCGCGAGCTCATCCTCACCAGGACGAGGTCCCTACTCCCAGAACCAGTCTCCTCCAGCATTTCTTCTGTTGGAGAACTTCGACGCTGAGGAATGAGCTGCCGGGGAATTTATTTCCCGATGGCTATAACCTACAGCGTTTCAAATCAAACGTGCACCGACCATGAAAAAAAAGAGCCAGTGCGTATCAGCTGCCACACCGCACCGTTCTTTACTGAAAGGGGTGATTTAGGCTCATGGGGAAAACGTTATCTGTACGAGAAAAGCACATAACCGGTAAGTAGTTGAGAAAAATCACAAAATTAAGTTTGTTTGGCAATTTTTGCCTTTGGAAACAAAGTCTATACCATTTCTTTTCAATAATCAACGGAAAATATCATTTGGAGATGCTATAGTAGCTAACTAGTTAACGAAACACTTTTAAGGTTTTAAAATATTATTTTTGGTCTGTGGTTAGATCACTCAATCTGTTATTTTACTTATACCAACATCCAGTAAGTCGGTTTTTGCCGCAAATAATGATTTTTGTGTATGTTTCAAGTACCTACTGCGAACTTCACTTGTTAAACCTCAAAATGAACCTAGTAAAAGCTAGTAGTATCTTGTGAGATACCTACGGTAAGGGAATATCTGTAATTTGAACATAATCAATCAGTAGAACAACCAGTATTTTAAAAATTGGTTGCATGCAAATACAATCGACAGCACCGGCAACTGCAACCGTGCAACTGTGCAACTATATATTACCGCCTGGTAATAGCAGGAATGTTATAATAGTAATAAAAGTGATACCATAATTTCCGCTTCATCACACGAAATGCGATATTTAATGGAAAATATGTTAAAATTCAGATAAAGATGACACTAGCTTATCAGCTGCTGACGCTGTTGTCTGTTAAATGGTCGAATGTACTCGTAGTAGCCGGAAGGACAACAGGGAGAATTGATATTGATATATACACAAAAATTAAAACATACATAAAAACTGGCGACAAGCAGCTTTACTCAGTACTTCTCACACATTCTCGATGATAAAGAATTCTTTGGAGTTATCAATTGGGGTTTTGAATGAAAAACAATTTTTGTTGAGATTGCGATTGATTGTCGAATCGGAAGGCTGGCACGCTTAGGCGTTGTGCCACTACGGCGCTGCTGAAAAACTTGGTTCAACAAAACAAATTTGACTAGGTGCTTTATTACTGGAACTTCAAACATTCAAAAACATATTTATTTCGATCGTAAACCTCGTCTCGAGCAGCAAACCTCATACATCATGTTTGGTGTACCTAATGGATATACACTAATTACAGAAGTAAATATTTTAACGATTAGCTGAGAATCTAGAAAAAAATAATGGTAACAGGTGTTGGAGTATGACGTCGTTGGTAAAAACGAACATTTTGACATCACACGCGTTTCGGGAGCTGTCGGTGTGTCTTCGGTACTGGATTCAAGAATCAAGAATAAATTTTTATTTTGAATAACTTTGGAATTATTGCGAAAAAGAAATACAAAAATGGTTTTGTCATAAAACATATATGATCTTGAAATTTAACACAAAGAAAATTATTCAAAACCCTAATTTCTCCAGACTGCCCACTATTCTAATTTCATCCCCATACCTGACAATACTATCTGCAATACGTAATCAAACGGTATTCAACAAGTCTGTACGAATATGAAGGAACATTGTTTCTCGAAGCTGTAGGTATTTTAGGGAGGGGCATCATTCAGCAAAAAAGCGAAACGCCGCAACGGAGACCTAAATAAGCGTCCAAGTATCTGTTTTTGTGTAGCACTAATTTTATAAATTTGCATATACCAGTTTTCTCTCGAATAACACACGGTAAAAGTACCCAGATACTAAGCTATCAAGATAGTAGTTTTCAAGTTACAAATTGTAGAGTTCAATATGTAAAAAAAAACTTTCAGGTATGCCTTCAAAGGCAATGTTCAGATAGGTCTGTAAGATATACATTATTATCAACATTATTTCTTACGCAATAGCCTTTTATGAATACGAAAAACAACATTTTATCTCAAACTAAAATTTTCATTACTACAATGCTCACCTATAGTATGGGAGGTAAACAAACCAGTAATATACTAGAAGAGCTGACGGCAAACGACAAATGCCATTAGTATGAACTATAACAGGACGCTAATCATTATGACGAGATAAAACGACATAGCAGACAACCGAAAAATTGTCAAGTTTCCAAACTTGGTAATTAGAGGGGCATAGAGCAATAATTATGCAAAGCCTCTACTAAATTGATGTCAGCGAATAAAAGCTTCCCCTTTCTAAGAATATATGTATGGATTCAAATATACTAGTTGTGTTTTGTATATTTAAATGACGTTGGTCACTACATCCAATTGAAGCTGCATTACCAATCTCCCTATATAATCAAACCCAATCAAATACAATCAGTTTGTTTGGTACAATTCTCTCAGGGACGCTGCGATACGATTTGTGATTCAATGATTCATCCAACAACGCACACGTAGCAGACGCTGAATGAAATACTGAAAAATCCCATACCCCATCCACATAATAATTATTAATTTGTGCTAGATTGTGTGTCAACGTTATGTAAATTGTAAAGTACAGGCGAAGCAAATCTTTCCGTTTAGCTAAAAAATCAACAAATAAATTCACAGACACTGTTGGCAGATTGATAGTTGCAAAACGTTTTTAAGAATATCACCAAGTTTTTCTTTGGAACGCTTTCAAAGCCAGGTTCATAACAGCATGGGTTCCATTCATCGCTTCCAAAAATCGATCTAAAAGTAAGGTTGGAATAGCGGTTGCTTGGCAACAACGATTTGGCCTTGCCTCCGGACTTTGCCGGATGATTGGAAGCTACTTTTCAGGTCTGTACTGACTGTATGGAGTGAGTTTTGTTAACTGAAATGAGTGATGATCACTCTAAGTTTTTACACAAATTAGGAACAAAATATCTGATGTGTGAGACGTTATGACAGAATAAAATGGATGGCGTAACTTAGTAACACAAATTGGATATATAGTAGTGAACCAACAGAAACAGAAAGGAGCCGTTCAGAACAACAATCTGATAATGTTTTCTCACCAACTGCGTATTTGATGCATGGAAGAGGCGTCTTTCCTGTGTGGTGAATGTTAGCTTTGAAACTGAATATGATAGATGGTGTGGTATCCAAAACTTTTAACTGTAACTTTGGAATCTTTGTCGTTCATGTCTATACAATTTCTGATATATTTCTTTTCTGTAAATAAGTTTATAGTACCTATTTGTACTCTCTCGTCTCCATTTTATAATAATAACTACTCCGAGGGCAAATATCTTACCGCCATTACACTATTGGCTCGAGATCTTTTATTTGGGGAAACATGAAGTAAATTATTTCCACCTCACCCAAGTGAGCTCAAGGATACCGCAAACCTTGTTTGGAACTTGTCCTGGATCGCATCAAGCACTGTGTCTCTAGTCCCCGACAGTACTGTTTTGATCTTTCCGATCTCGTTAGGTGGACCTCGGTGAAAAAATTCAAAATTCGCTAGAAAATCGCCGAATAAACATGGACCGATTAAACCAAAACAAAGCGTTGGAACTATCTGTTGTTAAAACCTATTCACCCAAGGTCGACATTTGGTCGATGAGACGTTGTCACCTTTTGGGAAAATAATTGTTTTTATTGAATAAAATATTACTTGACCACCGCGCCAATAATTATTCTTGAGTTTTTTAAATGGCACATTCTACAGCAACGTAGATGTGCTTTAACAGCTTCCTTTCAATCTCCTATATAATAGCAAATACATTGGATCAGTATCTTCCTCTGAAGCAATAGGCTATCTTGAGATCTTCCTCACAACCTTTTTTAGCAATTTTACTATTACTGCAATGACTGCAAAATATCGACAAACTAGCTTTTATATTTACATTATGGACTAGTATATAAAGAAAATACAATGACTTTACCCAGAGCAGATCTGGCAACATCCTGTGTCACCACCCACCATCATCAAGCAGGATGGTTCAAACAAACAAACAAAATGTTTGTATCCCCTTTCTAACCTGTTCGAGTTCGTTGGGCGATGCCCAAAATCCTTTGTTTATATCTTTATTAAATGGTTCAAATATTATATGTTGTTGTTCGACAATATACAATTACATTACATGTCTTGAAATTAAATCAGTAGAGTTTAAAAGTTTCAAAGAAAGATCGCCTAACCAACTCAAATCTGTATGATCAATAATATATAAATAAACAACAGGACTAGATTTTCGGGTTGTAATGAAAAGTGAACAGTAATTCAAATTCATAGAAAGTAACATCTGAAGGTATGCTTCAAAGTTTTCAATCAGTAGGACTTCGCAGAATTAGAGTGGTGATTTATTACGGTTTTAAGACTATTGAACAATATCTTCCAGAAGCCAAAGGTTTCAATTTTTATGTTCTAAAGGTGATGATGGCAGCTATAAAAGCTTTCCTCTGTCTAAAAGATATGCCTGTGGCAAGGTACACTCCCTGTTTTCATAATTTAATTTACGTGGGTCAGCACATCCAATTGAAACTGCATTACCAATCCCCTTGCATAAATCTAACACAATCAGTTTGTTCTGTACAATTCTCTCAGGGACGGATGCTGCAAAACGATCGATTTGTATTTCAGTGATCAATAGCGCGCTCATAGCGCATAGCAGACCAGTGTTGCAAGGTCAAAATTCAAGAATTCACTAGTTGACGCTTGAAAAAATCACTAGAATTTCACTAAGTTTATATTTGCCTTACTGCCTATGCTGGTGGGGAGGGGGTAAATGAAAATGTCGAAATAGATGTATTTAGTACATATGTAAAAATCAACAAACTATGATTGGTAATTCATAGTTTAAGTTGAGGGCAGGTGGTAAGATAATAAATTGACCATGTCCAATTCCTAATAGTTTCCAAGATAAATTGAATTTTAGAGGTTTTCGTTAAAATGCAGACCTCCAAACGAGAAGTAATGAAACAAAATGTTATTGTCGGATTTTGGAATGTTTGGTATAAGCCCTTAAAAATTACTATTACGTCATTATGGATTGAAATAAAGTGATCATGTATCAAACACTTCGCGAGATAGTTAGTGTCAAAATCAGCAAATGTTGAATAGTGAATTCAAGAAATATTACAAAAAAATTAAGTTATCTTAAAGAGGCACCAAATAATTATTAACCGTGCATTTTGCGGTAAAAACATGCCCTTTCTTTCTAGTTATGCATTGGTGCCACAAATTTGTTGTAAATGTGGTAAACACAGGCAGTAAGATTGCATTTAATCTGTAATAGCATAATGAATTTCCGAGAGTGAAAAGCGTCAACAGAGCATTCGGCAAAAACTTGGCATCGTATTTCTAATTTTTGTTATGGGTACTTGAATAGTCTGCTGAATACATCATAATCAGTCATAAAAAGCGATAGCTTAGGTTAACCAAAACTTCGGTATGAGGTCTCAAAATTGTATAATTTTAATAGAAACATTTAGGTTTTTGTTTAAAATGGATTCGTCTTAAAAAATTGCTACGTAATCAAGCAAACATGCATGCCGTGTTATAAGATCAAGATACTAAGGATAAAAAAGTCTGTGACGCAATATGTCAGTGTGAAAAAATCACTAGAATATGACATTTTTATAAAAGTTTTCACTAAGTCACTAAATTACAGAAAAATCACTAGATCTAGTGAAATTTCACTAGACCTGGCAACTGTGTAGCAGACTCCAAAAAAAATACTGAAAAATCCCAGACCAGATGATAATTTGTGCTAGATTGCATGTTAACGTTACGTAAATTACAGGCAATGTTTCCGTTTGCTGACACAGTTGCCAATCCTTTATACACGCATAAATTCCCAAACACCTTAACATTTGCAAATAGAATTTACGAATACCACCGGGTTTTTCTTCGAAATATTTTACTATGCAAAGCCAGGTTCATTATAGGATGGGCTCCATTCATCACTTGCTAAAATCGATCTAAAAGTAAGGTTGGAATAGCGGTAACTTGGCAACGACGATTTGGCCTTGCCACAGGACTCTGCCAGATGATTGGAAGCTACTTTTCAGGTCTGGACTGACGGTATGAATTGAGTTTTGTGAACTGAAAATTCTAAGGTTTTACAGAAACTAGAAAAACTACAGAATTAGAACCCTTAGAGGTTACATATTCTCAACATTGTTGTATGGATTGGAGAGCTGGACGCTAAAACAAGAACATATAAATAAATTACAAGCATTCGAGATGTGGTGTTAGAGAAGAATTCTAAAAATATCTTGGACGCAGCCAAAAACTAATACAGAAGTTCTTAGACTAATGGGTAAAAGTTGAGAAATTGTTAAAAATATAAAAATTTAAAAACTGCTGTATTTAGAACATATAATGAGGGGAGAACAATATCGTTTGCTACAAATTATACTGCAGGGTAAAATAAAAGGAAAAAGGAGCGTCGCCGTCGGCAGAAGGAGAATATCATGGCTGCGAAATTTAAGGGAGTGGTATCAATGAAGTTCCATAAAACTATTTCGAGCAGCGCCAAATAAAGTAAAAATAGCATTGATGATTTCCAACCTCCAATAGGAGACGGCACTTAAAGAAGAAGACAGAAACTAGGAACAAAACATCTGTGTATGATGTCACAATAAAATGGTGGCGTGTATTAGCAACATATTATAATAGAAAAAAATGTATGGTCAGCCTTCCGCAAAGGCTGAAAGCCTATGGCACTGTAGAAGCGCTGCGAGAAGATACGTATCGGTGCACGTTAGATTTGAAACGCTGGAGGTCGTAGCCATCGGGAAACAAATGCCCAGGTAGCTCATTCCACAGCGTCGAAGTTCTCCAAAAGTAGGAATGCTGGAGGAGACTGGTTCGGGGAGTAGGTACCTCGACCTGGTAAGGATGAGCTTGCAGAATCTCTCTAGTATTCCTCGTTCGGACGGGCTTTGGTGTTATTATCTGGGAGAGCTCACTCGAACATCTTCCGTGATAGAATCTGTAAGACAGGGACAGGTCAGCCAAACTTCTTCGATGTTCCAGCCTGTGGTGAGGTTAGGCATATCGATCAGTCTAATTGCTTTCTTCTGGATAGTTCATAGAAAGTATTACCTAGAGTGGCAATGTATTAGGGCTTTGAGACTGTGAAACAATATCTTCTAAATGCCAAAGTCAAGGTTTTAATGTTTATGGTCTTAAAATTGATTATGACAGCTATAATAGCTTTTCCTCTATCTAATAAATACTCTCTATGTTTCTATGTTTCGAGTATTTAAATTACGTGTGTCAACATATCCAATTGAAACTGCATTACCAATCCCCCTGCATAAATCGAACACAATCAGTTTGTTCTGTACAATTCTATCAGGGACGATGCAATACGATCGATTATCGATTGGTATTTCACTTCGCTGATTCATCCAACAACGCACTCGTAGCAGACTCTGAAAAAAAGTACTGAAAAATCCCAGATCAGATGATAATTTGTGCCAGATCGCGTGCTTTTGCGTTACGTAAATTACAGCCAATATTTCCGTTCGCTGACACAGTTGCCAATCCTTCATACACGCATAAATTCCCAAACACATCAACATTTGCAAATAGAATTCACGAATACCACCAGGTTTTTCTTCTAAATGTTTTACTATGCAAAGTCAGTTTCATAATAGGATGGGTTCCATTCATCATATGCTAAAATCGATCTAAAAGTAAGGTTGGAATAGCGGTTACTTGGCAACGACGATTTGGCCTTGCCTCCGGACTTTGCCAGATGATTGGAAGCTACTTTTCAGGTCTGTACTGACGGTATGTATTGAGTTTTGTGAATTTAAAATTCTAATTTTTTACAGAAACTAGGAACAAAACATCTGTGTATAATGTCACAATAAAATGGGTGGCATGGCTTAGCAACATATTATAATAAAAAAAAGTTATGGTCAGCCCCTCCCGCAAAGGCTGAAAGCCTATGTCACTGCAGAAGCGCTGCGAGAGGATACGTGTCGGTGCACGTTAGATTTGAAACGCTGCAGGCCATAGCCATCGGGAAACAAATTCCCAGGTAGCTCATTCCACAGCGTCGAAGTTCTCCAAAAGTAGGAATGCTGGAGGAGACTGGTTCGGGGAGTAGGTACCTCGATCTGGTAAGGATGAGCTTGCAGAATCTCTCTAGTGTTCCTCGTTCGGACGGGCTTTGGTGTTATTATCTGGGAGAGCTCACTCGAACATCTTCCGTGATATAATCTGTAAAACAGGGACAAGTCGGCCAAACTTCTTCGATGTTCCAGGCTGTGGTAAGGTTAAGCGTATCGATTAAGGCTGGTTTACATTGGTAGAATTAGTAGTAGTGTGCACTAGCATACTTTTTTGCTGAAATACTCTACGATGCCAATTTTCGTAGAGTAACTGTATTCACGTTTGCTAGTAGTTTGAAAAGATAGTTCGATTTAATATGTGTAATGGCCGGAGTACACTAGCAGCTAGAACGGCACACTATCCTCCACTGAAAGCACTTGTGTTTGCTTACATTGGTATAGTCAACAAACAAAACAGTAGAGTTAGATTGTGGAAGTGGGGGTGGGATAGTAGAGTGTACTATTCCACATGTGCTATCCACTCTACTCACCCTGGACTATCTTTAGTGCTGTACTATTACTAGTACAACCTGTTTACATTATTCTAGTAGGGGAATAGTTAGTACTTTACCACCGAACTCTACTACTAATTCTACCAATGTAAACTAGCCTTTAGTCTAATAATTGCTTTCTTCTGGACAGTTCATACTCTACCACCGAAGTCTACTACTAATTCTACCAATGTAAACTAGCCTTAAGTCTAATAATTGCTTTCTGCTGGACAGTTCATAGAAAGTATTGCCTAGAGTGGCAACGTATTAGCTTCGAGACTATTAAACAATATCTTCTAAATGCCGAATAATGTTTATGGTCTTAAAATTGATTATGACAGCTATAATAGCTTTTCCTTTATCTAATAAATACTCTCTACTTTTCTCTGTTTTGAGTATTTAAATTTCGTGGGTCGCTACATCCAATTGAAACTTCATTACCAATACAGGCAATACCCCTGCTTAAATCAAGCACAATCAGTTTGTTCTGTACAATTCTCTCAGGGACGCTGCAATACGATCGATTATCGCTTTGTATTTCAATGATTCATCCAACAACGCACTCGTAGCAGACTCTGAAAAAAAAAATACTGAAAAATCCCAGACCAGATGATAATTTGTGCCAGATTGCGTGCTAACTGCTAACGTTACGTAAATTATTACTGGCAATATTTCCGTTTGCTAACACAGTTGCCAATCCTTTATACACGCATAAATTCCCAAACGCATTAACATTTGCAAATAGAATTTACGAATACCACCAGGTTTTTCTTCTAAATGTTTTACTATGCAAAGTCAGTTTCATAATAGGATGGGTTTCATTCATCACTTGCTAAAATCGATCTAAAAGTAAGGTTGGAATAGCGGTTACTTGGCAACGGCGATTTGGCCTTGCCTCAGGACTTTGCCAGATGATTGGAAGCTACTTTTCAGGTCTGTACTGACGGTATGAATTGAGTTTTGTGAACTGAAAATTCAAATTTTGTACAGAAACTAGGAACAAAACATCTGTGTATGATGTCAGAATAAAATGGGTGGCGTGGCTTAACAACATATTATAATAAAAAAAAGTATGGTCAGCCTCCCGCAAAGGCTGAAAGCCTATGACGCTGTAAAAGCGCTGCGAGAAGATAAGTGTGTAAGTGTCGGTACACGTTAGATTTGAAACGCCGCAGGTCATAGCCATCAGGAAACAAATTCCCAGGTAGCTCATTCCACAGCCTCGGAGTTCTCCAAAGGTAGGAATGCTGGAGGAGACTGGTTCGGGGAGTAGGTACCTCGACCTGATAAGGATGAGCTTGCAGAATCTCTCTAGTGTTCCTCGTTCGGACGGGCTTTGGTGTTATTATCTGGGAGAGCTCACTCGAATATCTTCCGTGATATAATCTGTAAAACAGGGACAAGTCAGCCAAACCTCTTTGATGTTCCAGGAGATTAGTCTAACCGCTTTCTTCTGGATAGTTCATAGAAACTATTACCTAGAGTGGCAATGTATTAGGGCTTTGAGACTATTAAACAATATCTTCTAAATGCTAAAGCCAAAGGTTTTAATGCTTATGGTCTTAAAATTGATTATGACAGCTATAATAGTTTTTCCTCTATCTAATAAATACTCTGTACGTTTCTGTGTTTTGAGTATTTAAATTTCGTGGGTCACTACATCCAATTGAAGCTTCATTACCAATACCCCTGCTTAAATCAAGCACAATCAGTTTGTTCTGTACAATTCTCTCAGGGACGCTGCAATACGATCGATTGTCGATTTGTATTTCAGTGATTCATCCAACAACGCACTCGTAGCAGACTGAAAAAAAAATACTGAAAAATCCCAGACCAGATGATAATTTGTGCCAGACTACATGTTAACGTTACGTAAATTACAGGCAATATTTATGTTTGCTGACACAGTTGCCAATGTTTTATACACGCATAAATTCCTAAACACATTAACATTTGCAAATAGAATTTATGAATACCGCCAGGTTTTTCTTCTAATTGTTTTACTGTGCAAAGTCAGGTTCATTATAGGATGGGTTCCATTCATCACTTGCGAAAATCGATCTAAAAGTAAGGCTGGAGTGATGGCTACTTGGCAACAACGATTTGGCCTTGCCCCAAGAATTGGCCAGCTGATTGGAAGCTACTTTTCAGGTCTGTACTGACTAGTTGAAGTTGAGTTTTGAGAACTGAAAAAAGATATAATCACTTTCCATTTACACAGAAGCTAGGAATAAAAATCTGACACAAGATGCTTCTCGTCATGCCAGTAGGGTTTCCAATCTTTTTCTTTCAGAAAATACCGAAATTAATAAAACGAAATTTTGATTTCTTAAGATGAAACTTCAGGCCCCTTCACTCCTTTTTTTATCCGCGTCTTACACCTTCAAAGTACTAGAATCCCATGAAAAGGCAATGATGTATTTGAATAACCAAATAAGGATCCTATAGCTGAATTTGTGAAGGATATCTTAGAATTTCAAGGCAACTATAATCATGGATTCGCATTCGGACTCTGATCATGAAGGTATGCCTTTGTGTGAACCATACATAACAAGTAACACAGACTTTAACCTTGAAGCAGAAACTATCATTGCTGTTTTTTTTTTACTTCTGTGTGATCGGCATCGACTGCTTTGGTCATTAGCCTCGTGTTCTGTGTAGGCTTTGTTACTGTTTCCCAGCGCCACTTAGGAACAACACTGTTAATTAGAAGCCAACAGTGAAGGCTCAGGTGGGGATTTTCGTTGAGCTTTTTTTATAAATATTTATTTTTGAAAAAACCAGAAATAAATTTCCGCCTCTAACTAGAATCGAACCCAGGACCTTCCGGTCACGAGCCCTCGACCCTAACCACTGGGCCAACCCACCCCCCTATCGTTGCTGATACTAGTGTTAGAGTTTGGGGTTAATCCAGAGATCTGTGGATCTAGATTTTCATCCCAGGTTTTCGAAACGGAATCGCTATCCCTAAAATGAGAAACCCTACTTATGAGGTTAGTGTTGTCAAACATTTTTTTGTGATCGGTAGAATTGTTTGCATTTGGTAGAATCGCAAATGAGTCCTCCAGTCACTGTGTGTCGTTGGTGACAGCTTATTGTTAGTTGTGCACGTTCTGCTCTTTCTCCTTCGTAGCAAGGGCATCACTCAATAAGCCTAGTGACTCACGTCTATTGTTACATTTCTCAAAATTAAGTCAAAACAGAACTTCTCTAGGAAGCTGTAAAAACACATCAATAATGCCCCCCCCCCCACTTATTCCCACTTTCCTCATGGATCGCATAACGTATATAATGATCAATAGGGAGAGAGGCGTACACGTTTTCTCAAAAAACTGATTTTTATGATTTTTATCCTTGCCCATCTAAGAACGCTCATACGTGGGCATGTATGGCTTTTGAGACTAGATTGAATGAATGAATGAATGGAAGGGGGAAAGAAGCTTTCTGGTCACCAGAACCAGCAGTGCATGGGCCTACAAACGGGACCTTATGCATCTCTCCTCGCGCTAGTTCCCAAGTCCACCCCTCATCGAAAGGTGAGGATGGCCTTCGGTCTTGAACCAAGTATGGTCTGCCCAAGGGCTTCACAGTGACATAGAATGTGTACCGAGGACTCTTCCTCCTCGACACAGCGTACACACTTTGGTTCGCTCGCCACCCCCATCTCATACAAGAGACGTTTGAAGGTGTTATTGCCGGATAGCAGGCCAACAAGTAAGCTTAGCCGGCTTCTATCCAATAAGAGACTGAGCCACTCTAACTTGGTCAGAGGTCCTAAAATAAGTTCCCTAGCTTGACGGAGATGTCCAGAGATGCATCTCCATCTCATAAGATGCTGATTTTGCAACCACGCATTTCCTTCTAATGGTACCTGCTGCCAGCTCCACAGCCGGCTCAGGATCCAGGAAATTATTCCTCGAAACTCGCCTTGCCCGTCCGCCATTTCATTACTGCAAAATCCGGCATGACTCGGCACCCACATAAGTGACACGTGATGTCTTGCCGAAGTATCACCCAAGACCTTCGTACATTGCAGAACGAGCCTTGATGTAAACCTACAAGGACTCGGCTGCCAGACCAGATGGTGATCTGCCTCCTGAGCGACTGAATTTCGTGAATATGGAAGGCACACGCTGGAATCGCATATATATCTACTTGGAATAGCGTGGTTTATCCCTCAAGAGGAAGGGGGCGCTTTATTTTTTGTCCACAGACCCCAGCGCCAACGTCTGATCCTTCGACGGTAAGTGAACCGCCTGTGTACCTGTGTACCAGACTGGCCCTCATTCCTCAAAAGGCCGCCTGCATATTGGCCCTCACTCTTTCCATGTAGGACAGTTCACCGTACATTTGCAGTCGAAGCAATATGTAGGAGACATTATATCACTCCTCATATGTAGGACAAGGTCAACCCTTTGTAGTTCCGAGAGGGTGGCAGAGTGTCTCCTGCCAGGATTTACAAGGACCAACTACCCTGCCTTCTCTTGAACTACCAAGTCGTGTGGAGGGAGATACTTCTAGCGCTCTCAACGGAGTCATGCGTACTGCACTTGAAACAAAATTTGTGATGCTAAAATTAAACTTTGTACAAAAATTCAGCATAATCCTTTATAGTCATACCTAGATGACTGGACTAGTGAAGATTGACGACCCTGAATCGTGAACCATTTCTTGAACAAGAAATGATGTCGGGTAATACGTAAGCAGATTGACGCTAGCAATATTTCGTCTAACTTTTTGAACCAAAAACTGAACCAAACCTTGTTTAGCGCGAATAATAAATTATGAAACCTGTTCAGTTTCCATACTGAATTTATTGTTTCTGATTTTTTCGGGGTCCGGTCCTGTCGATTCTCTACAACGCGGTCGCGATACCGCGATGAGCACACACCATTCACTGATTCAGCATTCAATACCAAACAAATGCGAAATGTTACTATGAATCGGATAAAAAATCGGTCCGGAATGCTAGTGGTTTCCATGTGATAATTTTTTAGTCGCCAGTGTGTAGCACTTTTCACCTTTCATACAGTCTCGCTTACCGTATTAAATTCTGTGATATACTTACCGTAAAGTTGACAGTTCCTATATATGTATTTTTGAAAATTGGTGAGTATACTTGAAGTATGTTACCTAACGTGGTGTAATTATAGATTAATCTATACTTGGTTAAGTATAAGTGTGTTGTATCCTGGATAAAAAAATCAATTTCGGCTTTGTAATATATATCTGAGTACTACGATATGCCTTTGTTATAAGACCGGTTTGAAAAAAGGTAAGGTTAACTTTGCACTTTCCGCTTATTTTAAGAGCAGTTTAAAACGAAATTTTTTTGTTTGGATCGGGATAAGGCTTTGATTTTTGGGTAGGTAGGCAAAAGTTTGGCATACATACATATAACTCAAAACATATGTCCTGCAAAATATTTGGGGTGATTAATTCGCTCTTTTTCCTTGTCGCAAACATGTATCCCAACAAAAACGTGTTAAGCACTAACTCCACCCCTGTAAAGCAAAAAATATAAATATGTAAGGTTTCAAAATATATGTTTCTGTCATTATCAAGTCAACTATGATATCTAACTACCTTTTATCTATAAATCTGCATAGTAATGAGAAACTGGAATATTTGATTCAGTACAAAAAGTTGAAAGTTTGCTTTTATTAAAAGATTAAATAGTCATAAATACCCTATACGTTTTCTGCACGTTTGTTTTTTTTGCTTATCCTTAACCTCAGAAAAAATTTCGATATTCTAAGGCACTCGCTCCACCCCTGTAGAGCAAAAAATGTAATTTTTTGAGGTACGGTAAGGTAAAATATGTGTACAAAAAGTATTTCGGGTGATTAGTCGACTTCGATGGATCTTTACAATCTACATAGTGATTCAAATGGAAACATTTGATAAACCCCAGAAACACCTGAACTTTTGTTTTAATAAAAGTCTCCTACCAATAGATGTGGTAACACTAAAACAATAAATAATGTTATTATTATATATTATATTTTTTTACGTTTCGTTTCTTTCGTGTCGCAAACCTGTATCCTCAAAAAAAATTATTATTAAGTACTCACTCCACCCCTGTCGGACAAAAAAATAGTGCTCCTGAATATGGGTACTAAAAAGTACTTGGAGCGCTTTAGTTTCCAACATTCAAAAATAAATTATGAAATCTAAACTGTTTCTTCTATGAGCACTAGCAATTCAAATTGGAAAAGTGCTCAACTAGAAAAACATAAAGGCTTCTTTGTAAGCCTCCTACCAATAGGTCTAGAGTCCCTGAAGTAACAAATAATGAAAAGTTATATACTTTCTTTGCATTTCGTTTTATTTTCCTATTTTTCTGGTCACAAACATTTACCCCAGTCAAATATACATAATTGTATTCGTTATTCACCCACTCCACCCCTGTAGAACAAAATAATGTGCCTTTGCTATATAGCCATACTTTGGTCAAAGAGTAGGTAACTAACTTTGGTCCTATTTCTTTCTTTAGTGCTTTATAAAATTACCATAGAAATGAAAAAGGTAGATTCTCCCATATTCTCATTTTAAGAGTTCAACCAAAAGATATGTTACTGACACATTCTACTATGACAGTCACTGCTAAAGATAACATCACAGAGATATCAAAATCATCACTATGTTATGATGTTTATGATTATTCTAATTGAGCCGTAGGTGGTTTTTTGTGAAGTTTACTAAAGCTTCCTATATTTTTCGATTAAAAGTTTGTCTAAAAAAATCGTGTACGGCATTCACCAAAAATAAAATATTCACGATTATGACGAATTCAAGGATATTTGCGATACAGAAAAGGTCAGGTACTAGTACCTCAGTATGGTGATCTTCTTATCACTATTTTTTATCAGAATGAGATATAAAATATATCTTTCCGACCACCAAAACCGCTGTAATATGCCAAGAGGGCTTCAGAATATAACCAACGTATTTTCCTGATTTACCTGATATTTATTTTTTTTACTTTTTTTAAATCCTCACACATCTCAACTGGAACCAATGTCGAGACCAGCTAATACGAGTTAGTTGTGAAATTTCAGAAGAGTGACGTCATGAATTTAAATCGAATAAGTTTGGTCCTGAATTTCTTAATCATAACCAAAGGCAGGTATGAAAGACAACGTTTTGTTGGGAAAAAAATGATTCCTGCTATGGATTTAAAGAACGAGTCGCGGCTGTTTCTATTAATCAAATTAGACGTATCCTTGAATCGAACTCAACATACATAATAGATCTTAATCACATTTGTATGAAAGAATACTGGGTCAATGGACTCGATACCATTCTTGTTCAGAATACAAATTTTGTTTATTTTTCTCGCCGTTTTATCGATAGGCATACTGAACGTTATGGCTGCCTAATAGATGCCAGTTAATACAGATCGTTGTCACTAGAACTAGAACTAGAAGCTAGAAAGTACTAATTTAATTCTATAACAGGCTGGACTAGAATACCACACCAAGTATTGCTTTTTATACCTATTGTAAATGGTTTCATGATGATGCTAGTCACATGGTGCACATACATACATGTTGTGTCATATGCAAATGACTACTAAAAAATTCCACCCGGATTTTCATTGCGAAAGACAATAATAATAAGGAGCCTTCCTTTTTAGAGGCAACACGCGAGCAGCCGAGGAACTCAGCCTCACACTCAACTTCACGCGAAGGTGTCAGCAATCCATTACGGAACTTACTCCCTTACAGTTAAAAGCCCGCATTAAAGGGTCGGCTTTCTTTCAAGTCCATAAAGATAAGCCAGTGCACGAAATGTTCCACAAACATCTAGAAGAGCATGGCTTATCTGAGCAGCTGACCTTCTCTATCTTAAGGTCTAGCAGGTTGAAGTCGGAGACTGAGGTTTTATAATGGCTTGACAAGTCGTTGTCTTTAACACCTTGGTATACCGTAGTAAGGTTATGGGTGTAGATGTACCTGACACCCGTTTTAAGTAGTGGCGTAACTAAGGGCCCGCAGCTGCGGGGGGCCCCGTGGTCTTCGAGGCCCAGGGTTCTCAAGCGCCATCGTTTGTGCAACAAGAAAGTTCTAAATTAAAATGTAATTGTAATTTTGTAATTTTTCGTGTAATTTAAACATGTAAAGGTCTTTTGTTTAGTTTGTATTTTCACCTATGTGTTGGTTGTTTGTGTGACCTGTGTTGTGGAAGAACTGAGGAAATTAGCCTAAAGCTTTTTGAAGCTTTTTGTTTGAGAATTGCATTTGAAAGTCTGTGACTCAATGCACATTGCTGTTCTTTAACGTGCAAGCCTCAACGTTAAAGTGTTGAAAATGGCAATAAATTTAATATTGCCGAAAGCTTTGCAGTCTGCTTTATTCAGTGACCCATGTTTCTTTTCAAAAATTTGGCCACGACCTCAAGATTTTCTCTTCAATATATACAGGGTGAGCCTTAAGTTGATCCTTTTTTAACTGTGCATAGGACTAGGTACTAATACATAAGTCCAGACCAGGGTCCAGACTTACTTTTTTCGATTCTGTATCTCGCTTATTTTTGAGTTTTTGGAAAAAATTATTTGAAACAGTTATATATTTTAAAGACCTCGATACACAGTTAAAAAAAGAATCAACCTAGGTCTCACCCTGCATATAAACAGAATATATTACGAAAAAAAGCAATGGAAAATTTCTTGCGGGGGGCCCCGGGAAGTATCTTGCGGGGGGGGGGGGCGAATTTCAAGTTACGCCACTGGATGTAAGCCGGTTGACAGGTGCCAGAGACGCTTATGCATCTCGTGTCGCCGGGTAAGGCCCGGTTGTTCAATCGGAGATCACAAGAGATTAGAGCTAAACCGAGATTAGCTAAAAATGTTTATTTATCAAGCTTGAGCTAGCAAAGAATCCAGATTTAACAATGGTTTATATTAATCTAGCCCTGATCGGAATCAACGATTAATTTATTCATTTGTTGAACACATTCACCATTTCTTAATTAAAGTAGGACAGACTGCTTAGTCCGTACATTCACCATTTTCAATACGGGAATAAAACTTGTTAAATTCAAGTTCCATTAAATACAAAAAGTAAAATAAACCAGAAGCGTGCTTTCATATCAGAACAAACTAAAAAGTAAAACATAATTTTAATAAAAAAATATTGAATAATTTCTAGACAACTTAAAATAAACAAATAAACAAATATATGAAAAAACCTGGTGAACTGTATAAGAATGTTTTAAATCACCCCACGACATTTTAGAAATTGCTCAATTTTATGTTATTAGATTTATTTTCATATCTGCTGAACAAAATCTTACTAATTTAAATTATTTTCAGATTTTTAATTCAATACACCACAAAAGCGCATTTTTGATTTTTTTAAACTACTATTTGTTCCTCTGATTAACTAAAAAGAATGCAAACAATACTCCATGCATTTCTCATAACAAGCGTTTAACAAATGTTTTAGTGTTGACAAATACAAAACAAATGTACTGCATCCACACATACTTTATGTGTATACATAATAATACTTGTTATATCTAAAGCATATGTATATTTATTTTTTATCAAGACTAATGTGACCTTCGTTATCTGCGTGCTTTAAAAATTTCGTAAGGGTTCAACAAACATATTTCTCCTATTCAATGGACCCGGGCACTCACTTAAGATTGTCCCACTTGTACACTCATAGTATGTGACACCATGTTAGGCATACAGTTTTTGAATGACTTTCATATTGTTAGAGTATTTATTTGTTCAGGGTATATATGACCAAGGTATTACAAGTGTACAGTAATTTGAAAAATTAGGTAAGTCCAATTACCTTCAATTGAAATTTATATCAAGTGGAATCGATAACAAATCAATTTAAATCAATTTTATTAAATGCTGGTATTTGGGCTCATGATGACAGCTCTTTGGTACTTATCAGGCTATAGATGTCTCATTTTCCCTCGAAAGAAAAGGCAATTTAAAATGTTTCCGTAATTTTTGCCTATGTAAATACAATATAATGTCGACAGTCGTATCACCTGCAGGCCACAGGCGACAAGTGGGAGGTAATAGGGGTAATTACCCCCCCCCCCCAAGATTTTCGAAAAAAAACTCAATTTAACTGTGACTTATTCATTTAAACAATTGTCGCACTGAAAAAAATTACTAAAGGGTTTGTTTTGCATTATTACAGTAATGCATATCTAATATATTCCCATTGTTACATAATTAGTTGAATGTCCTATACAACGTGATAGCTTGTCACAAAAATTTACCTAACTCATTAATTACCTGTTTTGAAAATTGCACCGATTAGAAAAGTTAAAACACTAATTAAAAAAAAATGGAGTACGTGTTGTGGCTACTAGGGTACCTGACTGTTAGGTGTTCATGATCGTTTGATTTTGTATGCTGTGCCAATAAAATTTTCACAGATGATACGTATTACATGTTATTTCCGTAAAACTAAAATTGATTGATGCATCAATAGATTTTTTATTTCATCTCCCTAAAATACCTGATACTCCACTGTTTCACTTGCTGTTTATATCTTCGTTTTTAATTTAATGCTATTAACATTTTCCTTTTCTCTTGCATCAACGTCCTTCACGAGTGTATTACAAAAAATGGTGAAAGCACACATAACTTCATGCCCCCCTCCCCCCCCCCCCCCCCCCAGACTGAGGTCTGGATACGCCCCTGCCGCAGGCTTCTAATTAGTTGAAGTGAATTTTTGGTATATTGATGCTTACGAATCATTGATGAAAATGCATTTGAGGGTCACTCCAGTGCCGTGACTAGGCACAAAAAAAGTAAATCGAAAAATAAAAAAATTAATTTCGCTTCTTGTCGTTTTGATGACATTCCTCAATACAGATGGCGGAAATTTGAAGGTAGGGGAAATACTTGGAAGATACCGAGTACCATCAAACTTCATTTTGTAGGTACCTCTCCAAAGCTCCAGTGATTCTGGGAGCAGCCAAAAAACATTTTGAATTAATTATTGAATACTTTCTGACTCATGTTTCATTAAACCCCGGCCACACGTGCATGATTTACCTCGACCTTACTTGTGCAAGCCAGCTTGTATCGGGAAGCCCGTGCGTGTGGACTGTAAACGTACGTTTACACGCTTGCCAAGGCTTGACAAGCGTCCACAAGCCCCAAGCGTTCACAAATGTCGCTTGGCATTTGGAAGTTGTTTGCACGCTTGCGAATGCATCAGTGTGCTACGGACATCAAAGCATGGCGAACGCTGACCTTGTATTGGCTCTTACGTTCGGTTTAACTTATTTTTACTTCAAATACAAGCATAAAACAAAAGCAAGGAAAGTCTGACGACCAGGAAGATGGTGGATCGACCAGCCACCCATTTTGAAAAGAAAACTACACGTCCGTTCGTCACGTAATCACAGCGGCTACTAAACTCTCACCGGCACCGACGCGACGTGTAAATGCGTCGCAAGCGCTTGCCGCAACCGCCCTTTGATGTGTCAAAAAACCAACACTAGTCCCGATCGGACACAAGCGTCCGCAAGTTCACGCAAGCCAAGCCAAACGGCCTCTTCACACGCTTGTGCTTGTGGATGCTTGTCGAGCTTTGGCAAGCGTATAAATGCGGCATAAGACGGTAGCGCGCGCAAACCGAAAAGCGCGGCTTGTGTAAATTTCAGTCTGCTGAAAGTTTTGCCTTGCTTGCGCCAACTGGTATGTACGGTAAAGTTTGTGTGGGTGTGACCACAGGGTTCAGTTTTAAGGATAGCATCACCTATATGAAATAATCAGTTCCGAATTATTAAATAATGGAGGTTTGCGCGACCTTACTTGAATGGTGTGGACACTCAGCGTCTGGTTTGCGCAAACTATACCGTGCAGCCAAGTCGCTGTCATGTAGCCGCCCCACTACACAAAGTCAACACACTCTCTTTACTCGTATTTTTTTTACTTACCTATAATCTATTGTTATTGTTAGGCATGGTATTCAGAATTGGTATTAAGAATTTTTTGTGTCACTCGAAAATGTCGAACCAAACCACTTGATCCAATTTTTTCAAAAGGAATACATAGTAATACAAAAAAAATATGACAAACGTCCTCGAATAGCATGCGCTGTGTACTGAGAGTTGCAAATTGTATCTGTACGTAAAGGTCTAAAATCTAAAGTTCATAGTCACTTTAATACACACAACACTTTTTTACGGGTCGTGCTCCTTCACTTTAGAGGTTTTTTTGGTCATCAAAATACAACACTTTTTCCTTAGATATAATCGGTAATGCGTCACCCTGTATTTTGAGCACATGTGATAACGATAATTCAAGCTTTCCTTATCGTATTTTCAACGCGTATCTCAGACCAATGCATTTTTGTTACAGATGTATTATAAAAAATGGATTCTGGAGTGAAGAAAGCGCGGAAGCCAAATCCCAGAGAAAATGCATTCCCACTATCAGCAGCTACATTTTGGTAAGTGGCAAAAAATTACTAGAGAAGACAATACTTCAGAAAAGTGACATTTTAATAATATTAAATTAATGTACTCTTATACTTTATACGAGTGATCTCATTGTATTGATGCAGTAGTTTATAAAAATCATGTCACTGATATCCGCTTCAAGGGGGGGGGGTATAACAGATATCTAATTACAGTCAAGGTATATAGATTATGGTCGATATAATTATGTATAATTGGATTTATAAAGAAATAAATTCATTTACTTTACTACTACCACTATATTGTATGCATTATTTAGGTACACATATAACAAACATATCGGTCCTAATTTCCATCCACGACTTGAATCATAATAGTACTAAACTATAATACCTCTTGTAAAATCCAAGGTAAACCCGACATTGATCACTGATGGAGAAGAGCATACTATAATATAATATAACATTCATTTTCAGTTGTACCTGAACCCTGATGTTTAAGTAACATCCAAAGTCAGTTTGACACTTTAAATTTTTACAGAATATATAAATAATTATGTCTGGGAGAATCAAAACTAGATAAACATACAGAATTATACTTTGGACATCTAAAACACACTACGAAAATCACAAAACGTCCTTAGCATATGTGTAGGAATTTAATATTTGGAAACAGTTTTTGAATCTCAACATTTGTTTACTAAATCAAGACCAACACAATGGTAAACATTTATTTGACTTGTTATAGCAGCATATACAGCACTAATTAATTATTATTTAATTAATATGTTGTTCGCAAATAATTGAGAATGGTTAGCGACCAAATCTTACTACTACATACGTACAATTTTTAATGGCTTAAAAATAATACTGTAGTAACAAATTGACTGACCTATATAGTTCCGATTGATTATAACGCGTTAAATAAAATATAAACATCCGCATACAGTTCAAAAAGTTCAACATAATAATGCATTATGTCTATCGCTATCTAGCTTGTTAAGTGTACTATTTTTTAATAACATGATATTTACGTAATGCGACAAAAAAGCAGTCTAAAACGTATGCAACTGCGATGTACAGTCAATTTCAGAAAGTAATGTCTCTAAAGGTGGCACCAGACATGCGGTATTTGGCGCTGCTCACTGCTCGCCGAGTGGCAGGTGGTTGAGTTACATGGCAGGTATGTGGACAGATGAATCACCAAGTGGCAAGCATCTATATATTAGATATTCGCGGTTCGTAACGAAACGAAGTTTGTGTATGAATAACGAATATTCGGTATTGATATAGGTGTTCACTTTATTTCCTACCTTCTACAGTGCCATAGGCTGAAAGCCTATGGCACTATAGAAGCACTGCGAGAATATAGAGAAGTATCGATGCACGTTAGATTCGAAACGCTGCAGGTTGTAGCCGTCGGGAAACAAAATCCCCGCCACACATTCCACAGCGTCGAAGTTCTCCAAAAGGAGTAATGTTGGAGGAGACTGGTTCGGGAATTAGGGACATCGACCTGGTAAGGATGAGCTCGCAGAGCCTCTCTAATGTTCCTAGTTCGGACGTCCTTTGGTGTTATTATCTGGAACCTCCTTAGTGTTCCTCGTTGAGATGGCCTTTGGGGTTATTATCTGGGTGAGCTCACTCTAACATCTTCCGTGACAGAATCTGTAAAACAGGGACAGGTCGGCCACCCTTCTTCCATGTTCTAGGCTGTGGAGGTCCTTTGTGATTTGTGAGGCAGGCGCATCGATTAGTCTAGTTGCTCTCTTCTGGATAGTGTCCAGAAGCTTCAGAGAGTGCTTCGGAGCGCATCCCCACACATGGGAGCAATACTCCAACGATGGGCTGATCTGTGGCTTGTAGTGCAGCAGTAGTTGCTCTGGTGTATACAGCTGCTTCCTACAGGGGAACAAAACTCCGAGCTTCTCGGATGCCGTTTTAACGATACTGACGACGTGGTCGTGCCACGACATGTCATTGTTGATGTTGCTCCCCAAAAGCTTGACGGAACGTGACTCGACTATTGGGTGACCCTCCATTTCCACAGTTGGTAAGCCAACGTGAGACTTCTTTGTCAGTGTTGTTGCCTAGCTTTTTATATGTTGAACTGTACTTTATTTACTAATATCCACTCGACAATTGTTTTGATATTCACGTTGATCTGTGAGGCATGTTGCTGTCTCCCACGTACCTGGGATGATTTAACAAAACCTTTTTCTGTTTCAATTCAGTGATAATGACCCATTTTGACTTCCCAGCTTCATAAACATCATTCCGAATTTTATGGGTTGATAGAGATGCATTTCAGTGTATTAATTAGTATCTTTCATTTTAATTCGCAGTCTTTTCTGTGTTTAAGCAAGTTTCACTGTGTACAACATTCTTTGCATTTCTCTGAAAATTTGTGAGCAGTCTTCAATAAATTTACTTGACGCCGCTTGTCCATAATTCTCCTGCAATACAGTTTTAAATAAAAATTTTCTAGCACTGGTTTTTCTCTTACTACGAATTTCGTCGATATTGTTCTGGCTATATTTATTAGTTCTACCTGTATTTTTAAATGCTTAATCTTTATCTCCTAACTAGATATGCCTTATAAACTGATACGTGTATTTGCTCGCCATTTGTTCAGTTTTGTTTATTTATTCTTATTCGGTAAATCCAGCCAAGATTTACCAGAAATCTGAATGTAAACGTATAAATCACTGTTCAAAGAAATTATAATCACTGAGAAAACAAGAGAATTTACGAGTACGTCTATACTTCGAATATAAAACGAAATGTAAATATAGCACTAAAACGTGCAAGTTCTGAGTAACTGTTATCTAAAATATCACATCGTACTGCCTTACTACTTGGATGTTGTTTCCTTAATGAATGTTCATAAAAATGTTATTGATTAATATAAAAATTATCACATTCAGATTGAAAAAATTTCAGCTCAAGCTTCTTATATGAGATCCGGGAATCTCACGTTTGGTTGTATAACTAAAGTTGAAGTACATCTCATTAGCTTCATGATGTCTTCAAAATATGCATGGTTTGCTTCTTTATTTTTTTCTGTCCAATTTTCTTACCAGGATGTTGGTTAAGCTTCTCGTCTAACATGACTGATATCACTATATTTCTATCTTCTCTTTTAAATCCAGCACGATCTCTTCTTTCTCATCTACATCCACATCTCCTTCTCTTCCAGTATTTCTCCTCAATAGGCTTTCATTGGCCAATTTTTACAGCCATATAATATGGCTTCCTTTTCTACAAATACATATGTTGATTTCAAGAAACTTTCTTGTTGTTTTTATACGTTTCAGACCCACAGATCATCACATTCACCCTTAATGTCCAAAATTGTTATCCGGCTACCTATCAGGACGAAAACTTGTGTAGCATATATGTAGTATGAGGGTTCCAATTTCAAATTCGGCGTTGTTTTGACTTTCAACCTCATCAGTTAAAGATAATCAAAGATTTTCAGTCCCTCATATATTAGAATTCTTCTTTTGATTTTTTGGTAGATCTGCTGTCTTCTGTCATTATGCTAGCAGAATTCCTTTAATTGTAATTGACTTTATTTTATCCTTCGTTTTTATAATGTGACACTAGATTCTATAATAACTTAGCACTAACCACTCACCAACTTATTTTTTCGAACGCGTGTTTCGCCAACTATGTTAGCATCTTCAGGGAAAGATGCAGACTGATTAACGGATTAAGACTGCTTAGACTGACTTTAGAGTGCATAAATAAATGAAATAGGTAATAGATATAAAGATAAACTGACTTGCCAAAAGGCAGAGTTCCTACCACCCTTTCAATTTATTTATTTTTGCTGAAAATATCGAATAAATAGGTGGAAAGTGCCGAAATTTTTAGTATTAAGTTTTTTGGATATAGTATATTATTGTCGTTTTGGATTTATGATGTTTCAAAATGAACGATATGTCTTCAAATGTATTTGGAAATACGTTACGATAAGGCTCTTGTTCTATGGTTAACATAATCTATACTTCGTAGTTACGCGTTCCACTTACAGTTCTTCTCTGACGGAAGGCAAAGTGGAGATATTGGGCTACGAATATAGTTTTGTTTTGTGACTAAATCACAGAGCAGCACAAAAATTGGATTCATGAAAAATAGAAGTAAAGTAGATAATCTTTCTTACTCTTCATTTTTTTCGGTAATATGACAATGGTAATTTCAATACTTAACGCAATATTTTGTTTTTATTTTCAGTTATACCATCCCAATGTTCATCCAAGGATTTAAGCGAGACTTGGAAGAATCCGATCTTACGGAAACCTACTCAAAACACAAATCTGACTATCTGGGAAACAAAATGGAAAGGTATTGGAAGGCTGAAGAGGAAAGAGCATGTAGGAAAAACACACAACCTTCACTCCAGAGAGTGCTGATCAAGGCATTTGGATGGGAGTTTCTTTTTTATGGGATAGTGCTTTTCTTAAGCGAAGCTATAAGGTTCGTAGTGATGACACAAGCTAAATCATAAATTATAGTTGTAAACATGTGCGCATTGTATTTTTAGGGGCCTTTCGCGCTCATCGTCCGATGAATTAGTAATTCTTCTGTTGTTCGGCCGATGTCGATGCGATTCGCTGTCGTAGAATGATCGTCTGGCCGACTTCGCCTGGTGCATGTTTGCCATGTATAGAAAGATTTTTATAGATCTAGAAATTTTTTACAGGTCAAGGGAAATTTTCCTAGATCTTGAGAGATATTTGTATACAGGGTGGGTTTCCAGTACGGGCTCGGTCGATAACTACTGTAGAAGATAGCGAAAAAAGTTGTATATATAAGTTGTAGCCACGGATATGGTCCTTGCTCAGAAAATATTTAGATTTATACAGGGTGATCCATAACTACTTGGTGATGGAAACATGCATTTTTTTAAATGAGACACCCTATATAGTATTCCATATTCAAATTCTACTAATGATTTCCGTTCTTGCAATATGAGGTATTGTTACATTGTACAGGGTATTTCAAAAGTTATGACCATTTTTATATCCAAATCGCTGTCAAATGAACGTACCGTTTATCAAAAAGTGATGAACCAAAAATTTTTTTTACAGGGATGGATAAAAATATCATCTAGCTTTAAAATCGGCTATAAAAAAATACTGCGACACATATTCGTATACAGGGTGATGTAGAATGCAAAATCTATATTTTCTCTCTTTTTTTAAATGTAACTCCCAATATATTATTATATCAAAGAATTGCTTTTGACATGCTCTTTCATCTTTGTATAGCACTTGTTATGGCTGCATTCATTAGTTTCTGAAATATTTCGATTTTTCTACAAATTTTAAATATTCCTTCTATTTGTTCACTAAAATTTTGAGAAAATACTACCGAATTTTATTTTTGCTTAACAAACAAATAAAATATAAGGCCATAATAGTTCTTGATCAAATCAAAACACTGAATTAACGAGATAATAGAGGTCAATTAGGCAATTTCTCAAGGATTCTCCTAAATACCCTCAATAGAAAAATTAATTTTTGAAGCTAGTTTTACACACAGTATGGAATTATTGAGCAGGCTATGAAAACTGTCAATTTTTTAAGGCCTACCTGATAAATCTGCTTCATAATTAAGCATTACGCCTACAAATTCTTTTCCTCGGCATACTTGACTCTATTACCTCAATGACTTAGGGTTATAACTTCATCAAATACTGTCATGACCTTAAAAATTAGTTGTTCGTTAAATAAAAAATAAATTCGATAGTACCTTCTCAAAATACACAAATTTCGGTGAACAAATAGGAGCTATATTATAAATTTACCGAAAAATCGAAATATCTCGGAAACTAATCGACGTAGGTACAACAAGTGTTATACAAAGATGAAAGAGCATATTAAAAGCAATTCTTTGGTATAATAAAATATTGGGGGTCACATTTAAAAAAAGAGAGAAAGTCTAGATTTTGCATTCTACATCACCCTGTATACGAATATGTGTCGCGAGCTTTTTTTATAACCGATTTTAAAAGTAGAGGATATTTTTTATCCATCCATGTAAAAAAAATAATTTTTGATTCATTACTTTTTGATATACAGTACTTTCGTTTGACAGCGATTTGGATATAAAAATGGTCATAACTTTTGAAATACCTTGTATAATATTATAATACATTATATTGTGAGAAGAGGAATTATTAGTAGAATCTAAAAAAGAGATAATATATAAATATATGTTTGCATCACCACGTAGTTATGAATCACCCTGTATAAATCAAAATATTTTCTGAGCAAGGAGCATATCCGTGCCTACAACTTTTATGTACAACTTTTTTTGCTATCTTATACAGTAGTGGAGTTATCGACCGAGCCGGTACTAAGAACTCACCCTGTATATAATATGTGAAGATTGAAAATCATGAATGATGGAGGAGAAACCATATACTTTTTTCGTTTTTTTTTTTCAGAATTTCTGCTAAATTTTAAGTCCCCAAGAAGTGCAAGCGGGAAAAATGTTTTCTTTCTTTTGCTCTTCATAATCTCCCAATTTAGAAATCGTGAAATTTGTCTTCTGAATTAGGAATTAGGAATCTGCAGATTTTTTAACATATTTCTAGGGATTTTTTTTACCTAGCAATAGTACCTTGATCATCCACATCAGGCGTACGTCTACTCATACTCAACTACCAATGCGGTTGGATTATCGGCAAGGTGCAGTAGACGTGACTGCAATTTTGTACTCGACCTGACTGCAAGCGTTTGAGGTTGAGCAGACCGCAAATTTCTATTGTCCTTTTTCTAACAAGGAACAAAATAATTTTGGTTTGGCTTCCAGATCATTGCGTAGTGGAAGGCAATGAATTGGCCGAAACACTCGCAAGAGGAGAAACTAAATCTGCGTTTATAAGACCAGAACCATTTGCGAAAAGCACTGCCAGGAAAACCATCTCAGAATGGGCAATTAGAAATACTCAGAAAAACACTCCTTTTTGTATTATGGAGGGTTTAGGAAATTGGCTTGATCGCAAGGACAGAAAACACTCACACACCCGGAAGTGTGAGAGAGGGTCTGCCCACCCGGCGTTGAACCAGCTTGAGTCCTCTGCTCACATGTCCAATGGACGCAACCACGTCCATCCGACATGTCGTCACGGCCCCACCGGCTAAAACCCGTTCCCTCTTTCTTACCTCTGATGTTATATCTCCATCTGCACCGGGCATCATCGTGAACGATATTCTTCGCAGTGCAAGATGAGGCAATGATTAAAACACATTTATGAATAACTTCCAATCCTCATTTATCCTTGAAGCCGCTCCTCTTTCTCCTTTACAGAGAGTATTTTGTTGACCATCTCATGTATGATGTTCCATGCCTCTACGCTGGACAACATCAGCGGGACCATAGTCTCTGGAGTCAGCTCGCCATCCAGTTTTTGGCTCGCCTCCTGTCTGTACGCCCCCCATCGATCGCACAGAAACAGGGCATGCTCGGCCGTATCTTCCGCCACGCAGTGCAAGCATCTTTCGTCCATCATCCGTCCTATCCGTTTCCTATACACTAGAAAAGGCCCGTGCCCAGAAAGTGCCTGCGTTAGGAAATAGGACGTCTGCCGATGACTGCATTCCGCCCATTCTTTTATCGACAGTATTAGTCGTTTCGTCAAGCAGCGAAGCACGCGGACGCCAAGGCGGCGGAGCTTGTCGACGCCGGCCGAACAGCCCGAGAACCAACAGTTAATAATTGAGATTTTCCGTTTTTTCCAAACGTTTTGGAATAATGGAAAAAAGGGAAGTTTTAAAATACCGAAATTTTAATTAAAACATCAAAATTTGTTATTTCGTTGATGTATGAATAAAAAAAAAAGTAGAAAAAAATATTAATTTTTCCCTCTAGAACGAAAACGGCCGAAAAACAGTGGCGGATTTAGAGGGGAGCGTACGCCCTACGGAAGTATGTTGTATTTATAGAAATACCAAAAGGTAACCTTATTTTTTGCTCTTCAGACCGTGGCAGCACTGTTCCGCCCCCCCCTAGACCCTAGACTTGTAATGGAATGAATGAATGAATAAGGACCAGAGGCTATCCAGCACGGAATGTGGCTGGTGCATATGCCACACGATGGGCCCTTTTGCGCCTCTATCCGCGCTAGTTCCTAAGACCTGCCCTTTTGGCAAAGGCAAGTACATTCTTAGGTCCTATCCGTTTTATCTCTATTGGTTCCAAGGTTCTTGAGCCCAGCATAGTCTGCCTGTGATAACCCAGGGTTTCACAGCAACACAGAATGTGTGCCGAGGATTCTTCCTCTTCACCACACCACGTGCACGTTGGGTCGTTGACCACCCTCATCACAAACAAGTGACGCCTGAAGGTATTGTGACCCGTTGATAAGCCTACTAGCAATTTCAAGTTACTCCTATCCAGAGAGAGACAAAATCGTCCTATTCTCTCTGCAGGCCCTGCTAATAGCTCCCGAGCCTGACGGAGATGACCAGAGATGTTGTTCCATCTCAGAGAGTGTTGATTCTGGATCCACTCTCCAGTTGTTTTCCTAACCAAGTTTGCAGACAGTCCTAAGGCTGGTTCAGGGCCCACAAAACTGTAGCCGGATCCCATCCTGGCTAGATGATCCGCCATTTCATTACCCTTTACCCCAGAGTGCCCAGGTACCCACATCAGTGATACCTTGTGTTTAGCTGAGATGTCGTCAAGAGCCCTCCTGCATTCCAGGACCAGACTTGTAATGAAAACACGGAATATTCATATAAATAGGAAAAGAAGCTGGTTCGAGAGATTTTTTTGCTCTTCAGAAAATTACAGCGCGTCCATGTGGGCGAATTTCCAGCTCATCGTGAAATTCGACTACGGCAACACTGCTACGCCCCTCCGCCCCCCCCCCTCCCCAGAGGATATCCTAAATCCGCCACTGCTGAAAAAAATTATATAAGTTTGGAGTGTGGCAAATGCAAAAGGAATTTATTGCTGAATTAGATTTCAGCGTCAGATCAGTAGCGTTGTAACATTCGTTTATTGAGGAAAATATCTAATGAGAATACCAGTCGTTGATACTATAATGAAAACTGACTTTAAAGGTTTTTTTTCAATTGATTATAAAGAAAACATTTTCCGAAAAACGTGCTTTTCTCGGACAATCAATATTTCCCGAAATTCTTAATCACTACAATACAGTCCTCTACGGGTAATCCGGATATTCTACGGAAACTTCCTTAAGGTCACTCTCTCGTTTGAGCGCGTCACACCTTAATAGTTACTGCTGTATTTCCGCAGTGTCAAGAAACACTTACGACGTAATCGACGTGTATTTTTAAATAGCACCAGGTGCTGAATCGATTTGAGCTGGTATACGTCAGTTATGAGATCGATTTGGCAAACCAGGTGAACGGAAATGTTTCCTTGAATATTATTCATAAATTGGAAAATGGAATTTTTGAATAGCCGTTTTCTAATTAACGAGGTTGGGTTATATTTAGTTGGATGACGTTTACTCAACAATCCGAGTGTATTTAGGATAATAAGAGACCAGTGCTGCAAAAAATCAGGATTATTTGAAAAAATCTAAAAAACTGATTTTTTTATTTGTTTTATGATTTGTTCGTTAAATATGGCAATAATGAACATCAAACCGGTTTTTTTATTGATTTTTTCCTATTCATGCAAAAATATTTGTTTCGATTCACCGATTTACAGATCCAAAAAAAACACATCTATTAGCTTTAACAGACGGCGAAGAGGGTTGTGCTTTTAAAGCCGCAAAATAACTACTTTCCAATTCTAGATTCTTTCTACTAATAATTCAATTCAATTCAAAATGTGCTATAGCCTCTTCAGCATTTTTCGAAAAAGTATTTTTGACACTTAGTTTGATAAATTCCAAGTTTCAAAATTGCTTTGGAACCGAAAAAGCCGCTAAATTAGTTTTCTTGTATAAGTATTTCAATAATTGACAAAATATGTGTTTAGGAAGTGTGTTTGTGTTTTTTAACGAAATTGAATTGAATTACACTATTGGCTCGAGTGCTTCCTCTAGGGAAACATGAGAAAAATGATTTCCACCTTAGCCGAAGTGAGCTCAAGGATATCACACTCCTTGTTTGGATCATGTCCTGAATCGCATCAGGCACGATGTCCCTAGTCCACGACAGCGCTGTTTCGATCTTTTAGATCTCATCAGGTGGACCTGGGTGAAGCCCGGTTTTAGGCTGATATAAAAGCAGTGAAACAACAGAAACAAATACTCCTACTAGCATTAAATTACACATTTTCTCCATGACCAGGCTGTGCCACCCTATCGTAGACTAGGGACATTGCGCCTGATGCGATTCACGACAGAAGACGGGTCCAACTTACTCATCGTCAGGTCCCCCCACCACCCCCCCTCCCTGCTTAGGCATCATCATCATAGTCACAATGTCTTAACAGACATGTTGTGAACTCGTAAAATGCATTTACTCATTTTACGAGTTTCTCTTGGGATATCTTCAAGATCTTTAATGCAGTAGTGTCCCATTTGCTTTCTGCATCCTCATGCCGTTGACCAGATGGTATCTACTGGTTCATCCGCCGCCTTTAGGGGCAATTTCTCACCCCAAGGACAAGAAAGTGTCCTGACTCTTCTCAACTCGTCCACCCAAAGCTGTTGGTTGAGAAGAGGTTACTGTTTATACCGACAGTAGTTCGGTTCCTTTTAGTCGCCTTTTACGACACGCAGGATATACGATGGGAGATATTCTAACCCGCCCCCACATGGGAACCTGCTAAACATTAATACATATTGAGCGTTATGGTTTTAGCTAGGAAAAATCGGAATGAAGTAGTTTTTGAATTATTCAAAATATTACCTTCTCAGTAAATAATTCTAATAACTGTATTATTTCTATTGCCACTTCAGGTTCCACCAACCATTCTTCCTGGGTAAACTGGTTAGTTATTTTAACCCCAGAAACAAAGTGCAGAACGGTACTGAGAATGAGTAAATATTATGTAGTGGTTTGCTTGTTTTCATCCATTTCATGAGCCATCCATAATAATCTATGATGAACTGCGTTACGTAAAACTATGTACATGACATAGCCGTGTAACTTCATTTGTTCCTAATAATACATAATTCTCATTTTTTGTATCATATACATAATGATCGCACTGTCAAATCACAATATGGAGGTTTGTGTATTAAACGAAATATTAGTTTGGCTTCTGATGTAGTTCCTTAGTATTTGGTTATAAATCATTTCCATTTCCAAGCGTGCCACAGTTTTCAAAGAGAAGTATCATTTTATAACTGATTAAATTTGTAGGTACTTCTTGTTAGGTGTATGTATGTATGTTACGTCATCAGGTTTACTTTAGACAATAATCCCTGATTGTATGTTAAATATGAATAAACATCGAACATCTTGTTTTTCTTTCCTAGAGCATTTGCAGTTTTATATGTTTGCATGCGTTATTATTCTATCGTTTTCTATTATGTTACAAATACTATGAGTGTTCTAACTATAGAAGTAGAACTCCACTAGACTACTGGACCCAGGGGAATATCTACCACAAATACCA
The DNA here is from genome assembly GCA_951848785.1 of Callosobruchus maculatus. Taxonomy (NCBI): domain Eukaryota; kingdom Metazoa; phylum Arthropoda; class Insecta; order Coleoptera; family Chrysomelidae; genus Callosobruchus; species Callosobruchus maculatus. The sequence continues at coordinate 1,996,085 of CATOUR010000113.1, forward strand.
AAGATCACTATATATGCCCCGGAATAGACTGCCTAAGGGTTTTTAGATTTATCGGTTAAACTGACGTAAGCCAAAAGTTGCACTGCACTGTAGGAAATAGACCAAAACCATTAAATCAGAAAGAAGAGTAACCCTACAGTGCTATTCAAGTACTATCAAAAGTGCAGTTTGCGTCCCCCAAGATTTATTTTTTCCACATAAACATGATGTAGAACCACTACAAATCAATGTGACCTGCACCAAATGTCCGAATCCCACTAACCCCATTCACAAACCTGAGACTTTTTTATAAAACCCATAAAGTTGCATGACCAATTGATTTTTTGATTTTTTTTTTGTTTGTTAACAAAAAGGTTTTAACGTCCAGTTTGAAATATAAATAGACGTTTTATTTGATTCTGACATCTATTAATTTCATATTTGTATTTTAACATAACCGCTAAATTACATAGTGATAAAAAAATAGCAGATACCTGTGTAGACCGTGTTAACACATAATAAATTATATAAAATACTGCAATCGTCCCGGAATGAACTAAATTTATTTGTTTAAATGTTCAAGTTTTAATGTGATGAGTTGTAAAAGGCGTTTGTTACTGTTTTAAATGCCTAAATATTGGGTTACACACCTAAAATGCTCCTAGCGGGTGAGCCCATATGTTGTGCTAAAACCAGGTTGAAATCGTACTACTAGTGACAATCTAAAGGCGGCCATACAGGACTGTCAAACTAGTATGCGAAACACAAAGTAAGCATGACGGTAAGTACGCTGCTGTCCACAAACAAGGCTGTCTGAGTGTCAAACATGTAGTTTGATTACGAACGATGAGCAGCGAAGACGAGTTAATTTTGATCACAGTGACGTACGCGTGCATTGTCAAAAAAAAAATAGAAACAAATTCAAACAACGGCGGACCCGCACAAAGTGGGTGAAGGAATGACTTTCGAAACGACAATTTTTCACACACATTGACTGGAAGAATTACAACCTGATGATTGGAGGAACTATTTAAGGATGGATGAAGCCAGTTATCGTATATGCTGCTTGATTTAGTAACTCCAGTAATTGAGAAGCAGGACACAATACTGAGGTCTGCTATATCACCTCGTGAACGATTATCAGTCACGCTTCGCTTTTTAGCGACTCGGAGAAATTACGAATCTCCCGTAATTTATTCAGTAGTACATCATACGCTGCATCTTTCTTAATTCTATTCATGTAATTTTTGCATTTCGTTTTCCACAGGCAGTCAAAAGTTTTATAAAGTTCAATGAATTCTGTCATAAAATCTCTTGATAAACTTCTCAAATCAGACATTTTGAAAATAGTACGTTATATATAATCTATGATATTACTTACTCGACACTGAACAGAATCACGGTAAGACAGAGTGAGGTTAATCCACACACCAACATACATGAATGTTCATCCATGTATGGGCGTGCATGAATTCAAGTTGAAACAAAAAAATTCGCGCATGTATGTCACTTTTTGCCTTCACACCAACGAATATCAACGTAGAAGCATGTATGACATACATGTAGGTCGGTCTATGGCCGCCTTAAGATACAAGGCATGGCCCTTTGATCCAAGATGTCGGCGAAAAAAACTGGGACGTGAACGTGGAGTTGTGCTTCAATAGTTATGGGGGATTTACACAATGCTAGCCACTTGTACGACTTACTAAAATCCAACGCTAGATTTCGGTACTTGCCTTGCTAAAGATACAGTCCAGTACGAAATTCCATTCCATCTCTACTCACTCTCACTATCCTATCACCTATACTTATGTAGATACGCTTATAGCTGTGATTAGATCAGTTATTTTTAGCAACTGATACAGGTAGATAGCTAGAGTTGAGACGCCGTTATCAATGAGCAAAATGTGCACCAAATAGACCTAAGACACCACAGTGAAATTTGTAGTTAAATATGATGAAGTACTTTCTAATTTTATTCTCGTAGATAAATACATAACCCCCCTCCCCCTCCCCCCTCCTTTGTGATGTCTAATCTCTGTAAATCTGACGATTTCAGAAGTGCGAAAAAAGAATAAGTAGATATTCTTATACAATATAATATGTATTCCTGAACCTTTCCAAAACATATTGAAGATGCAATGCATGCTTCTCACTATAAACCATTTTCTGTCCCAAAAGCTTGTCTTGGGATTTAATGATAATAATCCACTCTGCAAAAAAATATGTCAGTACCTCTTCTCTTCACACGTTTAAATCCAATGTTATGCTTCTTTCAAGCAAAACATGTTTGCCCTTCGAATTTGTCTTCTTCACTTTCTAGGCACATTGCCTGTTACCATACCCATCTTTTTCTCGGCCTTCCGACATCTCTTCTTCCAGAGCATCGATAAAATCTAGCTCTAGCTGGAACCTTACTTTCGTGTATTCGTTCTACATGTACTTTCCATTTAGTTTTGTTTTCTTTTATTTTTTTCGTTTATATTGAAGATGCTTAACTCCGCTCTTATATCTGCTTCTTGTGCAACCTTTCACTGATATTAGAAATTTCTTTTTTTGTATTTTTATCCTATTTTTCTTCTTTTTTTCATAATTAGGGGGTCCAGGTTCAAGTTCCAGTCGAGCAAAATAACTCCTGAATACAACAGCTATAGACTTGTAAAATTTTATTTGAGTATCTTTCCTTGTTTTATTCTTTAAGGTTCTGCTGGTGGATACGCATATGTATATTCGTGACTTTGTTAATTTTCTTTTCTAAATCTTTGCTTCTTTCATGGGATATATCGCAGCCTAAATATTTAAAGTGTTTTACCTGTTCCAGTACATCATCGTTTATGGCAATATTTGTGGTAAATGGATATTTACTGGAGGAAGCCATGGTTCTGGTTTTGTTTGTTGAAATTTTCATGTTTGTAGGGTGTATACTTTTCTCTGTATATCGTCTTCTGTTTTGACTAAACTACCAGGTCATCGACATATAAAAAAGTGAGTTTTAATGTGTTTCGCGTATATTCAGTGTGTGTTCTATAATTCATTTTGTATAAAGTGACCTGTTTTTTACTTACTTTTTAATGCTGCTTATTATTGTAATTTATTTGTATATATGTTATTATATATTTTATTATTGTTAGATCTCACCTGTGTAAGCACATGAGTGTATTAACACCAATAAACTATTACATTACATTACATTACAAGATGTATATCTTCAGGACATTCCGTTTTCGATTATCCCTTCGTACTAATTCCCTAAATCAACTTTTAAATATGCCCGTGAGCTAGGAACTAAATAGTACCTGAAGAATATTGTTATTTTTGGGCGTCATACTGGAAAAATTTACTGGAACCATGGAAACACAATTAATTTTAGAACCACTTGCTTTTAGTAATGAACCTTAGTGACGTATACAAGCCACTGGCAATGTGTAAATCCAGTCTAACAATTTTTATAGAGATACTAAGCTCAAATCTTCTTCAAAGGATAGCCCAACCTATAGTCCTGGGTCAGCTGATCTACTTCTACACTCCCGGACAGCAGGAGATCACGCAGGAGCAAGCGTACTACTACGCTGCAGGGGTGGTACTGTGCTCTTTGCTGAACATACTCATCGCCCATCCATACATGATGGGCATGCTGCATCTGGGCATGAAGCTGAGGGTCGCCTGTTGCTCGCTGATTTACCGGAAGGCCTTGAAGCTGAGCAAAACGGCGCTCCGGGACACCACTGCGGGACAAGTAGTAAATCTGCTGTCCAACGACGTCAACAGGTAAGGGTGTATCCATCCCAGTGGGCAAAGGGGTCTTCCAAACATCTCATCAAATCTCATTCAAAGAGGGTGGAATGTAACGAAATGCATCAGCTATAGACATGGAACAGATATTAGTATATTAGAGTGAAAGTCATACTATCATAATTACTGTCATATGTAGGTACAATAAAAAAATAAGATTATTTATTTACATACAGATCGTGTTATATTTTTATACCTGTTACAAAACTATTTGTATCTATCTCTTTTAGCTCTAAGCCATATGAATGTATAAATATTAAACATATTTTATAATGTATACAAGATGTTTTATAAGTTGGGACTTTTTTCATACAGCGGATAGTACTCGCCAAAATGAGTGTTTTTTCCCAATAACGAAATATTTAGAGAAAACAAGATACTGATCATTAAAGAAATCCTCAATTCTAACTCCATCCATGGGCAATGGCTCACCATGTCATAATATCACAACAAACAAGACAGCACTAGCGGTGCCGATGCCGGTGAGAAAACACTAAAACAGGTAGTTTGTCGTACGTCACGTTGCTGTGGCATAGTGTACGAGAGTGCTTGACTTGTTACATCTGACGATCAGAGTTTAAAAACAACAACAATGGCGCACGCTTATAACAATAATGAACTGGTGGACATGATTTTAATGTACGGTGAGTGTGGTCAAAATACCGCTGCGGCTTCGCGATTGTATGCCCATCGTTTCTCTAACCGTACTCACCCTGCACCTCGTCGATCTGTTTCGCTCGTGCAAAGAGCTAGAGATACAGGATGTCTGAATCCACATCGTGGTGGACACGCTGGAAGACCTAGACAACCTCGTATGGTAAAATTGGAGAAGACATCGTAAATCGTACTTTTACCTGTAAGACACCTGCGACAGGACCGCACTTACAACTTCGTAGCAACCAAATAGTGAGTACTTGCTTGAAATTTTTTTTAGTGTTTTGCTGCTGAGTCACCGTGCATTAGCTTTGCCGTTTCAAGGGCCGTTGCTTCTAAAGAGGAAAGTCCCAACTTTTAGAACACCCTGTATAAATAAAGATGAATAAATTAATTAAGTAAAAAATAGCTAAATAAAAAAATTACTTTGATACCGAATTATTTTTTTGGCTGGCCCTTCCATTAGGGTATATTGTCTGCATAATCATGATAATGCACACTTCAAAAAGTACACACTTTTGCAGATTCGACGTAGCTGTTCTCTTCGCTCATCAACTATGGGTAGGGCCGATAGAAACCATTGTCTGTACTTATTTTATGTACTTACAAGTCAGTATTGCCGCAGCCGTTGGAGTTTTATCTTTGATTATGTTCATCCCTATCCAGTGTAAGTACCACGCATTATTATATGGCATAAATTCTTTCGCCATATACTTCGTAGTCTATCAACACTGTACTGCTAATCAAATAGAAACTAAACTTTTCGTGAAGTAAGTTATACAGTGTGTCCATTATGTATGGAATATAGCGTATATCTCAGTAAATTAATAATGATTCTATAAAAAAAATCATATAAATGTTGTCTAATATCGTATTTTCCATAATACGGCAGTATCTAGTTGTTTTTGTTTCAGAAAACAAATGAATAACAAAAAAATTTTATTTTGTTATAGCAATATAGCCTTTCATTCTGCTTACTTGTACGATATTTTTTCTCTAATAAAAAAACATGGCTGTACTAAGAAAATATTTCAAAAAAATTAAAAACTTTATAAGTTTATTAGTAACATTGATCTATACTGTATTCACAGCCAAGCTAGACCAAATGAAAACAAGCTCGCGTGCGTGATCGGCTCATGTCGGTAGGGTCCCTAATAGTCCAATACACTATGTGTGAATTGTATGTTATAATCCGGCAAGTAAAAACCCCCAAGACTAACTGGAAATCAGATCCAAATATGCGATGTCAAGTGTTCATCTAAATGATCATTTCAAACTGGCAACTGGCTACTTTTAAGTTGCAATGGGTTAACAGGGCAACTCTCTTAAATAGTAATATAAAATTCCATAATTGCACTAGCCGGCGCGTTCGCAGATGGCAGCGGACAGTAGCCACGCTAATGCTGCATGCGACTGTTTATGTGAAGTCTACCTTGGGATTGAATATACTGTAGATATCTGAGATATGTTGGTAGTCCAGTAAATGTGACAAAAGCTTATTGTCATATGTTAATACGTCTGACATTGTTAATGAGTTGGTCATCGAAAATTAGAAATCGTTCATTTAACAGAATCTAACGGAAAGAATTTTTTATTATAGTCGGTTATGCACTGGGAAACGAAGACAAGTAAAAACATGTCGAATTTTCCATGACTGCCATCCAAATCATGAACACATCACCCAATCAGTAGTTAGCAAGACTTTGAAACGGTTTAGGAAGATAGGGGATAGGGGTGGGTAGATAGATACTAGATTAATGTTTTTGATGTAATATACTCATTCAAGTTTCCTATATTTTTTTAACATATTTTTGCATTTGAGATTTTATGTCATTAAGAAGAAAAAAACGTCCCTATAAAATGAGCCTATAATAAAAGGTAGGTATATAACTATTAAAAAAATAAATTGTTTTCTGTTACTTTTCTCAACAACTAAATACTGCCGTATTATAAGAAATACAATATTAAACAACTATCATAACGAAGCATCAACCTTTGTGAGTTGTACAGTCCTTTGAAGTACCTATAGCTCGTGAACTAATCACTTTAGCCAAGTGTGCGAGTTTGTTGGAATTGTTTTATCGGGAGGAACACAAAAAGTCACAAATATACCCATTAAAAATTTTGAATCGGACGTCACGTGACCAAAAACAAATACCTTATTGGGTGACGCAATAATAAGAAAATATACTATATTTGCTCTAATTTACACCCCCAAAATTATAATTCGCTACTACTGCCCAGTTTCGATATATTGCTTGTCTTAATAGTCGTGGGACACCCTGTATATTCCTAAAGTGATTATTTCCAACATTTCAGTTTATTTTGGCAAACAAATCTCTAAGTTGAGGCTAAAAACTGCATTGAGGACAGATGAAAGGGTACGATTGATGAACGAAATCATATCTGGAATCCAAGTGATAAAAATGTATGCCTGGGAAAAGCCATTCGCCAAATTGGTAAACACAGCTAGGAGGTAAGTTGTAAAATAATTATTCTAGTATATGTAAAGGTATAAATGTGGGCTGTTGATTTCAGTCTTACTGTAGCGAAGTGCTACAGCATCTTCTATGTTTTGAATGCTGTGTGATAAAATTTTAGGACGTGACTTCCTAATTACTTGTACTTAAGTTATTTAGGTAACTGCGATTTTTCAAAAAGTTTAAAAATAATTACTCATCCCATCAGTTATGTTCAATCACAGACCATGTACCTTTGACAATCTAGCAGCCTAGCGTTCTCAAGAACCAATTCGTACTAGGCGATGATTGTGATTAGCAAACCTATTCCTTACTAGTTTAAACATTCAACAGTTCTTACGCGTCCCATCAGTCATCCTAATATTTCATGTTCTTTCCAGGCTCGAAATCAACCTGATAAGAAAGACATCGTTCATGCGAGGCGTCATCTTATCCTTCATCATGTTCAGTACAAGACTGTCCATATTCGTGAGCATCTTGTACTACGTACTAGCTGGAAACCAAGACATTACTGCCGAAAAAGTATTCGTGCTAACTTCGTTTTACAATATCCTTCGTCAGACCATGACAGTCTTCTTTCCCCAAGGAATCTCACAAGTTGCCGAAGCTAAAGTCTCGATTAGAAGGTAAGGCTACTAACAGAATTCCAAATATTGAATGATAACATTGGGATCATGAGATTGATTGTTTCATTTATTTCTACAGAGTTTTTAAATTAATGGTACACCGAAAAATTGCAGACTATTTTGGTAAAAATATTGAGATTCACCAAACACACGTTTGTTCAAAGGTTAACTAAAAGAGCAACGGAAAGACACGAAATTAGAAACTCCGGGATTCAAAAGCATTCATACTTTGGACACAGCATAGTAAACAACCAGCATAAAATCTCTGAGGATTTCCTATATAAAAATGGTTCCCACAGAATTTGACCTTGGGATGATTTTATGGATGTGAGGTTTGGGTAGAGATGCGAAAATGAAAATATCGATACCGGTACCAACTCGATATTTTTTAGCCAAATAGGCGCGTTTGGTTCGTACAGAGCATTTTGTGCAACTGATTACACCCCTCAATAATTATATGATTATTTTCGATACCGATACAAAAGTATCGATACCAGCTTGGAATGCCTCAAAAAGTATCGATGACAAAAATACTCGATATTAGTGCAGAAGTATCGAAGTATCGTTAGCATCCCTACAAAAAATCAACCAAAAGGGGGAATGCGCGTGTAATTACCGCCAACCTGAGTTATTGTGCTGGTTGTTTACTATGCTGTGCTTTGGATACGACTTGTAGAGGGCGCTACATAATTCATGTTGGAACTTATCACATTTCCAAAATTTTTACGTAATGAAGAAATGCTCTGCAAATGTCGCTACGAGTCTCCGTTTTCCAGATACCTCATATCTGCGTATCAATTAATCCGCATCCCTTTTCAAATTGCTAAATATAAAATGTATGTTCAAGAAGGCTGTGGTTAAGATAGACGTCAGATGATTGGATACTAATACTGACATTGAATACAAGATGTCAAAAAATAAAATGATAATTACAACAAATAAATATTTAGGTACCGACATCAACATACAGGGTATCCCACGACGATTTAGACAAGCAATATATCGGACTGGGCACTAGTAGTGAATTATAATTTTGGGGGTATAAATTAGAGCAAATATAGTATCTTTTCTTATTATTGTGTCACCCAATGAGGTATTTGTTTTTGTCACGTGACGTCTGATTCAAAATTTTTAATGGGACACCCTGTATATTTGTGACTCTTTGTATTCCACCCGATAAAGCAATTCCAACAAACTAGCACACTTGGTGTCTAAAGTGATTAATTAAAGAGCTACAGGTACTTAAAGGATGGTACCACTACAACAGGCACGGGTGGCCATGACAAAGCTTACTAAAATATGGCGTGACCATAACATCACTAAAGCTACCAAAATGTCGCTGGTTCAGTCTCTTGTGTTCTCCATATTTTTGTATGCCTCGGAAACTTGGACTGTTAAAAAGGCAGATCGAGCTCGCATAGATGCTTTTGAAATGTGGACATGGAGGAGAATGTTAAGAATTCCTTATACCGCCCATCGAACTAATGTTTCCATACTGGATGAGCTCGGTAATCCAAAGAGACTATCCTCCATTGTGTCGACGAGAATGCTTACATTCTTCGGACATATTCACAGAAGCGATAATATGGAGAAACTTGTAGTTCAGGGTCACGCCTCGAGTGGGCGGCGCTGTGGCCATTCCCCTACACGCTGGGTGGATACGACGAACCAGTTGCTAGATATGAGTATTAAGAGCGCCACTGAACTGACAGTAAATCGCGAACGATGGCGAGCTACAGTTCTCAAAACTATTGATAATATTCGTATCGGCAATACTCTAGCTCCAACTTAATGCATTTTAGGAGTTCACAACATGTCTTTTAAGACATTGTGACTATGATGATGACTACCATTGATTATAACATGTACCGCTACAGATAAATGACTTTGGTAGTGTTTCATAATGGTAGTGGTACAGTTCTTTAAGTACCTGTAGCTCTTGAATTAATCACTTTGGACCACGAGTGTGCAATTTGTTGGAATTGTTTTATCGGTAGGAACACAAAACGTCACAAATATACAGGGTGTCCCATTAAAATTTTTGAATCGGACGTCACGTGACCAAAACAGATACCTCAATGGGTGACGCAATAATAAGAAAATATACTATATTTGCTCTAATTTACACCCCCAAAATCATAATTCGCTACTTCTGCCCAGTTCCGATATATTGCTTGTCTTAATCGTCGTGGGACACCCTGTATTTGACGATTCCATCGCCATTTAATAGGTTGAACCAGTTCATGCTTTACGATGAAACCCAGTTAGCCAAAGCTATAAAAGCTAAAGATTTCCACGAAAGGCAAATGGAAAAGTCTAATGGCAAAAGTGGTAAAGTTGAGGAACGGTCCAATGGAGTAGATAGCAGCAAGGAGCCTTGTATTGTCTTAACGAATGCTACTGCCAAATGGAGTGATGGTTCGTTAGATAATACTTTGACCAACTTAAATCTAAAGGTATTTATTTCAGTTATTTATTTCTCGTAAGGTACATGGTAGGTAATTATATAAAATTTGCTATGTTTTTTTAACAAAATGTGCAGCCCTGTCTCCGACATACCAAGTTACTGTTCCATTACCCAGTGACTACTCCTCACACCGTGGAGAGAGCAATCACTGGGTCCGCGAATCGTGCGCCCTAAGTAGACGAAGGGACCCATGGATGACTGCCTTCTGCAATCTGGCGGTTAAGATATACGCCGTCGCACGGCACACCGGCAATGCGCGCAGTGCAAAGAACAGCGTATTCCACTTAGAAATACAATGACCATAACCAGCAGACTCAGAGCGTAGTCTGACCAGAGCTGCGAAGTTTTCCGAGCACCGAGCGGACCTGACATTGGGTCTGCTTTTCCTTCTTACAGACGATGTTTACCTCGGCAGGTGCTTAAAACTCAATAACGAACATCTGTTTCTGCTCGTGGTCGAGTAGGACTATGACGGATTTGTGTGCCTGTACAAGCTCGACCTCTGGGGAATGAGTAGTTACAGTAAATTCGACATCTCTCGTTCTCCACAACGGACTCTATATCTCTTGGAGCGTATGGTAGCCCCAGTATCTCATCTATACTGTATAGGTACATTAAATTATAGTAGAGCACTCGTAGAGGGGCATTGTGCCGATGGACATAAGCCATACCAAAAACATCTCACACGCCGACAAGAGATCGATAAGCGTCTCTAGGGAATGTCGGATCATTGCTTTGATTGGGAGCATCCTCAAAATCACAGAACTGTTTCTAGGTATTGATAAAGAGCCTTCTTTTAGGTTACGTCCAGTCAGCTGCTGGCTGTTATAGGACCAGTAGGAAGTGGGAAAACTTCCTTGTTACACGTAATCCTGCAAGAGCTCCCCTTACTAGAAGGTTCGTTGAAAGTAAGCGGCAGAATCAGCTACGCTTCACAAGAACCATGGCTTTTCGCTGGCACAGTCAGGCAGAATATTCTGTTTGGGTTGCCGATGGACAAAACAAGGTAATTCATCTATTCTGATATAATTTGGTTAAGTATTCGACAGCCTTATTATGTAAAAATTTGCGACAGCGGTCGCTGAGCAGATGCCGAGCAATAGCGACATGACAGAAACAGGGCCGTCAACATTTACTACATTCCAAAATCCCATCTATCCAGTGAGTAGATGAATTTTCGAGGATAGTCACGTGATTCCAGACGATAGGGATGTTGGAATATTTATGAAACGGCAATGATCTTTTTTTGACAATTTTGACATGTCACATAACCTGTGCTGTTTTCTCAGAGTCAGAGTGTCAGAGTAGTCGTACTCGTTAGAAGGTCAATGCATACAAATAAAGCAGAATAGGTTATGTTAAGTTGTTAGCTGTCAAGTGAAAAACATATCTTGACTGTCTTGACACAAAGGTCGCTAAAATCTCATTTTGTTTCCGAGCAAAACGATGACATCCATGGCCTCGGAAATGCAATAACGGAACACAGATTTTTGTTGACAGTTTGATGTTGAGTGAATACTGAAACGCTACAGAGCAAATCGAGGTCTTTGATGGGATTTTGGAACGTAGTAATTGTAGGTTATATGTTGTTTTCCGTCAGGATGACGTCGTTACATAATAGGAAACTTAGTTTCACAGCAGATATTGCAGGATTTTCGCTTGTAGCTTGTCATCTCCAAGATACGTCGGTTGATTGGGAATTCATATAAATAAGGTAAAATCATCATCAGCAGTATCAGATATGTTGAAATCTTCTTTATACAGATTTAGCATAACGTTGCCAAATTTAGTGGTCTGCACATCAAAATATTTAAAAAATTCTGTATAAAGATTTTCTACCAAATTCTTCCTTAGGTAGCTAGAGCTCCTTGATATGTTTTACTGAAAATACTTTCTTATCGATTATTTCCATGACTATTTGCGAAAGCTTAACAGAATTTCAGGAGTTTGTTAATCATTTTCCGTCCTCTGGTATAACGGAGCGACTCGTATTTGTGTCATCGATTTCCTGGAAGAAAATTTCGTGTGGAGCCGTCAGTTGGCGTGAGGTATCTGTGTCATTTGGTCGAAGCTTTGCAGTCTGCGTTGGCATGACTCCCATGCCTCAGCTGGTAGAGCGTCTAACTATAGTTCCGGAGGTCACGGGTTCAAATCCCGCTGACAGTGGGTTTTCCCGGCATTTTCTGGTAACATCTTGATTTGAGAGCGCGACTGTGGCCAATAGCCTAAAAAATGGTAATGCATTCACTCCCCACACACAGCGTTCTATACTGGCTCGACTTAGTGGCATCTGGAGCCGAACGCGTTCGGAGATTGTTACTGACCCAACAGATTTCCTTTGATCGTACAGATACGACCGCACCGTACTACCAGAAGATGGCGTCAGTGAAGCCGTAAGATGGCGTGTCGATCCGACTCTTTGTTGGCTAGGTTGGCATTAGCGCCATGGCTCAGCTAGCAGCGTGTCGGACTATATAGAATTCCGAAGATCGCGGGTTCAAATCTCGCTGGCAGTCGGTTCCTTCTCCGGAATTTTCTGGTAGCATCTCCATTGGACATTCTGCGTTAACTGAGAGAAGCCCGATTCTTTAAATATATATGCTCATTGTTCATTTGAAGTTGAGGTCATATATCAAGATACAAATCAAACATCCTAACTGCATAGTTTACAATGAAAGCACCTTTTTATATAGAATTGTACGGAGAGTTTCGCCTCTAGCATTGCTTATGTTCTTCAACTGTGACGTGAAAAATGTAGAATTTTTTGTTTATGCCTTACGAAAATTTCTCTACCATCACTCTGTCCAAATATACTTTAGCCTCAGCTTAAAGCTCTTAAGCCCGCTTAGTAAAATCTTGACCGCATTGTGAAATTTTCCTGATGTTTTGAGCTGAAGATTAGATTTTTTAAAATTTTATTTCTGGATACTCTAAAGCAGCCTATAATTTGATCTGAGTTACTATTTTATTCTTTAATCGAAAGAAGCTTGCAGGTATAAAACCGTAGTGCAGAAATGCTCATTAGAAAGGGATTTCAACCTTTTGCCCTACGGAGACAAGACAATAGTTGGAGACCGAGGTGTATCTCTGAGCGGAGGTCAAAGAGCTAGGATCAATTTGGCGAGAGCTGTTTACAAAGAAGCTGACATATATCTGCTAGACGACCCTTTGTCAGCGGTCGATACACACGTGGGAAGGGAGCTGTTCGAGAACTGTATATCAGGTAGGGAAATATACCAGCGGTTCATCCTTTTATACAAGCTTTTATGGTTTACGTTTTCTGTACTTTTTTCACTTTTATATCTCTGTGTTGATTTTTGTTTGTTTAGTCATTATTTCAAATCTAGTAGTAATAAACAAATGAATTACACGATTGTCCTAAATGTATACATAAATAATGGCTCAAGTGTTTTGTAATGTGGTGGCGGTTGGCCCAGAATTACACTGAAGAAGTGAAATGTTGCCCCACTTAAGAAATGATATCATTCCAGGTTGTCATGAGCTCTGATATAAGATAGTACACTATCGTTTAAAAAACAAATTCAGTCGATCGTAGCCAAAGTAAACAGCAGAAATAACATCCTGCAAAAATTGTGTGGAACCTCTTGAAGTGCTTCCGCTTCTACGCTCCGTACTTCGGCCCTGAGCCTCTATTTCTCTGCAGCTGAATTTTGCTCGCACTGTAACTAAGCAGCTCACATACTAGACTGATAGACACCCAGTTGAACACTTCTATGAGAACTCTACAGGGTGCATTAAATCAGCCCCAACTTACTGGCTACCAACACTCAGCCAAACAGATCCACCATCCATCACCCATCCGTCGAGAAAATGCCCTTCTGAAAGAGTATAACAAATTAAAACAAATCCCTCACTGTCAATCCACTAAGGTATACATGTTCTCCCCTTGCGCAGATTACGTTCCAGAAAACCACCAATTACAACAGCTATCCAACTTGATTCTGATGGTTTTAACCCTGCAGTTAACACAGGACAGAAATTTGGACAACCCAGATACCAGAAGAATGGTCAACCCTAAACAGAATCAGCACGATGCATGGAGTGTGCGCTGATTCATTGTTCAAATGGAACAAGCGAGAATCTCCATGGTGCGACTGTGGAGCGGAACGCCAAACTGTCAAGCATATAGAGCCTTACAGCATTTCCAGGCAACAACAAGGACATCCTCCAAGCCAAACGATCAGCCGTAGAATGGATTTCCAGGCTCGATATTAACCTGTAGTCTAATTACCGTTTTACTGTTTAGACCGCAAAAAAAACAAAAAAAGCAAAAAACAAAAACAAAAACAAAAGACTATTACTTTTTTATAACTCTTTTATGTATTAGAACCATATGCTAAATAATAATAAATGAGTCTGCACGTTTACCACCCGTAGAGGTTAATCCATGTTTTCCGGAGTAAATGAAAATCAGGTGTTTTTCCTAGTATACACGTCATGAGATGGTCTAGTTGTACGGATCTCTCTGTACATTTCTTATTCAGTTGTTTCCTAACTCAAAGCCAGTCATGTGTAGGTGTCTCGCAACTCCAAGATATCTGTGTCTGCAACGGGGCCTATCGATGTGAATGTCAATCACATCATCGTGAGTATGAAGAGCTTTACTTTAGGATGTCACAGTATACCACAAACGAAAAAAATTACCCAACCAGCAAACTAGACCCAAGGGCGCTTTCAAGGGGGGGGGGGGGGTAGAGGGGGTAAATACCCCCCCCCCCCCCAGAACACGGAACAAAACTGATTAATTAAAAATAAGATGCAATAAGATGCATTGAAATTTAACTGTTTATGTTTGTTGCTTCAGATATATATTTCTGTTTACATCATTTATAATAGGTCTGGTTTTGTTATATGTGTTCTATTTTGTTAATTTTCCTTATTATATCTAATAAAAAATGGAAAATACTTGTGTAATGTTTAATTTGATCTTTGCGGCTGAAAAATTTTAATTTCATAAATATTCATCTCTTACCGTATTATATCTTCATTTGACAAGATGTTTACTGTACCCTCCCCCCTCTCCTTGGTGGCGCCCACTACATTATCCATAAAGTAACTACCCCCCTCCCAGACAAATTTCCTAGACGCCACTGACTAGACCGCACATTCCTGTGTATTTTGAAATCACGCTAAATACAAACGTGGGTTCGAAAAAGGTCAAAATTGGATTTAAATTTCAAAAAAATGCTTTCTAAATCGAGTGAAATCCACCTTTAATGTTCAAAGGGCTAAACTGTTCTTAGTGAATCCAATTAGGTACAACAATGCACGTATTGTGAACAATGTGATTCTCATATTGAAAGCAGAGACACTGGTAGTTTTCCACTTACGGGAAGCAAAGCTACAACCAATGTTGAAAAAGATGAAAGGTGTTGTTAAGTGATCAGAAGATATAATCAGCTTGAAGTAAAACCAAAAATCTTCATCAAAAAAAGATGTTACTAAGCCTCACCATTCCATGCGGAATATTCATATTAATTTTAACTGCATTATCCTTGTCTCATTTACACCGATTTCTTCCAGCAATATTTACTGATTACTTAAATTCCATTCTTTTCCAGGGTATTTGAAAGAAAAAATAGTGGTGCTAGTAACACATCAGCTGCAGTATCTTCAGAACTTAGAGCATGTCTTGTACTTAGAGAATGGAAATTCAAAACAAGGTAAGTCGCACATATTGAACTATAAAATTTTATACGTGGTACCAGATGAGCTATTTATCTGGTTTGGAGACTACCTCTAAGTCAAAGATATGTACATTTCTTGCTAGCATGATCCTAACCAACAAAATGGTGACTAAGAAAATGTATTCAAAATCGTTGAAGCACATTCCCAGTTAGGCAGTTCCTCGAAAATCTTCAACAGAAAAAAGTACATAAATACAGGTATAAGAGCTTTACGACGATCTTCGGTATCTACTATAGGCGTTTGAAAAGTATTATCTCGGAAACTGCACGGTTTGAGTCTATTAAAGCTCTTGTTCAGTATACAAAAACTACTTTCTGTGCAAAATTGCAGAAAGGCAAATGTGTTTCCATTGATTTGAGCATGATTCTTTTGGCGTAGAAATGAGCATCAATTTGTGTTTCAGGATCTTTCAGGGAGTTGAAAGAACGTGGCTTAGATTTCGCAAGAATCTCAGGTGAGGAGGTAGAGGAAGAGAAGTTCGAGGAGCCCAAAGAGCTAAAGAAGCAGAAATCGATCGAGAGCATGGATTCTGATGAGATGGAAACTCCAAGACCCGTTGAAGAACAAAAGAGCACTGGTTCGGTTGGCGCTTTCGTCTACAAGTCCTACTTTAAAGCCGGAGGAAATTGCTGTGTCATATTCATGTTCTTCACGTTGTTTATCTGTGCACAGTTGCTTGCAAGCGGATCTGATTACTTCATAACTTACTGGTACGTTAATAGTAATTTGATGAAAATGTGTTCTAGCATCAGATTTAGACTCTTAGCATTCTGTCGGGTGGCATGTCAAGTATGTCGCAGGTTGTCAAAGCTAGTGGTGTGTTGCATGACAGGGTTGTAGAACCAATTGTTATGGCACTGCATTCTACAGGGTGGCCAATCGGGTGACGATAATAATTTTTTTTTAGATAGTTCGTACCGAGACCTATCCAAAACACTCCCATGTATATGTGCCGATTATTGATAGTTTTCGAGTTATGATTTTTTTTTTGAAAACTTAGAGATTTTCCAGTTTTTCCAAGAAATCGTCAAAAACAAAAACAAGAATGCTTTTTGGCGTATATTTTTTTCTGCAATTATACTCAGTATTAAGCCTATTTTAATATCCAATAAGGAGAACCTGTACATCCGAACAATAATTGAGTGCATTTTGGACCCAAAGTTTGAAATATCTGTTTTTAGTCAGGAGACCAAAACCTTCAAAATAAAATTAAAAATACATATGCTTGGTTCTGGAGCTCCAATCTAATCTTAAAAACTCTGCAAGATATTGCACTTTGGAAATAATAATGAAAAAATAGCACTTATGGGGGCATTTTGTGCCGTACGTGACTGTTAAAGGTAAAAAGGTGATAATTCACGAATTTCCAAAATGATTTAAAAAACTATTATTTTACTTTATTATGACAAATTAAAGAAAAAAAAAACTCATAACAACTAATAAACACGATAATCATTGATGTTTTAATCACTTTTAATAAAAAAATTACCTGTGCTTTTTGCTGTGTACTATTGAACTTCTGCTAAAAAAGGAAAGGAATAATAAAACAACAATCTGACTTTTAATTCCATGGCGGAATTACCTGGGAAGCGTTATCGTAGCATACTTCCCACACCGATAGGTGAGGGGAGGATTGTGATCGTGAAAATTTTCGATTTTGAGATAATAGGTTTTTTGGGCGTTTTATAATGTCTACATAACGAAAATCCGCGTCACTCATTTCCGTCGTTCTGTCTGTCGGTTTGTCTATCTGTACGCGTTTTTCTAGCCTCGTAATCTCAGTAATCGCTGCATGGACTGTGATGAAATTTGGGCAGCAATATGCTGTGGTGTCTTAGTAGGTAATGCTGCTATAATTTTGGAAATCGGTACATGGGCGGCAGAGTATTTAATACAAAAATTTCAAATATTTCTCAAACTTCGTTTTTAAGCGTTTTAGAGGTTCTTGATCATTTTCTGCGTTTTTTTGGGTGGGGGTGGAATTTGGGTGTTTGGGGGTGGGGGGGGTGGGGGGTTGGGGGGTTGAAAAATGAAAAAATTGTTGTATTTATGATGGGCTGTCTACTGACCTGTCAAGGAAGACCTAGCGATATAAATCACCTTTTTAGGTCCATCCGAACATTGCCTTGTCTATTACCAAAAATTAATTAACACAACTGCGCTTAGCCGACATGAGCTCGCAAAAAGCTACTCTGAAAGAAAGAGATGGCGGATGCTACGACATAGCTTCCCAGGTAATTCTGCCATCAAATTGGAAGTCAGATTATTGTTTTATTATTCCCTTCCTTTGTTAACTTTCCATACAACTTAATTTAGCAGAAGTTCAATAGTACATAGCAAAAACACTTCAAAAATCACAATTTGGGTATTAGTTTTTTTATTAAAAGTCATCAAAACATCAATGATTATCGGGTTTATAAGTTGTTACGATTTGTTTTTTCTTTAATTTATCATAATAAAGCAAAATAATAGTTTTTTAAATCATTTTGGAAATTCGTGAATTATCACCTTTTTACATTTCCAATCACGTACGGCGCAAAATGTCCCCATAAGTGCCACTTTTTCATTATTATTTCGAAAGTGCAATGTCTTGCAAGGTTTCTAAGATTAGTTTGAAGCTCCAGAACCAGGCATAAGTAGTTTTAATTTTATTTTGAAGGTTTTGGTCTCCTGACTAAAAACAGTGATTTCAAACTTTGGGCCCAAAATGTACTTAATTATTGTTCGGATGTACAGGTTCTCTTTATTGGATATTAAAATAGGCTTAATACTGAGTACAATTGCAGAAAAAAATAAAAGCCAAAAAGCATTGTTGTTTTTGTTTTTGATGATTTCTTGGAAAAACTGGAAAAAAGTTTTAAAAAAAATCATAACTCGAAAACTATCAATAATCGGTACACATACATGGGGGTGTTTTGGATAGGTCTCGGTACGGGCTATCTAAAAAAAATTATTATCGTCACCCAATTGGCCACCCTGTATATGCAGCCATTTTTGCCTCTCCTTCTATGATCTATCAAGAGGTGGGATCTTCAGCAGTACCTCCAATGCTGCAGCTGGTGTACCATTCATGGTGCTTGCTATACTCACACATACAGCTCGCTGAACTTTTGTGAGCGCTTTAGATGCTGTGCTTTGATGAAGCTTTGGCCGCCATACAATAGCACTATACATCGTCGATCTGTTTACACTCTCATAAAGTTAATTTGAGATCGGCTTGTGATGTAAAGTCCTGTAAATCCAAATTACGAAAGTAAACTCAAATGCAGGTTAACTTTTAGCAGACATATTATTCTTTATAGGGTGAACTTGGAGCAGAAAAATGGTGAAGCTCTACAAGCTCTATCGAATAAATCTGCAACTATAGATAGAGAACCAACGAACAGCACCGATGGATTTATAGCCCTGAAAGATAACACAAATATATCATTACCAACTCTGAAACGAAGTCATCACCACCACGTATCCGATAAAAACGATACATCGTCAAGTCAGGATTTGTGGGATTTGTCAACAGCAACTTGCATTTACGTCTATTCGGGCCTGATAGGAATTCTGATACTAATGACCTTGGTGAGGTCGTTCACCTTCTTTGCCATATGTATGCGAGCTTCGATGAGATTACACGACAGAATGTTCGAGAGTATAACAAGGTAAGCAGGACCACTGTTGAAACTTCAGAAAATGTATTGCTGTTATTTAATTCAGGGTGCTGGGGAAATTTTTCGTACGGTGTTAGTCAAAATATTAATGTTTCTATGGTCCATTCAGAATTTACTTGCGCCGCGTCAAAGCACAGGATTCGGAACGCTCAAATTGTCCAGGGCCGCACTGCCCTTTATGATTTTGAAGTGTTAAAAATTCGAATTGGAGGCCCACAAAGCATCTGGTACAAAACCACCTTCGCTTCCAATATGGCATATGATAAGCCGTTTGCCGTTCCCTGAAAGATTGAATGTAATTATTTGATGCAGTTGGCAGTTACAGGTGTATAAAATTTATGCTTGCATACTTTTTGCATACTATATATTATATGCTATACATATAATATATAGTATGCAGAAATCGCGGTAGGTCCAACGAAGGTAAGTTATTAGAAGAAGGAAGGGGATTACCGAAAAATTTTAGTTACGAACTACCTAAGTAAGGACCAGTTTCTCAATGTCCAGTTAAATATTTATCTGCAAGATAACAGCAACTGTTAGATAAATTGTTTAAACAATTGAAGGCTAAACTTACGAAGTCTCGTAAATCTTATCTGACAGTTGTATCTATAGAAACGCTAACTGGCAGATACCTAACTGATACTTTAACTGGACATTGAGAAACCGGCCCTAAATTGAATAAGGGCGTGGATCCAGGTATTAAATCTAAATTAGGAATAAATACTAATTACTAATTACTACAGGTACATTTTGAATCGGATATTTCCTTTCCTAGACCAATTGGTCTGAAATTTAAATTAAAATAAGTTTGTTTTTGGAATACGGTGGTGCTGACAACAGAAAGATTATATGAAGATGAGACATATTCAACCAATTAATTTGACGTAATTTATGTGAAACCTGGTCATACTTTTTTCAAACGAAGCACATTTTTTTTAATAAACGAGGTTGTACATACCTGAAGTATTTTTTATTCCAGCACAGTTCGTGCAAAAATGCTTGTCTTGAGAATGCAATCCACACCTTTGATTTCGTGTGACCTGCATTGATCCATATTTCGTCTAGATGATAGATTTTCCTGCCTTCATTCCTGTATTTTTTATCATGTTCGGGTAATTTCTGCTACATAAAATTATTTCTTCTTCTTCTATCAATACACTATTTTTTTCGCGGGTTTTAAATTCAAAATTGAGTAGCTTCAGTAATTCATAAAATGTGGTTGGCTTAAAACCTGGCAAATCGGGATCATCGTTCACTTCTTTCAATAACTTGTCGATTGGTGGTAACTCATTCCGAAAAAAAAACGATGTAGGTACTTGCGTCTTATTGCATTCCTGTCAAATTCGTCTACGGTGTGGATAATTTTTTTATACTGTCTGTTGTCGGATAATACGTTAATCACACCTCATTTCTCAGAACCTTTTACACACTGTTTAACGTCGAAAAC
Source organism: Callosobruchus maculatus (assembly GCA_951848785.1). Taxonomy (NCBI): domain Eukaryota; kingdom Metazoa; phylum Arthropoda; class Insecta; order Coleoptera; family Chrysomelidae; genus Callosobruchus; species Callosobruchus maculatus. The sequence continues at coordinate 2,016,904 of CATOUR010000113.1, forward strand.
CGTACACGACAACCTATCAGAAAGGTTGAATAGCTGCCAAAATTCTAGTGGTTTAACTCAGTACTTTCCACACCCCACTCAATGGTGTTAATCTTGTGCCCGTATCGTTAACTGCGCATTTTTGTTCATGTAACTAGGACGACGATGAGATTCTTCAACACCAACAGCGCTGGCAGAATCCTGAACAGATTTTCCAAAGACATGGGTGCCATAGACGAGCTACTGCCTGCCGCCATGATAGACTGTTTACAGATAGGTCTCGCCCTGCTTGGTATCATCATAGTGGTAGCCATTGTAAGCCCATGGCTGTTGCTGCCAACCTGCACCATAGGGGTTATCTTCTATCTGATGAGGATATTCTACTTGAGAACCAGTAGAAACGTGAAGAGATTGGAAGGAGTCAGTGAGTTTTTATTATAAGACTTCTCAATATATGTAAAAGAACCATGACTTAAGGCCCGGTCAAACAGAGGGCGGTCTAGAACGCGGCGTTCTGGCGTTCTCTAACAATACAATGGAACGCTGTGACGCGGCGATCTAGAACGCGGCGTTACGGCGTTCTAGAATGTTCTCTGTTTGAGCAGGCCTTAAGACTGCGTTTTTACCAGAGAGGAAAATAAGCGCAGCGAGGATGTCGAGCAGAACTGTGAAACGATGTGGATGTTCCCACCAAAGATATGTTAGGAAGATGAGCGGTGCGAAGATGTGTGGCGGAACTGCGAAACGATATGCAGATGAGCGTTGCGAAGATGTGTAGCGGCCTCTTTTAGATTGCTAGCGGGCCCACATCCCTAGCACACATCCCTCGCAAACATTTCTAGTACACATCTCTCGAAACACATTCCTAGCACACCTCGCTCCGCTAAGCCGTTTCCACCAGAATTGGGCTGAGCGAGGCGAGGTCATTCAAGCGATTCTATTGGTTCGTTGAAACACATTTCTCGTAACATCCTCGCATAGCTCTGGTGAAAACGCAGCCTAACAGGCAACGTGTCAACAAGCGCTAGCAAATTTTGACAATAACTTTGGGAGCCTCATGGCGGCTTTCAGCCAACCGATTCGATTTTAGGTTAGGGCCGTTATAATTTCTGTATTTTCATTTTCTAATCTTTGTTAATCATGAGATTTGATATAAATTCTGAAACCGTCGATGCAGTGTAATACGCGATATTCATCTTTTTACGCTATGATATTTTCCACTCTTGAATAAGAAGAAGCATAAGTGAGACTATATTTTTTGGGCTGTAACATGGCCAAGAGCCAGACTCCGCTAAAGTCTCTATCACAGCATAGTATGACCTCGCTCTGGTAGCCTCCACCAAAGACGAGATAACTTTGGTGCAAACAACAAACGAGGCGCTGAGAAGGATAGATGAGTGGATGTCCAGACACCACCTTCAGCTGGCCCCAAGCAAAACCGAGGCGGTTATTCTCCGGGGATCTAGGATCACTAGGAACCAAGTGAGTTTCCATCTTAGAGGGGTGCAAATAGTACCCAGCAAATCGATAGTGTACTTGGGGATCACCGTAGACAACGAACGATGTTTCAACGAACACTTAAAGAGAACTGCGGTGAAAGCAGAAAGAAAGGTGGCATTACTGTCACGTATAATGCCAAACGTAGGCGGCCCAAGTATGCGGAAAAGACAGATCTTGAACGGAGTTATCCACTCAGTTATGCTATACGGAGCTCAAGTATGGTATAAAGCGATGGAGAGGAAAAAGCACCAGCAAACAGTAGACAGGGTGCAAAGAAAGTCGCTGCTGAGGGTGGCCAGTGCGTATCGTACTGTGTCTACCAAAGCGCTGCAGGTTATAACAGCGATACCGCCACTGCATTTGTTGGCCAAGGAGAGGAGATACATGTATATCGCGGAAGGTGCTCTCCCAGAGCGGCGGAGGATCGCCAGGCAGAAAACCATGGACGAGTGGCAGGGGATCTGGTCCAGTACAACGGAGGTGGCGCAATGGACTAAGCGTCTGATTCCAAATATACAAGAGTGGGCAGAGTGTAAACACAGGACAACCTGCTATTACCTAACACAGGCGTTGTCGGGCCACGGTCCCTTTCGGGTGTATAGAAACAAAATAGGACGAGCGACGGACGATCGTTATCGACATTGTGGCCAAAGCGACACAGTCGAGCACGTCCTATTTGAGTGCGACAGATGGTCCTATTACAAGCAGGAAGCGAGAGCGAACCTGCCTGAGGACCTGACCCCAGAGAACATGGTGCCCATCATGATATCGAGCGAGAAACGCTGGAAGATAGTACACAAAATGGTTCAAGGCATCTTAAAATTGAAAGAGACAGAGGAACGTCATGATATGTAACAAGAACATAAAGGAGGAGAAGAAAAAACATATTTAACTCATCTTGCACTGTGAAGAATATCGTTCACGATGATGCCCGGTGCAGATGGAGATCGAGCAGAGGTAAGGAAAGAGGGAATGGGTTTAGCATAGTAAACATCCAGCATAATATCTCAGGTCGGCGGAAATTACACGCGCATCCCCACTTTTGGATTTTTTTTTTTTTGTAGGGATGCTAACGATACTTCGATACTTGTACTTCTGCACTAATATCGAGTACTTTTATCTTAGATACTTCTTGAGCAATTCCAAGCTGGTATCGATACTTTTGTACCGGTATCGGTATCAAAAATAATTATATAATTATTGAGGGGTGTAATCAATTGCACAAAGTTCTCTGTACGAACCAAACGCGCCTATTTGGCTAAAAAATATCGAGTTGGTACCGGTATCGATATTTTCATTTTCGCATCTCTACCCAAACTTCACAGCCGTAAAATCATCCCAGGGTCAAATTCTATGGGAACCATTTTTATACAGGAAATCCTCAGAGATATTGTGCTGGTTGTTTGTGCTAACGCGCAGAAGCCATTAGGATAAAGGAAAGAAATAAAAACAGAAAGAAAGAAAGACACCAACTAGGTATGTAGCGTTTTTTTTGTAATTGACATCTGATTTAAACACAGACTACCTCGATAAAAAATTTACATTTGTAAATTTGACTGTGTGACTAACTGATAAGCGGATATTTACAAAGCATACCTTTTACACGTAAAAATGTCTGAAAAAACTTAATCTTCAACGTTTATACTAATGTGACATAAAAAAGTGACATCGTTTCAAAGAGGTTCAATGTACAGTAACTGGAGCCCTCTATAAGTGGCACCCGAACCAAGGACGGATTTGAATTTCTTAAAGTTGAACCACAATATTTGTACTATATTTATTTGTTAATCCATCTCTTCCAGCGAGAAGCCCAGTATTTTCGCACCTGAGCGCATCTTTGCTTGGACTTACTACCATAAGAGCTTTTGGCGCAGAAGAAGTGCTGACGAAGGAGTTTGACAGCCATCAAGACCTCCACAGCTCTGCCTGGTTCGCTTTCATCTCCACGTCAAGAGCTTTTGGATACTGGCTCGACATTGTATGCATCATATACATAACATTGGTCACGTTCAGCTTTTTACTCATAGGAAATGGTAGGTAACTCTGTACTTTTTGAAAAATTTTAAAAAACTACGAGTTAACAAGAATTTTTTTACAAACCTTTTAAATACCTATGTAAATAGACATGTACTGAAACGAAGTTTTATAAATTGACTAGTAATAGGTATAAGTGTGGATCTGAGAATATCTGGTGAACATATCTGCATTGCGATGAACATTTATAAGTGTCTCCATTATATATAAATACACTAAAGGGAGTATCCCCAGAGCTTTAAAAATAACAATGCTTGGATATGGATATGATTGTATAACGTCGTAATTATGGTGATACTTTACTCAATGGCGCTATGCATGGATTTTCTCAATTCTAACCTATACCCTATTGCATGCTTTCGTTGCTATCTAATTGTCTAGTATTTGAAGTGCAGTCATTGTGATGTGTACCGTTTATTATTGTGAGATTTACTCGGATCTCTCAACGAACAATGGAAACTTTTATTAGTCATTACAATTTGATACATTGTTAAATGTCAAAAAAACGCGACATAATTTAGGTATTTTGTAGACACGTGTGAGTATTGAAATTATTCTAATTACTACATAATTATATGTGATTAATAGAGCAAACAAAATATGTAAGATAATAGGACATTTTGATTGCAGCGTACAAACATCCAAAGCCACCTCAAATTTTATAACCTATTGAAAAAATGTTTTGACTACCTTAACTCATTCAGAATACACATTAGTTGTCGAAAATTCTAATTTTAGAAATAGAACTAACAGTAACAACAGACTGGAAGTCAGCTTGTATTCAATTGGTGCCAAAGAGGGATGCTGCTTTCTGTGATCAGCAAAGTGATGGAGACATGCGACAACCAAGAGCTCATGAAATATACTTAACCAACGACCGACAATATGGATTCCGAAGTCAAAGTCCAACATTTTATCAACTGTGGCATGCGGCTCTCCTAAGCAAGCTACCATCCTACAGTCTTCCCGTTAAACTTTGCGGTTGGTTAGCAGACATCCTCTCTGATAGCAAAATATCTGTCGTGGTAGACGGCTTCTTCTTTTCCCTCCATAACATCAACGTTGGGGTACCGCAGGGATCAGTTTTGGCTTGGACATTGTTTTTGCTTCATAGCAATAATCTGCTATCTGGCACTATAAACCCAATCCACAGTTTTGAGGATGACAGCACTTTGCACGTTGTATAAGCAATAGAACGATCCCTGTGTTCGAGTTCGAACGCTGCTTCACTATCAATAGACCTGGCGACCATTACCACCTGTGGACTCAAGAATGTGGTAAAACTCAATGTTTCGAAAAACCAATTCTGTACACTTTCAAACAAAAACTGCCCAAGTGAACACCCTATTGTAATAAACATCAGACATTGACAAGCAGTAATTCATTCAAGCTTTTAGGAATCATCATTACAGAAAACATGGTCTGACAGGAGCACGTTTTGTCAATTGCAACAGCAGCTGGAAAAAAGCTCAGATACCAATTCCAATCCTGGAAGTACTTTTCAAAGTTCAGCCTTCCCGCTCCTTGTAAATCCCAGATAAGACCTGGCATGGACAGTTGCTCTCAGATCTGGGAAGTTGCTGTCCCTATTACCATGGCTATATTTGATCCAGTCCAGCGAAAAACAATTCGACTAATCGATGACCCATCCTCAACACGCCACCTCCAGCATCTTTCTCACCACTGCGCAGTTGGTGAACTCTTACTTTTCTACCGGTATTCAAACAGAATCTGCTCTTCTGAGCTATCCTTTATAATTCCGCCACTCATCAAGCCTATTAGATGCACCCACGGGACCGCTGCACCTCATCCCAAGGCGGTCGTTCTTCATAGATCAAGAACCGAGGGGTACAATTGTACCCAAAATGTCCAGGGTTTGGAACAGACTACCGAGATGCATTTATTGAGCCTACGAGCGTTGGCCTATTCAAAACTTGCGTCAACAAACTTCCCCTAACATAGCCTTTTCAGAACAGCCTCGGTATTTTGATATTTAGGCTTTGCCTTCCTTATAAATCTGTGTCCTACTAATGTCGTGCTTTATTCTAGAAAGATTCGGTGGCAACGTGGGCCTGGCCATAACCCAAGCCATCGGCCTAACCGGGATGTTCCAGTGGGGCATGAGACAGTCCACGGAGCTGGAAAACCAAATGACCTCCGTTGAGCGAGTTCTAGAATACTCCTCCATAGAACACGAGCCAGATTTGGAATCCGCCCCTGAAAAGAAACCTCCAGAAACATGGCCGGAGGACGGAAAGGTCGAGTTCCGCCACGTGTACCTGCGCTACTTCCCTGATGACCCTTACGTACTCAAGGACCTCAATTTTACGATCCTGCCCAAGGAGAAGGTGGGCATCGTGGGAAGGACCGGAGCTGGAAAGTCGTCGCTGATCAATGCTCTCTTCCAACTGACTGAAACGGCTGGCCAGATATTGATCGATGAAATCAATATCTGCAACATTGGCCTGCATGATTTGAGGACCAAGATTTCGATTATTCCTCAGGAACCCGTGCTTTTTTCTGGGACTATGAGGAAGAATTTGGATCCCTTCGATGAGTATTCAGGTAAGAGGCAGTTTTCTGATTAGAAAGCCGTTATTTATTTATCGTCTGGCTATGCACATTATAATAATAACTGATAATTTGGTTTTTTAAGATTTTAAGATTTTTAAGATACGATGTATATGTACAAACACTAAATATGCCATAGTCGCAGTCGCACATCTAAATGATTAATATAGTCCACTACACTTTGTGTTGCAGTTAGAAAATTAGTCATCTCACCCGTCTAAACGTAAATTCAAACCTGTTTTCAAACTATCAAGCTGTTAGTTGTAATTAACATCTGACAATTTGAATTTACAGTTAATGCTTTATACCCGTTTTACATCAACAATAAATCCATGGTTTTAATTCATGAATTCAGTTTGTGGTCGAAATTGACAAGTATAGAACAGGAATTTGACGTCAAATAAGTCAATGGATTTCTTCACTGATTTAGAACCTGTTCTAATCTGTGGTCAAGTTTGACGTAAAATTCGTTAGTGCCAACCTTGAAGATCATATGACGCATGGCATGCATGTTGCATACCCGTCTCTGTATATTATTAAACATTTTCTAAATAAAGACTCGCAATCAAATTGAGAGTTGTACTGTCAAAAAGTCACAAAGAAATACGAATTAAATAGATCTTGCGAATACCGCTAATCATATCACAGCAACAATGTTGGCAGCACTGCATGCTCTCACAAAATCCATGGTTTTATTCACAGATGTAAAACATAGTCAGTTTGACCTTGAAGATGACCATGGATACATCAATGAATAAGTTCGCGGAGCAAATGTCGCTATAAAACGGGTACAAGAACTGTACTCAGAGTAACAACTGAACATAGAGGTAGTAAACGAACCACTTCAGCATGGCGTGCTCAAAGCCATCATCTTTTGACACGTCAGCCTCCGAACATTGACAACTAACCTAAAAATTCTTCCAATGCAACCCATGTCACAAACACTGCACTGCACTGTCCCATCTCAAAAAACTGTTAAACTACACCCGAATATAGCACAGCAAATCCGTAAAGCTTCACTACAGTTACCAACAAATAGCTAATTCGATTTTACTGACCAAGCATAAAAGACGCACAGACAAAACAAACGTTTGACAGTCGGGCTTCTATCGTAAACAAATCGCAGAAAAATTATATCGGCGTTGCCAGCTCCTCAAAGTTTATGTAAGACTTCAGAATTTGCGTTTACGATGAAGAAATATGCAGTAACGCGGTAGAGGTCAACATATCTATTGATTTTGCTGTAATCATTCCTGAACTATCAAAATACCGTCTTTTTAACGTTGAGTGGAATATTTCTGGATACTATACAATTAAGACGATAGTAAATAATTATGATTGCCGTATCTGGTGGTCAATATGACAACGTAAGAAAAGATGTTGACCTATTAGAATTAGTTCTTTACTACCTCTATCTTCAGTTGTTACTCTGAGGAAATGTAATTTGATTCTCTTGAAACTATTGCTGGAAAAGGTATTAGAATGACTATAAGCCAGGAGGTGGTTTCTCACAATTTCGAGGTCTGAGCTAAGCTTTTTGTTATTGGTTAGTTTCCTTATACCAGTTGTCGTAGAGGCTAGCTCAACTTACTTATTTTCTCTATCGTCTCCAGATGCTGACTTATGGAAGGCCTTAGAAGAGGTGGAACTGAAAGAAGCCGTAGAAGATCTGACAGCCGGTCTGAACTCCAAGATGTCAGAAGGTGGTTCGAACTTTAGTGTGGGACAAAGACAGCTGGTCTGCCTCGCTCGCGCCATCTTGAGGAACAACAAAGTACTCGTTCTGGACGAAGCCACGGCTAACGTTGATCCACAAACTGACGCTCTCATCCAACACACTATCAGAAAGAAGTTCCAGAACTGCACCGTCCTCACGATCGCTCATAGGTAATTCAGATTCACGTTTTCTAAATTTATATATAGTAATCAATTGTTTACTATGATCAGGTCAGTCAGATTTTAGGCTTTAGCGTGGCTAGGCGACATGGGAATTATCAGAATCATATATACAATGTGTCCGGTCATCGGAGTCGGAGCCTTCAGAGGAATAAAATACGTTAATTTTTATCGACCAATCACCTCTCAAAAGTATTTTTTCTCCCACCATAATGAAATGCCAGCCATTTTGTTTTTTTTGTTTAATTGATGCACGAGTGTTGTACCAATTTAGCCATAGCTATCTATGCAGAGGTTCTGCATACACAAAATAAGTCTCATTCGATAGCGAAACATGTAGACCATAAACTAATTGTAAAAAATATACTGTGTAAGGCTTTTCGCGGCCATCGTCCAATGAATTTGTGGTTCTTGGGTTTTTAGGCCGGCGTCGTTTAGCGTTAAAGCTTGACGTTTCGCCACCACGAGTGGATGGCATCTTCAGAAGCTATTTTACTTCGGCGACTTCCAAAATACTGACGGCTGGTGGATCTGCACCTGTATTTATACCTGCTAATGGTGACGTGGCCCAACCAGATAGCGTTGGTAGCCCCGCCCCTTCGCGATATAGTCGTGTCTTCAGGTCCTTTAGGATGGGTACCCATATCCGGTTAACTTTCTGTGTTTCTTCTTTCCTATTGAAATTGTTATGATGTTTTTGTATTTTGATGGCTTACATCAGAATATTCCCTTGGTTTCTGTAATAGGCAAGGCAAGGCAATGTTCGGATGGACCTAAAAGCGTTATGCCGCTAGGTCTTTCTTTCACAGGTTATGAATACCACAAATTTTTCAGTTTGACAAACTCACACCCCCCAACTATCCCAATTTCACCCCTACCTAAAGAAAAGTAAAAAATGAGGAGGAACCACTAAAACGCCGAAGTTTGAAGAATTTTTGGAATTCCTTTTTTTTATTATTACTCCGCCGCCCATGCACCGATTTTCAAAATTATAACAGCATCTTCTACTACGACCCCATAGCATATCGCAACCCAAATTTTATCGCAATCCATGCAGCAGTTACTGAGATTATGACCTTTTTTGCTTAGCGGTGATAACAATAAATTTATTAACTGTAACACAGTTATATTTGAAGTTATCCTGTGGTAACGTACAAATAATACATTTCTCCATGTTCCAAGCATTTGCACTTATCTTACAATTTGACACTAATCTTCGTTTTTTTTTTTTTTTGTTTAGGTTGCACACAATAATGGATTCAGACAAAGTATTGGTCATGGACGCTGGCACCATGAGAGAATTCGGACATCCATACACTCTCCTCCAAAATCCTAAGGGCATATTTTTCGGAATGGTCGAACAAACTGGAAGAACTATGGCAGATGTTCTCTTCAGAGTAGCCAAAGAAAGTTACAACAAACTGGGATTAGAACAGTGAAATGTGAAGAATTTTAATTCGGATATTTATTTGTCAGTTTTAAAGATCAGAAAAAAATGTGGAAGGTTTTTTAGTAAAAGTTCCTGAAAAAAGTTCTTAAATACATATTTCCTCATTTTGATTGGTGCAAATGATAACATAGCTGTGGTATAATCATTAACTAAACTTATATTTAAGCTTCACTGTTTCTACTGTACTATAAGCGTTTTAATGATTGCAACTTTCAATTTTTAAAGGCCTTGTACTTCAGACGGAAGTATCTTCTGTATAAATTTATAATATTACAGATTACGAAGTTCTATGAGCTGTGAATAAAGCCTAAGCATATATAAATACCTTCTACAGAATTTTAATGTCTGATTCCAACACAGGCAGATATTTTACATCAAAACGTTTTACCATGTTTGTAATTTTAATTTGTATTGTAGATGTTATATTTTGTGATATGTATTTTCATAATAAACTTTTAGCCAACATGAGACACTGTGTTTTTATCTTAGTATTGCATATTCGGCATATACGCGCAAAGTTTTGGTCTTTTGTCCATTCAAGAAATCAAAAATCTAGAATACCACGTAGTATGCACTATAATAATGATCGCTCTATATATAACCTCCAATCTGTAGTAGATGCCTTCGCAGAATATTTTTCAAACGTTTTTTGGACATCAGATTCCTTTAGACATGTTACACTCAATAGCCGAATTCGGGTAATGCCCGAAAAAAATACGCAAAACCAGTTTTGAGCAAGGAATATTTCCCAAACCCGAAATATGAATTTTATGCGGCTATTGATGAGCATTACCAAATAGGCAGAACTAGTTTTGCGCATCCTGAAAAGCACAGAACCAGTTTTGCGCGACTTGAAATGCGAAGAACTAGTTCTGTGGTACGGAATGATAACCAAAGTGAACATTCGTTATGCATTTTGTGTCAAAAAACTGTGTTTTTAGGCTAGGTTTCTTTGCCAACGTTCCTGCAATATAAGTAAGTACGAATCGTGAAAACGTAAAAAGAGGTTTGGAAGCACAAGCCAATTTGATGCTCACACAATCAAATGAAAAATTTAAACCAGCCTCCGTTGGCGATTTATTATTTGTTGGTATCTCAGAGGTTGGTATTCATTAAAATATATTTAACTTCTCCAACTTTATATTATTATTTGAGTCCATCGCTGGCGCTGATTAAATGGAGGAAGCAGAATTTGTGCTGGTCATTCAGAAAATATACAGAACTAGTCCTGTGCATTTCAAGTTGCGCAAAACTAATTCTGTGCATTTCAAGATGCGCAAAACTAGTTCTGCCTATTTGGTAATGCTCAATAGCCGTATAAAATTCATATTTCGGGTTTGGGAAATATTCCTTGCTCAAAACTAGTTCTGCGTATCTTTTTCGGGCATTGCCCGAATTCGGGTAGTGAGCGTAACAGATACACTCATTTGATAAACAGTGTACGGGATGCCAATATATCGCTCAACTACATCTCTGAGAACGATATTATTGAAGCTTCCAAAAAACTTGAGAACAAGATGACATGACTGGTTTTGAGAACATTCCTAGTTTTTTAGTCAAGGACTGCATTCAAGTATTAGAAAAGCCTCTTTGTAATATTTTTACTATCATCTTAAAAACACATAATTATCCAGCCATTTCGAGGATAACTAAAATTTGCCCAATTCACAAGAGTGGGGGCATATCTGATGTAACCAATTATTGACAGAGAGCAATTCTGAGCAATTTTGGAAAGCTTTTTGGGATCATTCTCGATCATACAATCTTTCATTCAGTAGAAGGATTCATTTCTCCCAATCAGCATGGATTCATAAGTGGGAGATCGACAGTCACTAACTTAGCCTGCATCATCCAACATATTATATCTTATATCGAATGCATTAGATGCTAAGTTATATACCGATATGAAGACAGCAAGAGGCTTGTTACCATATTGATCACTATTTGCTGCTAGCTAATCTCAGAGCAGTTGGTTTATCGGATTACTTGTTGCTTTTTCACTCATATTTTACTGAAAGAACGTTGTTTGTTTAATATGGGGGCTATATTTCGGAATACCTTGTAGCTAGATCTGGCGTTTCGCGAGGATCGAACCTAGTTTCATTACATTTTTTTTTAATATTCATCAATGGTTTGTTCTAAGAACTCCAGTGCTTGTACCTATATTGTATGCTGATGTTCTTAAAATAGACACTACAGTTGAGACAGTTGATGATGGTAACCTACTCCAGCAGAATCTTGATTTGGTATAAGACTGGTGTAACAGAAACTGTTTGTCACTCAATCCATCTAAATCTAAAATTTCAACATATACCAAAAAAACATGATACAATACGACCAGTATAACATTAACAGCATGCAACTTGAAGGATATCCAAGCTTCAAGGATCTGGATGTTGTTTTTGATCAAAATCTATCTTTGAACGAGCACATAAGGCAGATGATTATTTCGGCTTCTAAGTTATTATGATTTTGTATTACAAATTGGTAAAATTTTGCAGATATTGCTAGCCTAAAGAATCTATACTTTGCATTTGTTAGGAGTAAGCTGGTATTCGCAACGTTAATTTGGTCACCAATCTATACGATAATGCTCTAGATCTTATTGAATCGGTTCAGCGAAATCAACGAAGCGGTTACTGAGTTTACGCTGATACGTGATTACAATACTTCCCTGACCTATGGTGTGGGAACTAAAATATAACTCGTTAAGTTTTGTCAAAACTCGTGTATCGTTTTTTTTTAACTGACTTATTAGCCAAACTCCTATCAGTTTTAAGAACTGCGCAAAATAATGGGAAGAATATAATACGTAATCCCAATCATCATGAATTATAGACAATAAAAAGCCATAGTTTACGTCAATAGAATCTATAATGGTTTTTGTTAATACGATACTTAAATCACTTAATATTCGGAAAATTATTGTATATCATGAAAATATAATTGAATAATTCTAGAAAATTCGGACGTTCTATTGTATTTCGGAAAACGTGTAATTAGTAAGACGTAGCATACAGATCATGCTTTGACGCTAGACTTTTTAAAGTAGGTACTCGTAATTTTTCAGAATTTGATAGCCGTATATCACATCTCACATTTGTGACAAGAAATTGTGTTCATTTCGAAACTCTCGTTATGTTATACGATTACTGCTCAAAATCGAGAGGAGCGAAGATGATCAAATACGAAGCATGCCAAATTTCAAAATCGGAAATTTTTCAAAATCAGGTCATCGAGGCGTCACCAAGTCCTAAAAAAATGTCAAACGTTTCTGTTTGAAATTATAGTTGCGATGTAACGGGTTAAATATCCGACATTTTATTGTTCATCATTATAGGAAATAGTCACATTACACCTAGAAACATTTTTGGAAGAAATGGAAAACCTAAGCCATTAAAAACTAATTTTGTTTGTCACCTGAGCAGAATTTTTTAAATGGATGGAAAGTAAGTACTATAATGGGATTTACAATTACGTTTTTGTGCAAATAACTAGTGGAAAAATATAGTAAATGTTTCTTTATCATGTTTTGTCTCCAGGCAATTACACTTCTGCCTAAATGACTTTTAATTAGAAGTTTCATTCTTATGAAAATGATCCAACTAATGAATGGATTATTGAAGCAGTGTTTGGATGTATACGCACAAGTTTTTTATGATCAGTCTCCCGCAAAGGCTGAAAGCCTATGGTGCTGTAGAAGCGCTGCGAGAAGATAGATTTGAAATGCTGCAGGGGCAGGTCAGCCACCCTTCTTCGATGTTCCAGGCTGTGGAGGTCCTTTGTGAGGTTAGGCGTATCAATCAGTTTAAGTTTAATTGCTCTCTTCTGTCCAGAAACTTTAGAGAGTGCTTAGTAGCGCATCCCCACACATAGGAGCAATACTCCAGCGATCAGTGGCGTGCCGAAAGGGCCCGCAGGGCGCGCGGTGCGGGGGGGCCCGGGTATCTGAGTGCCCTCGCTCAGCATTCACTACCTCGGGCAAGCTTTTTACATAGTAACAGCTATAAATACTTATACTTACTCGTATTTTATAGCGGCGGAATATATCCTATACACTGTGTCCCAGGACGACTCCCGAAAAAAGAGATTGCACTTATGTTTCGGAATGTGATGCCGATATCAAAAGGAACTATTCTGAAATTCGCAGTTGTTTCAGAGAAATCAACGTTTGAAGTTTGGTTGTAAAGATAACTGAAACGTGTATGAGAAGGTCGGATTACGCTAACAGGTATTTTGAATGTTTTTGTCGATTGCTTATAGCAAATATCATATAATGTATTGCTTGTACGGTACGAAGATGATAAAAAAAGGCCCACACATTAACCAATTCACCATCTAATTAAGCGAATTTCAGCTTTTTTCCTATTAAGAATAAACATAAAATATAATCATATTATATCATAAATGGGTGCCCGAAATCATCCCTTAAAGTTTTCGCAATTTGTCATGGGACACGGTATTTACCTCATAATTTTCCATAATAACATTAAATATCGTTTGCCTTATCAGTATCTATTTTATGACAAGATTTGACAACACGACAACGTGGTCGAACGTAGACTCCAAAATGACTAGAACAAGTGGCAACGTTTACATTGACGCGACGCGTATTTGTGCCATTAAGGGCCGGTTGTACAAATGCTGGTTTAACACGAGCTTTGTTAAACCTAAGCTTAGCTAAGTTCAGGCTTAAAGTCGACATCCGTTGTACAATCGTCGGCTTAGTTAAACCTGATTGATAATGAAATTCACTGCAGTTGGCATCAATGAAGCAATACGTATTGACATTATCATCTGAAAAATTACCTTTTTTGGTTATGCGCTTATGACAGTTTGTGTCAAATTTCGGCAACGACCGTTTCTGTCTCTGTTCTTTCATTTGCTCTCTTTGTTAAATTAGGCACAAATCTTTCAAAAAATATGACCTAATAAAGTGACAAGCAATTTGAAGGTTCCTCCTTGACATATCATGTCACTTGTATCAGGTTAGGTTTAAAGCTCAGCTAAGCTCGCGTTAAGCTTCGGCTTACTTAAGTTCGTGTAAAGCCTGGAGTGGGGGGGCTAAGCCAGCTTTGTACAACGGATGTTTTGCAACTAACGTGGTTTAATTTCGGCTTAAGCTTGTATTGTACAACTAGCCCTAAACGCTCTATAATCATATATTACGTAACGTCTATGAATTCTTATTCTTATAAACTCGAACGAAAAAAAAAATAAAGTTGAGGTCACACCCCAGTTTTTCTATCTACTTATACTTTTTTTTATGTAGAGGAGCTCCATGATGTTGCGAGGGGGCTCCCGAAGACCTTGGCATGCTACTGCCAGCGATGATCGGATTTGTATTGCCTTGTAGAACAGCAATAGTTGCTTGATGCCAGGTGACTCGACTATTGGGTGATCCTCCATTTCCAGAGTTGGTAAGCCAACGTGAGACTTCTTTGTAAGTGTTGCTGCTTGAGTTTTCTGTACGTTAAACTGTACTTTATTTACTAATCCCCACTAGACAATTGATATCTACGTTGATTTGTAAGGAATGTTGCTGTCGCCGACGTACCATCTCCTGGGATGATAGTGGCTTGCCTGGTTCCATGCAGGATATTAATGTGCTGTCGTCGGCGAAGCTGTAGATTGGATTGGATGTTAATTCCAGCAGCTCGGTGATGTACAGCAGAAACAGAGCCCTGAGGAACACCGGCGCTTATTGAAAATACGTCTGATGAACAGCCTTCGAGTACAACAAACAGAGATCACTCGTTCGAAAAGCTATTCAACCACTGGCGCAAGCCAGGTGGTAACAAAAACATCAATACAGGTAGTTTTTAGCATTTTTAACACTAAGATCAAGAAGTAGTGCAAGCTCAATTCCATATTTTATTATCGAAATTTTGTATTTCTGTGCTCGTGGAAATATTTTTTAGAGAATCATCTTTTATTAACGTTACACATCGAATTTTTTGAAATTTTTTGAAAATATGGTTGTTTCTTCGAAACAACTTTTAATTTTCTAAAGTGACATGGAATTAGATCTTGATCTTAATACAGATAAATTCAGGTTAAAAAACTATCCAGATTGCACTTGCTAATTACCTTGTGCATATAAATATATTCAAATGCCGCCTCAATAATTCGTTTATTTTCAAATCATTTTTACAAGAATGAAATTTCTAGTTAAAAGCCTTTTAGCGTCAGAAGTGTAACCTCCTGGAAATGCTTAGGAGCGAAACATGCTAAAGAAACATTTACTATATTTTTCCGATAGTTAGTTGCACAAGAACGTAATTGTACATTCCATTATAAGTAGTTACTTTCGATCATTTTCAAGATCCCGCCCAGTCCTAAATGACAAACTAAATTAGTTTTTGATGTAAAATCTAAGGTGTAATATCAACTCTTCCCTAATGATAGTATCATTCACTAAAATATCCTATAATTATCTGATATGATTCGTTTGAAATACTGACAAAATCAAAATCACCCACTTATACAGTGTTTTAGAATTTGAAAACGTTCGATAATTAGGTAAAATAATCAAGGTATCGAAAAGCATTTTAAAGAAGCTTTTTTATGTGTCTGTTAAGCAGCAAGAATTCTAATTATAAAGCAGTCGCCCACCAAAGTTGTATTTTTTTTTTAAGAAGTGCCCTATAAATTATTCGATACTTCAAAACTTTTAAATCTACGCAAATATTGTATACAGGGTGGGCCAATAGTGCGTGGACGGAGGATTGTGGGCTTACTAAAACATATTTCAAAAATCTGTCACTTTATCATGGTTAGGACCCTTGAGGGCTATAACGTAAAAATGTTTTCACTTAAATTTTGACGTTTATACAGGGTGATTCATATCAAACTTACATTTTTTTGAATGGAACTCTCTATATATTATTACATATTTGAATTCCTTGGTCAATTCTAATGTGACTTTATGTATCATACATGAACCTTTAAACGAACCGTTTAGGCGCAAATCACCATTTTTGGTATAAGTAGGTATCAGAAAAAAATTGAATATCGCAGCGATTATAAAACTTAGAAGGCCTTGACTTTGCGGCACGACTAAGCATGAAATGCGTCACCTAAGGTCAGACGGCTAAATTTGGATTCTTTTTGTACTTGGAGAAATCAGTAGATTAATTAAGGAAACTTCAATCACAGATAACTTGATTTTTTCAAATGGGAATGCCTATTTTGGTTTAAAGAATCAAATGTAAAATTTGATTACCTTTCTAACGATATAGCATTCTTGATATCAATCTTCTTTGGTTTTCATTTTATTTCAAATTTTAAGTCAAATCGGTGTTTTTCAATTTTCCTGCGTGCAAGCAACCTAGTAGGCCATGAAAAATAAACAAAAGCTCGTTAATATGGAAGAAAATAACTAACTTAGTAGAAAGATGCAAACGAACTCGAGTAGCGAGGCAAGAACATGAAAATTCCTTACAACACATCAGCTCTAACCGGAAACAACAGCGGCAAGATATCTAATATCAATGAGTAGCTGGGGTATGACAGAAGTGTTTGTTTTACACAGCCTACTAGCTATTGAGGTCTACTAGAGCTTGGCAGCTTTCTAAAACGATTAAAAATTTTGAAACAAAAAGAAAACTATCAGCGATTTTTGCTTACAGTCTAACATATTTAGAATGAAATTTCACATTTAATGGGATAAAAAATAGTCATTTCCGTTTAGTTAAGTCGAAAGTAAAGATATCTCCAACTGGAGCATTCTGAACATCTATTGAAATAATTGCTAGAATTTTTTTATTACGCTATGCTGTAATTGTGATTATTTCATGTAGTTTTCTGCAAACTAATTTATGTTTTATAATTCAAACAGAGTGCAATTCAAGTTTCATTTTCCGCGATTTTGATGATAAGCAGAAGTACCTACCGAAGAATTTGAAGGGTTCCAGTCAGAGGTATCATTACTTTTGACTCACGGAAATGGCAACTTTTTTATAGCAATAAATGTGAAAATTTATTCAAATTTATTCAGAAGACATAGATATTCTACTGCCAGCAACAATCACTAGTAGTTTTCCTTTGATTAGATATTTTTTTACTAACTTTGGAAATTGGCTAATACCTAGTAGGCTGTGAAAAATGAGCGTTCTTGTTACTGCTATTGTTTCTGGTTAGAGCTAATATGTTGTAAGGAATTCTCGTAATCTTGCCTCGCTGCTCTAGTTAGTTTGCAGTTTTCTACTAAGTTAGTTGCTTTCTTTCATATTAACGAGCTTTTGTTTATTTTTCATGGCCTGCTAGGTTGCTTGCATGCAGGAAAGTTGAAAAACACCGATTTGACTGAAAATTTGAAATAAAATGAAAACCAAAAAAGACTGATATCAAGAATGCCATATCGTTAGAAAGGTAATCAAATTTTACATTTGATTCTTTAAACCAAAATAGGCATTCCCATTTGAAAAAATCAAGTTATCTGTGATTGAAGTTTCCTTAATTTATCCTCCGATTTCTCCAAGTACAAAAAGAATTCAAGCTTAGCCGTCTGATCTGATGTGACGCATTTCATGCTTAGTCGTACCGCAAAGTCAAGGCCTTCTAAGTTTTATAATCGCTGCGATATTCAATTTTTTTCTGATACCTACTTATACCAAAAATGGTGATTTGCGCCTAAACGGTTCGTTTAAAGTTCCATGTGTGATACATAAAGTCACACTAGAATTGACCAAGGAATCCAAATATGCAATAATATATAGGGGGTTCCATTCAAAAAAATTTAGGTTTGATATGAATCACCCTGTATAAACGTCAAAATTTAAGCGAAAATATTTTTACGTTATAGCCCTCAAGGGTCCCTACCATGATCAAGTGACAGATTTTTGAAATACCTTTTAGTAAGCCCACAATCCTCCGTCCACGCACTATTGGCCCACCCTGTATAATGTACCAGTGCCGTAGCTAGGCGTTGACCATGGAGGGGTTCATGTTGACCTTGGGGGGGGGTTCATGTATAAAAGAAAAGGCTTTACTTCGTAATGCCTTAGGTCCGTATTCATAGTCGTTTCTCAAGTATTCCTTGAGTATTACTCAAGGTTATTTGAGGGTTACTCAAGGGAGAAGGGATCCCTCAATTGTGGCTTTCCTTCTGTATCTGATCCCTAGACAACATTTACCAAACGGCGGGATTCATTTGGCGACGTTGCCATATTTTAAGTATAAGTCAATTTGTTATGCCTATGCCCAAACATTTTGATGTTTTCTGTTATCTGTTTTTGTATTGAATCCAGAATTTCGTGTTCTGTGGCGGACAGATGTGACAGAAACTGACAACACCGTACTCCAAAATTAACCTACAAAATCGAGGAAATGTCATGTTGACATTTCGTTACTTGAGTATTACTCACGGGAGCCTTATGTAAGGTTTCGAAACACAAAACTTTTAGTATCGACTATGAATACGACCCTAAATTTGCTTAAAAACTGTATAGGTAATATCGCTGCTAATGTGTCATGAGCCCCGAGCGATTGGATAGTAGTAGAATAAATCACTAAGCTTGGAGAAAGCATTTTGATTATTTTTATTTTGTATTATTTTAGTAGTTATTTCATTCATGGGAGTACTTATGGGGGGGGTTGAACTCCCTAAACCCCCCCTTTATATACGGCTCTGTAATGTAACTTATCCTACATACGAGGAGTGATATAAAATCTCCTACATATTGCTTCGACCGCAAATTTACGGTAAAGTATCCTTCAAGGTAAGAGTAAGAGCAATTTTAGCTTATGCCTCTCGGATTCACGAAATCAGGGGCCTATACAGAAGGCGGATTACTATCTACTCCGATAGTCAGGCAGCACTGACAAGCATTAAGTGCTTGTAGGTTTACATCAAGGCCTGTTCTGCAATGTAGAAAGCTCTTGGATGACATTTCGGGAAGACATCAGGTGTCACTTATATGGGTGCCGAGTCATGCTGGAGTTTGCGGTAATGAAACTGCGGACCCGCTCACAAGGGGAGGGTCGAAAAGTAATTTCCTGGGTCCTGAGCCGGCTGTGGGGATGGCAGCAGGTACCATTAAAACAAAAAAAGAGGTGTGGTTGCAAAATCAACATCTTATGAGATGTAGAGGGATCTCTGGATATCTTCGTCAAGCTAGAGATCTTGTTTTAGGACCTCTGGTCAAGGTAGGACGATTCTGTCTCTGACTAGACAGCAGTGGCGTGCCGAAAGGGCCCGCGAGGCCCGCGGTGCGGGGGGGCCCCGGACATCCGGGGGCCCCCGCTCAGCCTCGACCTCCCACACCTCGAGCAAGCTTCGTACATAGTAATAACTATAATACATAATATACTTAATTTTATAGCGATGGAATCATAATTTTCGAAAATCAAACTAAATATATTTTTCCATATTTTGCCTTTTCAGGACTTATTTTATGGCAAAATTTGACAACAGGACAACGTAGTCTAACGTAGAATCCTAAACGGCCAGAATAAGTACAACGTTACACTGACGCGACGCGTATCTGTGCCAACGAATTCGAATAGGTTATAGAAAAATGCTCTAACAGATGCATCTGTGTGTTCCCAAGACCCGGTTGTGATTATTTACTGTATTCTCAAAAACCATGTTATTTTCAACATAAATCCGCAGTATTTAAATCTTGTGGAATTGTTTAAAATAGGCTTTTAACTTTTGCACTGTTAGAACCCAAAATTTACTCAAAACTATAACAACAAATCCGAAACGATCAACCAAAACAAGGTTGCTATTTATATTATTCCACTATTGCCATTATGCCATTATTTTTTTACCTACTATCTCGTTGAGGATGTAGAAACAAACGGTATACGGATTTATCAGCGGTCAGTATGCTATAAATACCATCGTCAACCTGCCGCTGAATCACTACTTTGGATTGTTTATTTGTTCTAACCTATTCGAATTCGTTGGTGAAGACAAGTTATTTCTGGGAATCCCAGACAGTCAATGCCGATGCCTTGGCGCTCACGTTCGGCTCAAGCAGAACGATCATTTTCAAAACTAAAACAAATAAAAAGTTTTACAAGATCGATGAATTGCGCCTAGATTCTTTGGAATTAATTTCTATAAAAAATGAACGGGAAGAAGGCAAATACTTTAGACCAAATAGTTGATAGTTGAAACATTTGTTGCTTTACATACCAAAAATAATTTTTTTTACATGAAATGCAAGTCAAATCGTTTTGTTACATTCTTTTGCGTCATAAATGTTTTATTTGTTGTTAGTAATGTGTATTAATGTTTATTAATTTTTTTTATATAGAGGGGGGCCCCATGAAAAAAATTGTGGGGCACGCTACTGCTGGACAGAAGCCAGCTAAGGTTACTCGTGGGCCTTCGGCCTTTTATCTGGCCATTACACCTTCAGACGTCGCTTGTATGTGATAATCCTCGGCACACATTATATGTCGCTGTGAAGCCCTTGGGTACCACAGACAGAGACTTCAGGTTCAAAGATCCTTGAACCTGGAGTCATAAGATGGGTAGGACTCAAGGCCATCCTCACCATTGCGATGAGGGCTGGACTTGGAAACTAGAGTAAGGAGAGGTGCATAAGGGCCCGCTTGTAGGTCTATGGTCTGGTGGCTCTTATCACAAGAAAACCTCTCTCCTTCTTTTATTCCTTCATTCATTCCTTCCCTTAAAATAATAGCCTTGCATATACAGACAATGCATCTGCGCTAGGAAGTCGCAATGCATATCCATGACCTTAGAAGTTCCTGGGTCAGATATTCTCATGTATTGGCGAGTTGTGACAAACATCAGGTGGCTGTTTATGGTTGTCTGTAGACATCTACAAAATTTGAATTGAATGGTGTTGGGTACCTTACATAGTTGGTCAGACGGAATAGTTTATCCTTGATGACTAATTAGACCTCTGGACGAAGCTGTACGTAAACAAGTCAAAATAACTGGGAATCTTCCACATGCATAGGTATGAGGAAATTTTCGAACTCCAGTGACA
Organism: Callosobruchus maculatus; assembly: GCA_951848785.1. Taxonomy (NCBI): domain Eukaryota; kingdom Metazoa; phylum Arthropoda; class Insecta; order Coleoptera; family Chrysomelidae; genus Callosobruchus; species Callosobruchus maculatus. The sequence goes on from CATOUR010000113.1 coordinate 2,038,303, forward strand.
CGTCAGCATTTATTAAATATATTTCATCGTCATAGCCACAATGTCCTAACAGACGTGTTGTGAACTCGTAAAATGTACTCATTTCTCTTGGGATATATTTAATATCTTTAATGCAGTAGTTTCCCATTTGCTTTCTGCATCCTCATGCCGTTGACCAGATGTGTCTACTAGTTCATCCGCCTATAGAGACAATTTCTCACCCCAAGGACAAGAAGGTGCCTGACTTTTCTCAACTCGTCCATCCAAAGCTGTTGGTTGAGAAGAGGTTACTGCTTATACCGACAGTAGTACAGATCCTTTTAGTCGCCTTTTACGACACGCAGGATATACGGTAGGAGATATTCTAAGCCACCCCCACACGGGGTTAAATATATTTAGTTTTTATTAAAATTTTAAATTTGAATTTGATTTTTGAATTTTGAAGATGCAGACGTGCGCGGAAATTCGTGGTCGATGTCCTCAAATTAACCAACACGTGAGTCTTTGACCTGATTGAAATTCAAAAAATGGAGTCAAGTTGATTGACTCAGTACTTCCCACACATTACTGTGATATCAGTTTTTTATTTTCCCATAGCATGAAGCTTTACTCTGAGATCCCCTTGCAACCAAATCATCGGCAGCCTCCCCCCCCCCTAAAATTGTCTTATGCCGCTAAGTCTTTCCATCAGAGGTCAATGGACAGCCTAAAACATCTAAAAATGAAGTGTGAGTTGTTTTCATACTTTTAGTTTTTTGATTATTGCTATATACGCTGCCACTGACACGATTTTTAACAAACATAGGCGTTTTCCATCCTCACCACGGTAATAATACTGTGTCAAAATTTAATTAGAATCAATTTAATTGTGTCCAAGTTACAAAATACAAAAAGATCTAAAGCAATAAATACTCGTATGTATACAGAAAAGTCCCTCAGTTTTCGTAATAGGCTAGGCAATGTCATCGAATGGACCTAAAGAGTTGATTTATGTCGCTAGGTCTTCCTTCACAGGTTATTGTACAGCCTATTATGAATTCAAGAAATTTCTCAGTTTTTCAACCCTCCACCCCCCAACCACCCCAATTTCATCCCCACCCAAAAAAACGCAGAAAATGATCAGGTACCTCTAAAACGCTTAAAACCGAAGTTTGAGCTGTCTTTATATTTTTAGTTTTTTTATTATTTCTGCGCCGCCACTGGCACGATTTATAAAAACCATACGCGTTTTCCATCCTCGCCACGGCAGTAATACTGTGTCAAAATTTCATTAACATCAATTCAGCAGTTTCCTTGTAACACAATATAGAAGGATCTAAAGCAATACTCTCGTATGTTTACACCAGAAAAAATTCTAATTCCTTTGGTTTCTGTAATAGGAAAGGCAATGTTCGGATAGACCTAAACAAGTTATTTATGTTGCTAGGTCTTCCTTCATGGGTCAGTGGACAGTCTATTATGAAAGCAACAAATTTTTCAATTTTACAACCCCCCACCCCCAAACACCCCAATTTCATCCCCACCCAAAAAAAAAGTAAAAAATGATCAGGAACCCCTAAAACGCCTAAAAACGAAGTTTAAGCAATATTTAATTTTTTTTGCTTTTTGCTAATTACTCCGCCGCCCCTGCACCGATTTTCAAAATTATAGGAACATTACCTACTACGACCCCACAGCATATCGCTGCCCAAATTTCATCACAATCCAAGCAGCGGTTGCTGAGATTACGAGGCTAGAAAAAAGCGACAGACAGACAGACAGACCGACAGACAGACAGACAGACAGACAGACAGACAGACAGACAGACAGACAGACCGACGGAAATGAGTGACGTGGATTTTCGTTATGTAGACATCATAAAACGCCCAAAAAACGTATTATCTCAAAATCGAAAATTTTCGCGATCACAATACTCCCCTCACCTATCGGTGTGGGAAGTAAAAAGGGGTACAGTGTGACTTTTCCAATTTTCGAACGGCGACTGTCATCCCTAATTTACAAAATACCTTTTTTATGAAGACGCAGCATGTGTGGAATTCAAAATTTTACACTTATTTTGAACACGGCAAAATTTGGAGCAGAGGCCAAATTCGTGATCAATATTCCCAAATAGACCAACACATGAGTTTTTGTTCTGATTGAGAACCAACAATTTGCTGATGAACCAATTGAAGACCCTAAAAATCGTTTAAGAATTTTAGTATTCACCACATGCCTAGAACTATTTTAGTACAACTAAAAAATAGATGTGAGGCATTCACAAATGTCTATCCAAAATTCGATATTTTAAACCTCCAAACACTTACCTATTGAAGTGCAAGAAACGGAAATTATTAATAAAGTAAAAGGATTATTTGAAACATATCCAGACGATCTCACACAAAATCTTGCGCCGGACCTAATTCAAATAAAAAAATCTTCTATATGTAGCCCTGAAGAATATTAACAGTATTAGTAAATTTTCTGATTTTATTTTCGAAAAAAATCAACCGTTGATTAGTAGTGTACCCGAGATTTGCACTGCATTTCAGTTGTTTCTAGTACTGCCTGTTACATCGGCTCAAGCAAGCTCATTTTCAAAACTAAAACTAATAAAAAATTTTGTAAAATCGACAGTGGGTGAATCGCGCCTAAGTTCTTTCTATAGAAAATGAATGGGCAGAAGGCATATAGATTTAGACCAAATAATTGATATATTTGTTGCTTTCATAGTGGCCATGTAATATGAACCGATTTGAGATATTATTCTTTTATATAGAAGGAGGGCCCCGTGAAAAAAATTGCGGGGAAGCCCCCGAAGACCTTGGCACGCTACTGAACACACGAGCCTTTGGCCTGATTGAGAACCAAAAATTTTGCTCGAATCTGCTGTTTTTTCAAGAGAGGGGCTCATTTAGACTTTTTCGATTTTCCAACGCCGACTCTCATCCCTAATTTAGGGATGTTTCCTCATTATTTCCTACTCCTCCTTATACAAAATTCACCGCCGAGTCCAATGGTGTACCCTGCGACATCACATTTTCAAAATAATATTTCTTACGAAGACGCAGACCTGCACGGAGTTCAAAATTGTTCGCTAATGGTCGGAAGAGAGGCCAAATTCGTGATCAATGTACCCAAATTAACCAACACACGATAGTTTGGCCTGGTTGCGAACCATTCGGCCATTACAATACTTGAATCCTTAGCTTGAATCGCTTATTCCAGAAACCACCCCACATGTCCCAAAATCACTAATTTGAGAAAACCTGAGAAAACTGTTTTATTTAAAAACGGCTTGAAGATCTATAAAAATACAAATACAAAAAGGAAGTAAAAAATCTTCCGGAGCTGTGACAGAAAAAAATAAATGTCGTTGGACATGTGGGGGTTTCTCAAATTAACACACAACTTTTTTTGCAAATAATTTTATTTGGTAAGTGATCAGAATTACAATATCATAATAATACAAGGAATGAAAGGTGCTTGCTTACTCCGCAGGAGGGAGATAATTCCAATCATATTATGGTTCACAGAAAAATCGGAAAAATGAATGGTACCGGCTGGATTCGAACCAGCGTCTCCGGTATTCTAGGCCGACGCGTTACCAACTATACCACGGTTCCCAGTGATATAGCCGATACGCACCGCCGGTACCCTTTATTTTTCCGATTTTTCTGTGAACCAGCAAGCACCTTTCATTCCATGAAATCTTGGCCGACTGAGGAGTCATACTTCAGTAAGAAGAGAGCTGTAGTGCAAATAGCGGTGGGAGATTCACACTCACCCAAAAGCCGACTAGATCTCTCTGGACGACTGAAATACATGGTTCGCAGAGAGATGCGGGGAGTGGTGGGTGTCGACGGATTCGACACCATGTCGTTGGCGCAGTGTATCGGCTATATCACTGGGAACCGTGGTATTGTTGGTAACGCATCGGCCTAGGATGCCGGAGATGCTGGTTCGAATCCAGCCGGTACCCTTTATTTTTCTATGAACCATATGATTGATAATAATACAAGGTGAACATCTTCAGCTGGGAGACCTGTAGTTAGTCATTCAAAGATTTTTTGTTATATGAGTGATACCGGATGTCCAGTACTTGCGAGGTTTCTCAAATAAAGATATACTTTAGACGTTCGCTGCACGCGTTGTATGGGTAGGACAAGTGAGATTTCTGCTCAAATCAACCAATCAATCAGTATATTTATTTGCTGAGTAAACAAATAAATATCAGTCATAGTTCGCAGAAAGCTAGGCTTTGTGCGCGAATACCGACTAGTAGATACTAACTAAAATATTTCATAACCTTCCTTAGCTTCGAAGCTAGATCTTCTCCTTCTGCTCCATATCGTTGCTATGGAGGTTTCAGCAGCATTTTGGCGCTCCCAAAATATGCGTCTATCTTGTACCCGTATCATACCAACAACAAATTGAACAAATCCATGGTTTTATTTTGGATTCATGTCGTGGTCCAATTTGACAAGTGTAAAATGATGTGCGCCATCTGGTACCCGGAGGTAATGGTAAACCAAGGAAGTTGCTGCTGAAAAGCATCAAACTTCTTGGCGGAACGCAAAGGTGCATTTGCTTCACCTAACCAGATAAGCGCGCTTCTATGCCAACTGCATTTGGAAGTCGATATACGAGGGTTGCTCTATACAACTTGGCAACAAGTACAAAGTACAATGACCAGTAAACAAAGTTGCCTGTCCAGCTTCGCGTCGCCACAATTATTGAACAAAAATGTAAACAAAAAATATATTCGATTTATCCAGCCTGTATGGTAGGTAACCTTTATGGTCTAAGTGAATGGACGGAACAAGACAAGATTAGTCTTAAAATAAGATACCTTTTCAGCTAATTTTATTCAACGGATCGTATAGTGTATAATCTGGAGCATACGTGTGTGTCATTGATCTAAACCAGTTAATATGTGGGTCAAGAAAATGAGATAATATATTGAGAATTAGCATAATCCTATTAATTACTTTTTTCCTGGATGTTTTTTTATGACGCTAGTAGTAGATTCGTATTTATAATTGTGTTTACCATTGAATACCACTCATTCATTAGCACATATGTACGTACATACTTATATTTCCTAGTTTTAACCCGTAACCGGTGACGTCCCATTATTGTTACACTCATGGTGACGTGGAGTCTTGGAGACTCCTCCCATATAATTGCATATATTATCAATCCCATACATTATTATCAGGATCTGAGTATGTTTCTCTCAAATTCTAAGCTATTCCGTTGAACTTGACGCAAAAATACTTAGATAATCTTCATAACGATCCATCTCTATTGCAGAGTCAGGATCAATATCATCAATGTCGCTATTATCAGAGTCATAGCTGTTATACCCACTCCAAAAAGGTCTCTTCAAAGTTAGGATGTGTTGCAGGAATACTCCGTGACGTACTTGGAGGAGTAGCCATTAAAGAGTTCTAAAGCACACAAACAAAGCCCTGACCACATGGTATACATATGTATAAACAACAGTCGCAATAATGGTGACGTGGAGTCTGCTAGACTCCGACACGTGGTTTACACGAGGCTTACACAACCATGGCTTCCTGTTAGCTGACGTCACAAGCGATGCTGCCTCGGAGGGTGATTGTAGAAAGCTACCTGGCGTTGCGTTTGTCAAGGTCATCTGGTTTCGGAATTATAGCTATGTTCAACTTCGAAGGAGTCTCCCAGACTCCATGTCACCGGTTACGGGTTAACCAGACAAATGCATAACGTATTGTTTTGTTTGTCCATGAAATTAATAAAGTGATTCATTTTCAAACATATTAAGAAATTATTTCAGCGGCGGTATTACCCAATGTACTACCAGCGTTGGTTTTATTTATTTATTTTCTTCAAAAAAAATTAATAATTAATAATTTTTGATAATATTTTTTTACAAAGTTAATCTAGTAGTAAACACGAAAAATAACAAATGACCAAAACACTAGAACAGACAGATTTGAAAGCATAGGTAGAAGCTAAATATACCTACGCAATAATAAATTGCACAGAAAGGTTTACATATTTCCATACTAAGATTTTTTTTGAAAAATAGCTGCCTAATATCTTTTTCCCATTGTGTGTTCTTCATGAGGTTGTAACTTCCAAACCGTACAAAATAAGCTTCCAGAACAAAATAAAATGTTGTTACCGGCACTACTACTACTACTACTACTACTGAAAATTCTTCCTAAGCCAAGGAATGTGTGTCAATGATTTCTAACGACATCCTGTACATCTTTCAGGCATTATAGCACTGATCTATTTGCTCTGTAGGTACCACAACTTTTCAAAATTTCCACCGATTTGCAGAAGCTCTAACCGTTTTTTCTACAGTGAGTACCAGGGTCAAAATTAAAAGTACATCGAATATTGTGTTTTACGAGTTCATTGTATGATCTAAAAGCTTATCTACTATTCAAATTGAATACGTTTCGTTTTTTATATTTTCATTTCAATTACACATACGTGTGTAATTGATTTTAGTATGCTCATTCCCGATACATAGGTACATAAATTCTCTTTTTGGTTTTTGAAATTATTCTGGAAACGTCTATTAGATCGAATAGGCATTCAACATATATCCGTACAACAAAAATGAAATATTCCAATTACCAATACTTTGTCCCACTAAACCCAAAAAGAAAAGCGAATACAAGACGAATAAAATATCAGGGAGTAACACTCTCACGGCATGGTGCCAGTACGCATCTCTGCTTTGAAGGTCTCACACCACAGTTTTGCAAAATCATCGTTTAAATGATGAAGCATCTCAAAATTTCCTAAACACGGAGTTTTCAGTATTCTGCATACAACATCACCCTTTACCTTTCCCATGATCTCCCACTGCCAGAACAGCAAATATATTTCGTCTCTGCCACAGCAAAAAAATAGTAGATTACATCACATAGGAAGAGATCTTTCACATTTTAAAGCACTCTAATGTTTCAAAAATGCACATGTAATCTTTGCGGGATAGTATTTTTTAAGAAAAATATTTTCCTACTTCTTCGCAAATTTGCAAAATGATCAGGAGAGGGTTGAACGTTTTTTACATTTTCATTTTTATATCACCAATTATTTAGCCTTATGTACATGGATGTTGTCTAAAATTTCTACATTTGATCAATATTATTGCACATACAAACAGCTAAACAGATAAGCTTTTGAGAAGATCAACTCCGTACAAATAAAAACTGCAATATTTTGTTTCATAAGAAAGAATAGATGTATAATGTTTTACCACTACAAAATCTTCATACAGCAAGCAAGTAATTCGTGTGGTTTGTCAAGTGAGCGCAAAACATGTTTTTTCAACAGTGATTCCTCATATTTGACCGATTATACTTCAAATTGGTGAGAAGCTCAATAAACCATGAAATAAATCATGGATTTGTATACATGAAAAAAAAACAATTTGCTCGAAAAGATATATGTAATTGCCAATATTCTGATAGGTCATGAACCAAACAATTAGTATTCTGGGAGTTTGCACACCCTGTATATAATTGTAATGAATAATCAACCACAAAAATTACAACTCATGTTCTCCATCAATATCTTGAAATGCTGTTATCTCTGTTACAATGTGCAATCTCATCATATAAGAAAACTTCCAGAAAAATGCTCACAATACTTGCTATAGAACAAAATAATTTTGAACTTTAAAGAAATGAATAGTCACTTTAAAAACAAGTAAACAAGTATCACACCTGCCATATGAATGTATCACATTAAAAAAAATGTGGATAAATATATTTTCATTCAACGAGATCGTTTACACCTAAAAGATGGAAGATTTATGGCATTAATTTTTTTTATCCCATAGGATCAAATAAAAATAAGAAACCTACAGAAATACGGTATTGTGATGAGATAGAACAAAGGAAGAGAAGTTCAGATAATTCAGAATTCTAACTGAAGAGTCACTTGCAAAACAACTGAACAAGTGCCTTCACATCACTGACGTGTTTCTGTGATTTGTGTGTGAAGGGTCACCATATACAAACCTTGTGGTTAGACTTTCTCCATGTTATCACTTTTCAACAAAAATGGTCAAAATGGAATAAACATATTTTCATCCGACAAAGTATTAATTAATTTGGAGATAATTTGGAAACTGTTTCAAAGTTAAGATGTGTCAAACTTTGGGCCAAAAACATACCATTACGGGTATGCTCTCTAAACTTAGAAGTACCTAATCGCTTTTACTGTGCACAGCGATTTTGAGGTAATACACTTTTTGCCTACATAACGTCCCTCATTTCCGTCGGTCTGTCTGTCAGTCTGTCGGTGCGTCGGTCTGTCTGTCGGTCTGTCTGTTGGCGTTCCTCTAGGCTTGTAATCTCATGTACCAATGTATGGATTGTGTTAAAATTTAGGCAGGGATATGCTGTGGGGTCGTAGTAGGTAATGGTGCGATAATTTTGAAAATCGTTGCATGGGCGGCGGAATAATTAGCAAAAACAAACAAAAATCAAATATTCTTCAAACTTGGTTTTTAGACGTTTAAGGGGTTCCTTTTTTTGGGGTGGGGGTAACATTGGGATGGTTGGGTGGTGAGGGGTTGTAAAAGTGCAAAATTTGTGGTATTTATAATTGGCTCTTCATTGTCCTATGAAGGAAAGATCCAGCGTAATAATATTCTTTTTTAGGGCCATCCGAACATTTCCTTGCCTATTTCAGAAACCACGGGACTTAAAATTTTCTAATGTAAACATACGATGAGTATTGCTTAACATCGTTCTGTATTGTGTAACGTGGAAATTGTTGAATAGATTTTAATAAAATTCCGACACAGCATTATTACCTTAGCAAGGGTGGAAAACAAGTACTTGCTTTTTAGAAATCATGGCAGTGGCAGCGCAGCAACAATGAAAAAATTAAAAATATAAAAACAGCTCAAACTTAGTTCTTAGGCATTTTAGGGGTACCTGATCGTTTTCTATTTTTTGGGTGGAGGTGGAGGGTTGTAAAAGTGGAAAATTTGTTGTATTCATAATAGGTTGTCCATTGAACTGTGAAAGAAATACCTAGCGGAATAACACACGTTTCTTTGCGGGCGGTAACACCGTAATGTGTGGGAAGTTCTGAGTCAATCAACCTGACTTCATTTTTTGAGTTTCCACTAGTCTTGACCAAGGCAACGTTCTGTTACCGTATACATTTTTCACATTCAAGTGCAGGATAATACGATAAACAACACCAAATTATTCAAATGTGTCTTGGTTATTACTTTTTAGTTATTTTAACGCCATTTTGTGGACCCAGTGTTTATTAATAATTAATTCTGTATCGTTGCTGACCAAGTGGTTGGTTTTTAACTTCCCCCACCCTCCCCAAACGATGACGCACCAGTAGTAACTAAAAATAGTCCTAAGTGCATGGATACGAATGCCAAGAATAACTCAATAAAATTACCTTAAAAAAAACATTAGCTCCTAAAAAACTTGTTTCTCTGCTAATGAAAACTGCGTGATATGTTGTTGACTGCGACAATTTTATTGAATTTTTTCTTTATGACTACTCTGTAACATTTTAGAATAATATTCCAATGAAATGTGGATAGACACAGACTTGTGAAATTTGTGTAATGATTCATTAATATACTGGATTTTATATTGTCCTTTGACGCAAACTATTATTATATGTCCATGATGACTTCAATTTTCAGCATGAAAATTAGTTCCACGACAACAATTTTCAAATACAAGTGTACATTATATATGTTAATTAAATATGGTTTTATACTTGTAATTTGTTAACGATGATCGTCATTTTATTACGTAAATGAACTAAGGTCATTGGGTTGTTCGGCCGAGATCGATACGCTAGTATGTCTTGGCGTCGGTGTGCTTCAAGGCTTGATGTTTTGCTCACACGACTGAATAGTATTCTCAGATGCTGTAACCTATTAGGTGAGTCGTCAAATTTGAGGTCATACACATTTTTTATTTTCCTACATTTTTGAAAAGACTTTTTTCTAAAAGACGACTACTCAGAGCAAACTGGGCATATGCGGGTAGAAACCTTAAAGCATTTTTTGTATCTCCATATTTCGGCAAAAAAATACTACTACTACTAAATAAGATTAAGTTTTGCTTGTTTGATGCGACAATCGAACGTTAAATTTTGACTTAACTCCTTTTACATGCGGAACAGCAACATCAACGTAATTTACCACATACAGGGTGAGTTTTTAGTACCGGCTCGGTCGATAACTCCACTACTGTAGAAGATAGCGAAAAAAGTTGTATATAAAAGTTGTTGCCACGGATATGCTCCTTGCTCAGAAAATATTTTGATTTATACAGGGTGATCCGTAACTACGTGGTGATGCAAACATGCATTTTTTTAAATGAGATACCCTATACATTATTCCATATTCAAATTCTACTAATGATTTCCGTTCTTCCAATATAGCGTATTGTTACATTATACAGGGTATTTCAAAAGTTATGACCATTTTTATATCAAAATCGCTGTCAAATGAGCATACTGTATATCAAAAAGTGGTGAATCAAAAATCATTTTTTTAGACGGATGGATAAAAAATATCATCTAGTTTTAAAGTAGGCTATGAAAAGAGCCCGCGACGCATGCGTATACAGGGTGATGTACAATGCAAAATCTAGATTTTCTCTCTTTTTTTAAATGTAACCCCCAATATTTTATTATACCAACGAATTGCTCTTAATATGTTCTTCCATCTTTGTATAACACTTGTTATGGCTGCATTCATTAGTTTCTGAGATATTTCGATTTTTCTACTAATTTTAAATATACCTTCTATTTGCTTACTAAAATTTATTTATTTTGAGAAAATACTATCAAATTTTATTTTTGCTTAACAAATAACTGAAATGTAAGGCCATAATGGTACTTGATCAAGTCAAAACACTGAATTAATGAGATAATATGGGTCAAGTGTGCCGAGGAAACAATTTTATAGACGTCATGCATAATTATCAAGCAGATCTATCTGGTAGGCTATGAAATATTAAGCGACACAGTCCAAATAAAACGATTCTTCAATCTTTCAAAAGCATTAGTTTTAGAGTTCTTCCGTTCTGGATATTTGTCTTCATAGTTGATATATTCTAGACGCAAGTAGACAATTTCTCAAAGATTCTCCTAAATACCCTCAGTGGAAAAATTTATTTTTAAAGCTGTTTTTTCACACAGTACGGAATTATTGAGCAGGTTAGCAGAACTGTCAATTTTACAAAGCCTACCTGATAAATCTGCTTGATAATTATGCATCACGCTTACAAAATTGTTTCCTCAGCATACTTGACTTTATTATCTCGATGATTTAGGGTTTTAACTTCATCAAATAGTATCATGACCTTATAATTTAGTTGTTCGTCAAATAAAAAACAAATTCGATAGTACTTTCTCAGAATAAATAAATTTCAGTACACAAATGGAAGCTATATTTTAAATTTACCGAAAAATCGAAATATCTCGGAAAATGATGGACGTAGGTACAACAAGTGCTATACAAAAATGAAAGAGCATATTAAAAGCAATTCTTTGGGGTAATAAAATATTGGGGGTTACATTTAAAAAAAAAGAGAAAATCTGGATTTTGCATTCTACATCACCCTGTATACGAATATGCGTCGCGGGATCTTTTTATAGCCGATTTTAAAACTAGAGGATATTTTTAATATTTTCATGTAAAAAAAATAATTTTTGATTCATTACTTTTTGATATACAGTACGTTCATTTGACCGCGATTTGGATATAAAAATGGTCATAACTTTTGAAATATGCAGTATAGTGGTACTAAAAACTCACCCTGTATATGGTGTAGGTAATCGCAATTAAAACACATACTCAAAATAAAAAATAAAAATATATTTTAAACAAAATAATCACATTATAGACACGCAAATATTGCGTTTGAAGGAATTTTATTAACACAACAATATGGAAGTAAGCTATAATGCCATAGGATATCAAAATAAATAGTCAAACATCAATTCAATCATAATCCAGCGATCAGACCTAGCGGAAAAATTGGCTAAAATATAAGAAGTATAGATAGATAACAATTTATTAATTTTAGTACCACAATTCATCAAGACATTTCCATATTTACAATTAAAATTACTCCTCACATGTTTTTCAAAAACTTCACTTCTAACGGAATGAGGACGATCTATTATGTAATTTGCAAAAAGAAAATCTGTGGTCGAAGCACATTTTTTTAAAAAGTTTTGTTTGAAAACCATTTCTTTGAAATACATCCACACAGATAAAGACGCCACAGCTGTCACCGAGATGCGGTGTCGCCAACATGTATTCGATATATAAGCGCTCGATATCCAACAGACCTAACACCTAACTTATCCTTTACCCTAGGTTAGGGGTTAGGGGTTAGGTTAGGTGGTGCCTAGGTTGGATTAGGTGTTGGTTAGTTTACATGTTAGGATCGTTGGTGGTTAGGTTAGATGTTAGATATCGGCAACATCGCACTTTTAGCGACTGTCAAGCAAGTTCTCTATTCTAAAATGTCCTTGTTCTGTGTGAGTCTGTTACGAAAATGTGGTGAAAATACAAAGCTTTCACAATTTTTTCTCAAAAAAATGCTTCGATCACAAATTTTCTTTTTGAAAATGACAATAGACCAACCACTATACATACGTTAAAAATTAAATCTTCCAAAATTACGTGGGACGCCATTGTGTAATACACTCGAAGCCTGTTCCATGCCAATTCTTTCACTTCAACGATTCAAATATTTCAGCATAGTTCTAGTTACAATGTGTCAAAATTATCAACAACTGTTGATAGTTGCTATTATTACAATTTTTCCGCGCGTGTTCAGCTGGCCTTCCAAATCGTACTGGGTTATCATTGAAAAGCTTTGTTAAAATGAATATTGAGTAATCTAATGACTAGTTACAAAAATAAAATACCCCACAAGCGGATACCATGAAATTTTTTGTGCTTTTTAGGAGATGTTTGGCACTTTTCCCCGATGCATTAAAAACAATTTTCTCTTCGATAAGTAGGTCATAGTATATACATAAAAATTCTATCAGAGTTTGCTAAGCTAACTAAATAAAAAATGGAAAGTAGACAAAATATGACGTAATAAATAAGTAGGTCAGTGTACAGGAAAATATTGACACAGTAAAAATATTGGCGTCAAATGCGAGTGAAAACACTTTTTCTGTAGATATATTTTGGGTTATTATTTCAGAGGTGGCGTTGGATCTTAGAGAAGACATATTGGAGTCGTTACATCGACTTTTTGAATAATTTAATCAACCTTAGGGAATCCTGATTGAAAATATAGTTAGACGAAACATATTTTTTCAGCTATCTGCTACCTTAAGTTTTGAAAAATGCAATACGGTATTCTACTGACTATTATACTAAATTATTGTCTATTGGGTAAGATCGTGGTTTTTAATAAAGCAATGTTTTGGCTAGAAAAAACAATGGCAGATTACACACCACTAAAAATCAGTGTTGCAGAAATAGTTTTTTATGTACATGCATGCATTGTTCCAAACCCAAACATATCCATTACATTTGAACTGACTGCAGATCAAAGAAATCAAATAAAAAAATGAACAATGTTTACTGGTCCAACTCAGGTTGTTGGAAATTAATAACATATTTCAGACACGAGACTTCACAAGTTAAAGAGCGAAAATCGACAGCGTCATTTCATAAATACCATGATATCTCCGAAATTTTTGTACAGATTTTTCAGTAATAACTGCTGTGGCAGTCAAACAATCTCTTTACTTGTAACTGAAAGCGTATACAAAAAAATTCTGACAATTTGCATTCATTCAACCTGCTTGTCTAGAAATTATTTTCATGTCATACTATTAATAATTTATCTTTTTAACTGCAGACATCCACGTGTAAGACAAATGTTTTCCAAAATACTTCTAAATAAATCAACCAATAATGAACAGATACAAAATTAAGTGGAATTTAATATTAATGAGATTCCTTTCTATAATTTGATCAGTTGAATGGTTGAAAAAACGTTACGTCACTTATTGGGTTTCGTAATAATATATTTAAAAAATGTCATTGATTATTTAAAATCGATAAATATGAGTTGTGATTGTTTATCATCAAATGTAATCTTACGAACAAAATGAAAATAGTCTGAAAAATATTGTCATTGGCAATATGAGTTTGGAAAAATATATATATGATCCTAAAAAAATCCACAATTGTTTCAAAAGATTTTTGGAATGTTTTGCTGTGGTTTCTACCACCTACAAAGGTATCATTGGAAGCACACAAATATTTGAGTGCTATATTTAGCAATTAAAAATGAATTGTTTACGATAACGACACGTATTTTTCAATTTCTTCAAAACTTCTATCCGTTTCTATATACACCAACACAAGTTGTTCTTGAAATAAATCTGAAAGGTTTTCACCCCCTGCCTTCACAAAAAGTACATTCGTGGCAAGACATTCTTGTAATCTTCTTATAATCCTATGTGCTTCTCGGAGATAATTAAATAATGATTGCTTATACATATTTACGCATTCATCATAAAAAACTTGTGATGAAAATGTTGCAGTAAGAATACCAAAATTAGAATTTCAAAAGTAACTTTTTCAAAGAAATGTTTCTGAATCCTATATTTCTCAATCACTTTTATTCACATTATTGTTACTGTAACTGATTTATTGCTAAAAACGAACAGTAGTACGAAAAATAAAGTCTCACTTTGAAAGTTGAAACTGACTGTTTTGGCTATAAAAATATGCGAAAATTTAAAAGGCCCAGAAAATTATATCACATGGAAATATTCTCTTGTCCGTTTTCAACATTATTTATTAATGTATTTATTTCAATAATACTACCTCAAATTTCAGCAAAACTCTAAATAATATTTGAAAGTATCTTTGATAATAAAAATATGTTTGTCAATAGAGAATAGGAAACTCCGAAACAGTTAAAAATTATAAAAACTGGATAAAACAAAAATCCCGCTTAATAAAAATACCTTATTTCTATTAACCAAAAGGTTACTGGAACCTGACAACTTTCACAGGCATTTTTAGAAGTATTGAATTCCAGATGGAGCCTACACCTGCTTTGCAGTATTCCAACCAACTAAATGGCCCTTCCAAAGCACTTGGTTAAAGTATCGCATACCATACCTCGAAATTATACCCTGAGAGCCATTTTAGACCGAACAATTTCCTTGCTCAATGTCACAACTCAATAACGTCCGTTATCATACAGTTAGCATGGATTAGAGGCAAAATTATCCGAAAAAATAGAGCACATTCTATTGTCACGCAATTTCTTGTTTATCGATCCTTTTCGCAAGGCACGTAGCAGTCAGGCACAATTAAAACTTTGACATTACTCTCTGATGGATAATAATATACCTACATATTAATAAAATATGCAAGACAAACTTTTATAAGTTATGGGCATTCTAGTCGAATACTGGAGACAGATAAATGGAGAAAGTTTTTGTATAAGTGCACTCTTAGCCTGAACAATATTTTAGACAATATAAAACTGGAAAAATTAATTCCAAAACCACATTTAAACCCCAATCTCACTTCAGAAAGGAAACCAAATTTTGTCCGAGATAATGTCTGAAACAGCATTTAAACGACTGTCGCCGACCATTTATAGTTCAAAATTGTGGCCATTAATGAAGGAAGCGTGGCCTGGCAAGATTACAACGGTTCATTTGTACCGAGACACAAAACCATGAGCCATTAGAAGATCAAGGGTCCAACGCCATCAAAGGCAATAGTCGAAATCATTAGTCCATAACTCTACTACCGTAGAAGAAAAAAGTTGTGTATAAAAGTTGTAGGCAAGGACATTCTCCTTGCTCAGAAAATATTTTCATTTACACAGCTCATAACTACGTGGTGATGCAAACATACATATATATTATCCCATTTTTAGATTCTAAACGACTAAAGATCCTCGTTCCTAGAATATCTGGTGTTGTAACATTATAGATGGTATTTCAAAAGTTATGACCATTCGCAGAAAAATGGAAATATCCCAGAAACTGATGAATATATTATGTAGGTATAGAAAATGCTATACAAAGATGAAAAAGCATATTAAAGGCAATTTTTTGTTATAATAAAGTATGGTGGGTTGCATTTTAAAAAAAAGATAAAACCTAGATTTTGCATTTTACCTCACCCTTTATATGACTTTTATTGTCGGCATAAAAATTAGAGGATATTTTTTATCTTGCCATGTAAAAAATAATGTTTTATTCATCAGTTTTGAATATACAGTACGTTCATTTGACAGTGAATAAGATATTAAAATAGTCATAACTTTTGAAATACCCTGTATAATGTTACAACACCAGATGCTGTCAGAACGAGGATTATTAGTAGAATCTAAATATGGGATAATATATAGGCCTCATTTAAAAAATGTATGTTTGCATCACCACGTAGCTATGAATCACCCTGTATAAATGAAAATGTTTATGAGCAAGAAGAAAGTCCCTGCCTACAACTTTTGTGTACAACTTTTTTCGCTATCCTACAGTAGTAGAGTTACGGACCAATCCGCTACTAAAAACTCACCCTGTATATACTATACCCAATTCACATTTAATTTAAGCCGCGTCAAAAACAAGTCAAGCGTCTAATCGCTGCACCCCTACTGGTCTATGGGTCGATCTTATTTTCGAGTGATTAATGACCCAGTGACCAATAGGAGCGCGGGGATAGGCCACCAGCCTGTTGCCCGCCTTTAATGTTTTGATGAGGCGTAATTTAAATGTGAATGGTTTATGGGAATTTTATGGCTTCTTGCCTATTGTTAGGAGTGTGTTTTTTAGGATGTACCATATAATGAATGGGTAGTATTTCTATGTAGATGAATCACTTTAAATGGACAAAAGCTAACATTAAATCATTTTTTTAGCCGGACCTACATTTTTCCCTAGAATCTACAAATCAGCATGTTATTAAAAAAGCTTTATATTTACAAGGAAACAAGTCCTTAAGATTTTAAAATGATATGACGGATGAGAATTTCGAGTGGATATCACTAAGTGGATTAATTTTAGACGATGTTATTTATTCTTTATGCTTTTTCTCACTTATTTATATGATAAAGTTTTTATATGAACATTTGGAAGTTCCACGTACGTCAGGAATAAAAATATGTATCGACAAAAGATTTATGGCAGAATTTAGTGATTCATTCATTCAAGACGACGAATTTTGACATTATTTTTCGCTTTGATTTGTAAAAACATTAGAGTAAACAATGCAAACAAAATGAGAGATCCTTTTGGATAATATGAATTTGTAAATGTTTGAGCACTCAGTAACATCGATGTAGAGACCAAAGCCCAAATATTCACATCTTCTATATAGAGAGTTTATCAAAAGTCGATAATTTCACAGTCCGCGATTAAGGATGTTCATAATTGGACAAAAAAGCGTTTTAAATAACAAATTAAGTGCTGGAATAGCAAATGGGTCCTGTATCTCTCAATTACCTCATTATCGTTAATTTGCTGTAACCTATTTGTTAACTGTAACACTTGGTACTAAAAACAAACCGAATCGTGAAAAACAATGTATCGGGAAACATTTAAATGGATTGTGCAAATTCAGCATACGTCACGTAGTCAGATGTTGTCTTCATCAGTAACAGAATAAAACGTTGCTATCCCAAAAACCAAATTACTCGAGATATGGTTTAATGAGAAAAATGAAAACAATAACAATAATCCATTGAAGTATGATTATTCGAATTGTAACTATTCAAGGGTCAAGTAGAAAACGGATATAGATAACATCAAGCTGGCTATAAGTAGACATTTGGAATTTTCAACTGTATAAACCTGAACTATGTGTCCAAATTGATCCCTACCATTTTCGTGTGGTTTTAACCATCGCGAAATCAGAGTTTGTTATGATATACATAGGTGTATGATTATTTGAATTTCATCTACTAGAGGATTACATACAGATATCGTCTATGTGGCTATAAGTCTGCGTCTGGGATTTGCAAGAGAACAGATCTGATGTTCTATTCCTATTTACTGCACTCATCTTGATCCTTACGATTTTGATGTGTTTTAAATAAATCCTTCAAATCTTACAAAGATGTAATAACGACCGCCATATTTGTTTTAGAATAACGCGGGAAATAATGTCACTTGTTTTGTTATCCAGTGTCATCGGAAACAAACGTATGAATAAAATTGCGGTTCATGAGATGTTCAAAACACCCTAAAAACGTAAAACCTCTGAATAGATTATATAATTTGATTTTTTTATTTTTGTGGAGAAAACTTGAAAGTTACCACCGTGCACAATTTAGCCTAGCCACTCTTCCTTCTTTAGGCAACAATCTTTACCAAACGAACAAAACAAAGTGGCAACAATTAATTCAACCTCACCCTTTGTTTTCTAGTTATCGCTATTCAACAACGTTTTTAAGCACAAACCCTCTCCTCAGAAACTATATTTCTAATCGCTCTGTCCCTGTTTTTTATCGGCATTTGACGCAAACCAGACGTAAGAACCATCTAGAATTCTCTGGCGATTTCCACTTTACAAAACTTTTGAGACTAGCTGCTCGCTGCAAATGATCTGGCCCATCGAATATCGAAAATCATACGCTAGTAGTACGGACCAAGTAACACGCCACTCGTACTCCTTTTTAATTTAGAGTTAGCAATAGTTCTTAAAAATTCTAGAAAAATGGCGAAATTAAATTTTCTCGCTCCAATATCGGGAACTGTAGGAAAAAATACTATTGACTGACTGATTTCTGCCACTTACAAAATACTTCGGCAATTCGTTACTATTTTTGGATAAAGTTCTACAAAAAAAATCTCGAATCAAATCGAATTTTTTCTAGTGTTTTAGAAACAGTACCAAGCAGCGTTTTTAATAACGCTCGCAGAGTTGCAAAAACCGTTCTTTTCCATTTTTCTATCATAATGAGGTCAACACATCAATAATTAATTAAAAAAGTTCAAAAAAGGGCAGTTCTGGAGTTAGTTCGAACAGGAAACATATTTAAGCGTTTTTCGGCAGACAGTAAACGGGCTTCCGGGATTATTTACTATTTTTTGGAAATAGTTGGAAATACGTTTTAAAAAAAATCCAATTTTTAAGATACCTACATCAAAACTAATTCCAAAACAGTAAGGATTTCAAGAACTTTCCAGAGACCCAGAATTCAGACCAGAACTATTCTTTTGTGAACGTTTTAAGTAGGATATTAATATGGTGACCTGAAATTTGAGGTTAGAAATGGATACACGACATTGTGGTAAAAATGAAAAAGAAATGATTTGTATGTAGGTCTTCGCACGGTATACAGTGTGTTTCCATTGGGAACTTTCCTCATAGGGTTTATAGTACTCGTCAAAAAGAGCGATTTTTCCCAGTGCCATATAAACGAAATGTTTAGGGATGTCATGATATTGACCGTTAATCAAATCCTCGTTTCTAACTCGGTCTCTGTGCGATTAGATCAAAACGGAGACAAAAAACGCAGTTCACTACGGAGCATAGATGTACATTTCAGCGCGCGTTTGAGGTCTTTTGAATTGCTGACGTGCTACATCGGACTCTAAAAACAACAAAAATAGTGCACCGTTATAACTATAACGAACTGGTGGACATGATTTTAGTATACGGTGAATGTGGCCAAAACGCCCTCAGGCTTCACGAGTGTACGCTGATCATTTCCCTAACCGTATTGTATTGTCTATCTCGTGCAAAGAGCTAGAGTTCACAGGATGTTTGTATCCACAACATGGTGGACACACTGAAAGACCTAGACAACCAAATTGAAGTTTTGAGTTTCGCAGCGCGAAATTTGAACCATATCTGTAAGACTCATGAGACAGGACCGCACGATATCACGATTTCTCTCGAAATTTTGTAAAACTATTGCCAATACTTTAAAAAGCTCTAAAACTATGCCCCTCAGACATAGAACTCCAAATCTTCGTCAGATTAAAAAAAATCGGGCGTCGCCTTTTCTGAACTGTTACTTATCAATCGACCGGATCTTTTACAGCGATTTCTAGCTCGTGTAGTACCGCATACCCTAACTCGTTTCTAAAACTGTCCCTAATAAGACTCTACCAACAACAATCTGTAAATCACAGCCTACTGCACTTTGGACTTGAGCAGGGGATAGTCTGCTGTCACAGGCTGTCTCCTCTTTTCTTTTCTGTCGCCCGCCATGTAAGCCTTGTAGAAGAACCTGGCGAACAGGACGAAATAGCTGAAGTACATGGCTATGGACAGCTTGATATTGAAGGGCGTAATGTGGCACTCTCTGTTAGTTTGCAGCAGATGGCGCGCCCAGAAGTTAACCGCACATCCGACGATCATCTGAAGGAGTTGCAAGGAGGTGATCACCATTGCTATCTGCCTGGGAGGATTATACCTGAAATGAAGAAAGCAATTTTCAGTTTGTTAAGGTCGATTTCACAAAAGTCGCATTCGTCCAGCTATAATAATAATAATAATAATAAATAACACGTGTAACAGAACAAAGACTTATCGACCAAAAACGCGTCATCACAAAGAACAACCGTCTTACACCCCAAGAACTGCAAGATATAAAAAATCTTGTATCCAACGAAATGAATGCCGTCCAACCAAATGACTCCCTAACCACTGAACAGATTGTGGAAACCCAAAACAGTGATACCCAAACTAGCCAGACTTCAAACACAGCAAAAACTAACAACACCAGCATACACTCAGAACTAGGTCCAGAACATGACCAGGCACTAGATACACCAGATACAACAATCACTAACCTACCTTCCACAATCATACAAATCCAAAACATCACTCGACCATTTGCCGTGACACAATCTGTCGAGCAAGTGATGAGTACGCAGTATAACAAATGGTGCGGCACCAATCCTGCACTACGAGATCCCCTGCCCAGACTAATTTTTAAAAATAACACTCAACAAATATTACATACAGTAAATGCTAACGTAATACCACAATTCATAAGGGACGACAGTAACCTGGAGGACATCCACACAGTTATATATGCTGCCGCAGCAACCACTCTCATAGTTAATGGCCAAAAACTCTCAAAGCGGTCTAAACACCAGACAAGCAATAGGACTAAGCCTAAATGGCAAATAAGAATCGAAAACAAAATTAGCACAATCAGAAAGGATCTGGCACATCTCGCACAATACACCATCAATAACAACCATCCTTCAAGGCACATACAGAGAACAATAAATATACTGAAATCCAAGTCACCACAACAAACAATACCAGAAATTACTGATACACTTAAACAGAAACTTGCAGTTTATGCAGCTAGACTCCGCAGATACAACGAGTCCAATGCCAGAAAGGATGCTAACAGCCTTTTTCAGAAAAGTGAAAAGCAGTTCTATCAAAAGATAACAGCCGACAACCAGATCACAACAATAGAACCTCCCAGTAAACAAGAGTTAACCGAGTTTTGGGGAAGCCTGTGGTCTGAACCCAAAACACATAATGAAGTCGCTCCATGGATCAGAGAGGAAGAGGAAAAACATCAACATATAGCAGAACAGGGAGACGTTATTCTTTCAAAAGAGGAAATAGTCGAAACAATAAAACATACCCACGACTGGAAGTGCCCAGGCGTGGACAACGTGCAGAATTTTTGGTACAAACATTTCAGCTCAACATTCGAAGTGCTCACAAACCAAATCAATAAAGCCATACGTCAACCTGATAGGCTTCCCAAATTCCTCACTCAAGGAATAACGTATATAAAACCCAAAAATGCAGATACCAAGAACCCTGCGAATTACCGCCCAATCACTTGCCTTCCTACCTTGTATAAAATCATCACCGCAACATTATGCAGGAGGATTGAACAACACCTCACGCAAAACAACATCCTCACTGAAGAACAGAAAGGATGTAGAAAACAAAGCCAAGGTTGCAAGGAACAACTTATAATTGATAGTGTGATCATGGAGCAAACTAGAAAAGAACATAGAAACCTTCATACCTGTTTCATAGATTATAAAAAAGCATTCGATTCTGTACCACATAGCTGGCTAACGAAAATTCTGCAAATATATAAAATTAACCCAGGACTTCGTCAGTTTCTTGCAAAAACCATGAAGACATGGCGAACCAACATACACCTTACAACTCAGGACGGCCATATCCAAACCGAGGAACTACACATACGACGTGGTATCTTCCAGGGTGATTCCCTCAGTTCACTTTGGTTCTGCCTCTGTCTAAATCCACTCTCCAACGCACTGAACAACACAAACTATGGTTTCAACATCAGACATCAGAAAGTAAATCAACACAGAATCAATCATCTCCTCTACATGGACGATATAAAACTATATGCTGCCACTGACGTGCAACTGAGAGAATTACTCAGAATAACAGAGGTTTATACGTCAGATGTCAGGATGGAGTTCGGGATGAACAAATGCAAGGTGCTACACATAAACAAAGGCCAATGGAAGAACCATCCCGAACAGGAAATAGTAACAGGCCAGACGTTGGATAACATGGACAAGGAAGAAGCGTACAAGTACCTGGGTTTCAATCAGAGTGTTAAGATCGACCACACACAAATCAAAGCAGAACTTAGACAAGTGTTTAGAGACCGCCTCATTAAGCTTCTGAAAACAAAACTGAATTCTAGAAACCTTACAAAAGCTATTAATACATTTGCAATACCAATCCTCACGTATTCATTTGGCATCATCAAGTGGTCACACACTGATATAGAAAACATCCACATCCTCATACGGACAGAACTCACGAAACACCGAATGTCACATCCAAACGCATGCAAAGAAAGGCTCACCATAGACAGGACACAAGGTGGCCGAGGGATTACAGATATACAGTCGCTTCGCACAAGACAGATAAAGACACTCAGACATTTCTTCCAAAACAAACAAACAAATTTACATCGAGCAATAGTAAAAGCAGCCAAAAACTATACACCACTCAACCTATCATGTCCAGACCACGTCGCAGACACACACAATCCCACCCAATCACAACAAGAAAAAATAAGCACCTGGTCGCAGAAACCACTCCATGGCAAACATAGATACCGTGTCACCCAAGACCACATTAATAAAAAACAGTCATACACCTGGTTGCAGGATGGCCAGCTGTTCCCAGAAACGGAGGGTTTCATGCTTGCTATCCAGGACCAAGTGATTGTAACACGAAACTACAAAAAATATATAATTAAAGATCCATCCATAACTGACGATAATTGCAGAAAATGCCAACAACAAAAGGAAACATTAGATCACATAACAAGCGGGTGCAAAACTCTTGCCGGTACCGAATACACAGCCAGACATAACTCTGCGGCCAAAGTCATCCACCAAGCATTAGCCACAACAAACAAACTAATAGAAAACACAGATCCGTATTACAATTACACTCCGACATCAGTACTCGAAAACGATCAATACAAACTATACTGGGACGTTCAAATACATACAGACAAGACTATCCCAGCCAATAGACCAGATATAGTTTTCCAGTCAAAGCTCGACAAAGTTACATACCTGATAGACATTGCTATTCCCAATGATGTGAATATACAAAACACCTACGCTGGGAAAATATCTAAGTACACGGACCTTGCCATGGAAATAAAACGCCTTTGGAAGCAGGACAAAGTTACTATTGTTCCCCTCATTATGTCAGTCTCAGGCCTTACACCAAACACATTTACACCACACCTACAACAGTTAGGCCTGGACGAAAAGTTACACAAAACATTCCAAAAGTCTGTAATTCTGAAGACCTGTAACATCGTACGATCCTTCCTAAATTCCGATCAATAATAGTCCGGGTGTTGACTTGGCTCAGCCCGTCAACACTTGTTGCTACCGCAATTATGCGAGAGGAACTTAGAAAGATGAATAATAATAATAATAATAATAGCATTTGTTTCCAACAAGTTATATAATGAAACACAAAAAAATATTCCCACGAACAACTTGAAATTAGGATATTCAATACCACTAACCCTAAAAGTTTCAAATGTATTGCGAATAATAATATATAACGTATAACAAATATGTAGTTGTTTTGCTTAATTATACCTCAGAAAAGACTGACATCAATTTTGTCATATACGCTATTCACGATTTCATAATTTTGGGGTATGGAGTTTTTGTAATTCGGCCGATTTTGCGACGGTATTTACAATGATGTCATAACTACCATATTTCCGGAAATATAATAAACTTTGTTATTTCAAATGGATCGCCCTCTTTATTTCTACCTTTTTGAAATTCTTGAAAAATACTGATTATTTTTTGTATAACATTTCCTATACCTAAGCCTCATTATTTCGGAGTTTCAACTAAATTTACATTGCATCCGCCCAAGTTAATCATCATCATTCTGCGATTTGGATACAACGCTAGGGTCGTTTATCGCATCCTATCTTCCACAGCCTGCGGTCTCTCTAGTCGCTATCAGACAGGTTCCTCTGCCTCATGGCTTCCTCAACATCTTGTCTCCAATTTTTCTTTGGTCTTCCTCTTCTTTTCCTTTGACTGGGTGTCCACTGGAGAACTCTTTTGGGCCATCTGTTGTCGGCCATTCGACATACATGTTCATACCACCTCAATCTTTTCGCATCTATCGTATCAATGATGCTGGTGGCGATGTTGAGTCTGTCCCTTATATCTACATTCCTGATCCTGTCCTGGATCCTCAGTCTGCAGCAACTCCTCCAGAATCCCATTTCCATCGCTAAGAGTTTTTTCCTCATAGCCTCTGTGATTTCCCAAACTTCAGCTCCATAGGTGGCGATGCTCTCCACTATTGTCTTGTACAGTCTGACTTTAGTGTCGGTCTTTATTTGCGTACTCCACAATAGACTAGTTAGCTGTTTAGTCGCGTACTTTCTCCGCCCGATACGATTTCTTATTTCAGCTGCACTTGCGGCTTGCTTCGTAATAGTCACACCCAGGTACTTATACGAGCTTACATCTCTAATCACCCCACAGACTAATGCTATACGCAAATCTTCTCCAGAATAGCCAACAACGACATATTCTGTTTTATTGGTATTGGTAGGCCCCGTTTCTTGTATTCTTCATCCAGCTTTCTCACCATATAATGTATGTCATCCTGACATACCGCCCAAGTTAAAATAACTGAATTAAATGGCTATATTTACTGTTGAAAGTTCAGACATGTTGCAAAATATACTGCGAAGTTTCACGAATCACATGCCTTATTATATTGGAGTAAACGGACAACATTTTGAGCATCTACTGTAACCACCTTCAAGTTTGTTGAAGGTAGCTTTAGCTTGCGCGGATGCAATGTAAATTTAGTTGTAACTCCGAAATTGTGAAGTTTCGGTATAGGAAGTATTATACAAAAAATAATCAGTATTTTTCAAGGATTTACAAAATATAGAAATATACTATTTGAAATAACAATATTTATTATATTACCTGCATAACGGTAGATCTGACAACATTGTAAATAGCATCACAAGATTGGCCGTATTGCAAGTACCTCCTATCCCAAAATTCATGAAAATCGTATGAACCGTTTCCGAGATAATTGAGGCGTTCCATACTTTAGACTCACTCTGTATTGTTTTTATTATCATGCTTACATCCGCATGAGAATTTCTCATTTTAAACTCATACCAGAAAATGTCAAAAAAAGTCTGCGGCCGGCGGGACTCGAGCCCACGACCTCCGGCGCTCTCACTAGTTGAGCTACGGTAGCCCTGTCAGCTCAACTTGGAAAGCGCCATCTGGTACTAGAAGTTGAGCTGACAGGGCGACCGTAGCTCAACTGGTGAGGGCGCCGGAGTACAAATCTGGAGGTCCTGGGTTCGAGTCCCGCCGGCCACCGACTTTTTCCGACATTTTCTGGTACGAATTTAAATTCACTCTGTATTGTTGTATATGTATATGTTACGGTCAAAGATGATATTTCGGTCTTTAACGATATTGGCCGGTCATTGTCGTGAATGTCCTATTACAGCGGGACGTCCTGATAATTACCGGCCAATAGCGTGAATATCCATGTAAACTGGGCACTGTTGATAAACTGGGAATGGATTTACGCTTTTACGACTTTGCCCGGGCAATCTCGTTAATGTCCGCTCAAGAGTGGGCTGTCAAGGTTTGAATAAAATATAGGTCATGTTATTCTCATTTTGCCATTTCTGTGTCTGTTTGTGTAAGTAGAGTGTGAGTTTAACAGCTTTAAGGTAAGGCAGGTGATAAATATGAGTGCAATGCGTGAAAAATTCAAAAATTTTCTGATATTCAAATTGGCACTACTGTTCGAGTACCTATACCTGATGTCGATAGAGCTCGTGGATCTCCTCGTAATATATTAGCAGTAGTCAGCAGTTCTGAAAACGGCCTTTATAAACTTTGTAAGTAATTTTTTAATGCCTGGTTCAAAATGTTGATTAGAAATTATTCCAGGCACAAACAAAGGAGCTCTCAAGCAAAAATTTACACGAAGCGAATTCGATCCATGTTTGGAAAAGTTCATATTGTTGGAAAATCTCAGTGACAATATCAAACGGAAAGAAATTTCCCTTAGACAAGCTGTAACACAAAATACAATTTTTGGAAGCCAAGGATATAAGCGTTGCTATTGTAAGGGCGGCTGCAAAAACAAAAAATGTGCGTGCCGTGCCAATGACAAAATCTTCAAATCAAAGTGCCATGGCTCATTACCATGTTGTAATCAAAATGCTTAATGGATGCTTTGATCTTGTTTTTATAGACATGTTTTAATTTTTTAATTTGTCATATCTAACGATTAGGTATTTTAAGTTTCCTTCCAATTTTTTTGTGAAGCGATGAAAATATACATATATTTTTTAAAATGTTCCTCATATTTTATCAAACAGCTGCCCTAATCTGTAATATCAACTTTGGCCATGCATTGATGGTCGATGCCGTGAATGGCCGGACAAAGATGCAAAAACTAAAATACTTTCAACCTTGTCCACGACAGACGGGCATTCTCGTTATAGCCTGGGCAATAACGATATTGGCCTGCATATTTGGCTTCTGACGTTAATGCCCGGCCAATGTCATCAATGCCCAATTTACAACAGTGGCCGTAACATATACAACACACCAAATTTAATTGGTAATCTACACATGACATTTGTGCACGGAACATCGCAATATAGCGTGAAGCTGTGCTGGCTCTAAATCCGTGGAACATGAAAATTGATTTAAGTCAGTATAGAGCTGCAATCTATGGTATTGTTTAATAATTTCTGGAGGTAGGTTAGAGCACGTGTCTCACGACGAATTCTCAGAGGTTCAATGCCAAACCAATCCAATAAATATTATATTATTATTTTATAATTATCAAATATTTTTATAATCTTGTTTCGGTACTGTAATTCCTTTGCGTCGTTCCGCTAAATTAGTTGTTCTTCCATATAAACAGGTTTTTGTTTACGAGGGTTGCTCTACATCTCCGTCAATCCACCAGTACGCAGACAGCTGTTTCACGCTTATTAGCGCCATAGGTCGATTGGGAGATAGAGAGCAACCCTCGTATATCGGTTCTCATATGCAGCCGCATATAGAACCGCGCTTCTGGTCGGCCAAGCGGACGCGCCGTGGCGTTCCACCAAGATAAGAAGCTGCTGTTTAGCAGCGATTTTCTTTGGTTTGCCGTTACCTTCGGGTACCAGATGGCGCACAAGGCAGATCTTTCTGTCGCCTCCTGCTCTCACAGGTTTTTGTTTATTTCTTAAGGCCTGCCTGTTGCGCACAATGATCGAATTCGTTGGCTGCGCATGGGTAGAAAAATTTGAAAAACGCCGATTTGACAGAAAATTTAAAATAAAACGGAAATTACAAGAGATTGATATCGGCAATCCTATATCGTTAGAAAGGTTATCAAATTTAACATTTAACCATATACAAAAAAAATAGGCATTCCCATCTGAAAAAATCCTTTCCTTTAATAATCTACCGATTTCACCCATTACAAAAATAATTCAAATTTGACAGCATAACTTACGTTGACTCATTCCATGCTTAGCCACACCGCAAAGTCACAGCCCTCTAAGTTTTATAGTTGCTTCAATTTTTTTCTGACATCTATTTACATTTATATCAAAAACGGTTTGTTTTAAGGATCATGGCTGATATATAGAGTATATTGACCAAAGAAAACAAATCTGCAATATTTGGGGTTCCATTTAAAAAACATAACTTTGATATGAATCACCCTGTATAAACGCCAAAAGTCAAGTGAAAATATTTTAAGGTTGTAGTTTTCAAAGCCTCCTACCATAATCAAGTGTCAGATTTCTGAAATATTTTTTAGTAAACCCACTATCTCCTGTCCACGCACTATTGGCCCACCCTGTACAAATAGATGGCACAGACATCGTTGATGATCTGCAAAATATGTTGCATATAAGCATAATTTTCCTATTCACTTGAATCTTCCCGAGAGTTTCTAATTATCAACGGTTTAAAATAGTAACTGTGATTCATAAATCCTAATTCCAAAGGTGGTACTTTTTTCAATTTGAAGGACCTAATGGATCACTCAATACAATGTTATCGAATAATTATTAATTCTGAAAAAATCAGTTTTGTTGTTTAAGATGACTCGCAAAATTGCAATCCTGATAAGCTCACAGTATCAACAATTTTGTAATACCGTTACCAAGAGTCGTATGATTTTACGCAAGCATTGAGATTGAACCATTAACTTGAAGATTGAGAAAGCATCACTCTCATAACAAAACAATACGGCAGTATAGCCACTTATACTACAAAAGTTTTAACGCACTTTCGTTGACTCATTAAATTTATTCCGCATTTGAGAAATTGGCTTAAGCGTACAGCCACACGGCATAATAGTAATAGTATTAGTAGTAGCTGTAGTAGCCCCAGTAGGCCCTTTTTGCCATCCCCGAATATCATCCCTCAGCCACCACTGCCTGCCTCCCCCTCCCTGCGAAACCTTCGCGACCTTTTCACAAAAGCCAGTATGTCGGCCTAGCTAGGGAGGGTAATTCCTCTGGCTGTAGTCTATCGGATCCAAAAATCTCGTATCTCAGCCCGCCTAGCAACTCACATTCCGCAGGGAGGTAGGCAGCGTTGTGCTTGCTATTACAATTGTACTAAATCTATTACATTTTGCCCATAGCTATTACACTATTACTACAATAGCGAAAATGCCGGAAATCCATTACATTTTAAAAAATTCACAAACTTCAGAACATATTTCAAAAATATTCAAATTACGGCTACAGTCCTAAGTTATGCGACTCTATCCGGTAAGTGCACGGGACGATAATTACCGATCATTTACACCCCATCTCGTGTATTGTTCATTTTACAGCAATTTTAAATTTCTTATTTTCTTGAACTTGAACACTATACACGGTTTCCCTGAATTTCCTTAACACGTGATATGCTAGTAACAAAAAGAAAGTTCGAACGAAAACTGAGTGGAATTTTTGAAAGTAATATCGGGTGTATAATCACATGCGTACAGACATTTTTTTGTACTTCATAACAACATACATGAGGTCATTATTTTCTTTAAAATCTCGTAGTACCTTTATTTCATACACAAACCATTTTTTTCCCAATTTTATAAACATAAGATAAATAAAATAAGGTTTTTTTTTCATAATATTTTCATAATAAAAAAGGATAAAAGACATTTGTTTTCGAAAATGTGTATCGAATACCCTTTAAAACCCACCCAGTTTTCTTTTTTTTGTGTTTTTTGCATCAAATTCCTATTTTGTTTATAAGTTTGCGTACAAAATCAAAGAAACCACAAGATCTTAAATAAAATGGGTATATCATTTACGAAGCAAAACCTATTGGGTGCTATTCGTTTGAACTTCTTTTGTTACGAGAATATCATGTGTCAAGGAATTTCAGGGACTCCCTGATTACTGAATAAACAAAATGTTAGGGTTTGACGCTAACACAAACATGCATCCATACGCCCCCCCCCCCCCCCCTACTTACTTTTCACATCACTGAATAAAACTGATACCATATAATAAGTCGAAATTTGTGTTTCTCATGGCTAGATGGCGCGCAACTTCGAATCTATTACAATTTGTTGCAATCTATTACATTTTCTAGTACAATTTTCTTACACCAAAAGCACAACGCTGGAGGTAGGCCGTTTCGTCGACCTCTCCGCTGCTCGTACGTAGGGAGTCATCTTCAATTCCTATAGTGATAGATGCCGTAGCAATGCTCATCAAGATAATATGTTCAGCCCGGCAATAAAATCTTTGGGTTATTGGCATCCCTCACTTTGCCTCCACTGTTCATATAGTATCGTTTGTCCACTTTTTAAGGCTTGACGTTACCTACTGCCTCATCATCATAATCACAATGTCTCAACAGACATGTTTTGAACTCGTAAAATGCTTTAAGTCGGAGCTAGAGTATTGCCGACACGAATATTATCAATAGTTTTGAGAACTGTAGCTCGCCATCGTTCGTGATTTACTGCCAGTTCAGTGGCGCTCTTGATACTCATATCGAGCAACTGTTTCGTCGTATCCACCCAGCGTGTAGGGGACGCCCACTCGGGGCATGACCCTGAACTATAAGTTTCTCCATATTATCGCTTCTGTGTATATGTCCGACGAATGTAAGCATTCTCGTCGACACAATGGAGGATAGTCTCTTTGGATTACCGAGCTCATCCAGTATGGAAACGTTAGTTCGATGGGTATAAGGAACCCTCAGCATTCTCCTCTACGTCCACATTTCAAAAGCATCTATGCGAGCTCGATCTGCCTTTTTAACAGTCCAAGTTTCCGAGGCATACAAAAATATGAAGAACGCAAGAGACAGAACCAGCGACATTTTTGTAGCTTTAGTGTAGACCTACTGCCTACTTAATCTTATAACGGGCTCCAGGCTGACAAAAGAACCCCGCTGCCGAGTCTGGCCAGCCTATCGGCTTCCTCAATCCTCATTACCAAGAATTCCCGTGTGAGCTGGGCCCTACATCAAGGTAACTTCCTTCAGCCTCGCCAGCTCTTCCAGTCTCCGCGCACTCCTGAACCAGGGGTGTCCTAGTTTTGGGCCCGCAAATGGCTTTCACTGCCGCCTGACTGTCAGAGCACATGTAAACCTTCTGCTCTGTGCCCTTTCTCACCTCCTCATTGAATACAGCAGAGAGTATTGCATATACTTCTGCTTCGAAAATCGTGGTATTCGTGCCTAAAGAGTAACTTCCCCGTACTCCTCGATTCTCTACATTCAACCCTGCTACTGTAATAATATAATACAATATACCAATGCCTCCCCGGGAAATTAAACCTCCTCTCCTTTTCACTCCTCGATACTGGGAATGGACAACCTTGTAGGCAGAGATAGGCAATGCTTCCAACAACAACAAACAGCTCCCTCAGTATCCAAGACAAACAACTGGTCCTGAGAAAAAAGATTCGTAACAAATGGTCCGCCGAATGGCTATAATACGCTCATACGAATACGACGAGATACACACATATCCATCCCACCTTACTAACGAGACACTGGCACAATAATTTTAAAATACCCAGGAAATATATATCGTATGATTATAAGAACAAAAATTGGTCATGGATCATTCCCAGCTCATCTAGCAAGACTACACTTAATACCTTCTGGAATTTGTGAGCCCTGTGGTGTTGAAGGGGACCTGGACCATATCTACTTCAATTGCTCTAGGAATATTGAACACAGCAACACACTGTACCAAAACCTCATAGATTGTGGTTTAACTGCTCCTTTTAACACAGGTCATCTATTATCTCTAGACAGAACTGTTTTTGAAAAATTCGCAACAAAAAATTTAGCTGATGTTTATAGCTTTCCTTTGTGACCAACCTCTGTCTATTATAACCCATCCTAACCGTGGCCTGTATGTTGTTTGTACGAATCGAAATGCCTTAAAGGGTCCTTAGGCGAGAAGAACTTGTGACCCTGTTTAATCCTATCCCACTTCCCTCCTATTTAGGGTTCTGTATGGTTGTCCTCTATAGGTTACTCACTACTCGATAGGTATTATGAACTAGGACGGTTCTATTAGCTGCAGGAATATATTTGCGTGTGCGTAGATGTATATAAATTTAGTATTAAAAAAAACGCAGAGCCTGTTGTTTATGAAGCAGTCCTGTGTAGGGGAGGTGAATTTTCGCCTTGAAGCATTTCATTAACAGGAAAAACAAAATATAGACATATTATTTCTGGATAATGGGACTAGTTCCTAGTGCCGGTAACCAAACAAAAAAAAATGCTTCCACCGCCAGCTTGGCTATCTTAGCGTATCGTTCCCCAGTAGCGTATGTGCCCCCCCCCCCCCCGAAACCACCTACACATTCAGTTTTGACGTCTGGAAGAGGCTGAAGTTAGGATTATAATACGCCAATATTATAACGTATGAAAATTTTTCCGATGCCCCCCCCCCGAAATCGATTTCTATATACGCCACTGTCGTTCCCTTATCTGGCCATTAGCAGAGTCCCGCATTCTCAGATGCGCTGCCATCGCTATCATCCTAATCCAACATGGCACCGTCGGCGTCGGCAGTACGAGCAGGACCTCCAGTGCTGCAATTGGGGTCGTCCTCATTGCTCCTGGGACACCCATGAAAGCAAGCCTTTGTATCCCTGCTAGCCACAGGCCACTGGGGATGATGGCAGTGTATATCTACTGCAGAATGTTGGGGTTCAATCGCCACGGCTCTGCGAGCTCATCCTTACCAGATCGAGCTCCCTACTCCCCTAACCAGTCTCCTCCAGCATTCCTCTTTTGGAGAACTTCGGCGGTGTGCAATGCGTTGACGGGGAATTTGTTTTCCGGCGGCAACAACCTGCAACGCTTCAAATCTAACGTACTTATCCTCCCGCAGCGCTTCCACAACGCCATAGGCTTCCAACCTTTGCGGGAGCCTGACCATAAAAAAATTTTCTTCCCTCGGTTCTTCCTGCTGCCCTCTACATGGCATAGCTTGATTTCGAATTTTACGTCTTCACTCAAGTATATCTATTCGTACGTAGAGACTGGATAATTACCTAGTTTGGTAGCAGTCACAAAATTTCAAACATAAATGTGCTATTGAACCTTTACAATTTACATCCTATACGAATTAAGTTTCTGTAGTGTTGATAACCTTGTACCTGGGTAACAATAAATATGCTGGTGAAGACAGATTCGGCTTGAATTTTTTAAGTATATGCCCATGAACATTGTACAGTAATAACATAACAAAATCCAAAATATTCATTAATAGCTAT
The DNA here is from genome assembly GCA_951848785.1 of Callosobruchus maculatus. Lineage (NCBI taxonomy): Eukaryota > Metazoa > Arthropoda > Insecta > Coleoptera > Chrysomelidae > Callosobruchus > Callosobruchus maculatus. Next base: position 2,071,587 of record CATOUR010000113.1, read on the forward strand.
AAAATTATTATATCCGCAATTATACAAAATATATCTTCTGAAATACAAACCAGTTTCAAACGTGTTGTGTCGAAAAAACTCGAACTATTTGTCTTTGGCATTTGTTTATAATTCACTAAATGTTTATTTTGATGCAACGTACTTAAACAATACTCGTTAAAATAATGATCACAGAATAAAAATATCTGGCAAAGACCTCAACCTTGCCGATGTTTAGCTTTATGATTTTACTATATATCAACAAATATCCTATATTTTCGAAGCTTTAGTGTTTCAGTGAGGTCGCTGACATCTATTTCACTCGATCACCTCGTTTCTTCCAATCCTCAGTATATTTCGTTGGGTTTTGTAATAGCAAAAAGTCAATCACACAGATAATATAAGAATCCAACTTCAAATTGAGTTGATTTTATAATAATCGCTTTCTTATTTTCCTATATTCGTGTTTCAGTGAGGTCATTGACATCTCTTTTACTGAATATCCTAACACTTTCAATTTTTTTCTCATGTACAATTAAATCAATGGCGCACATGTGTGTGTGTGTGCACACTTTGTTTCGCAAACCAAAGATAACATCATGGAAGTAATATTTGCCAGATACGTTACAATCATTTTGAAGTGTCATTTACAACCAAACCGAAATCAGACACTCAACAGATATTCAAAATAACCTTCGCCAAATTCACATAAATTAGTTAATACTAGCTTTCTAGCCCAGTTTCTAACTTGTTGAAGTACTCTATGGGTAAAGTTGATTTTTTTCGGAACATATCTTTTAGTTGGAGGAGAACCAGGAAACGTACAAACTGACATAGGCACCATAAATACTTGTAATGAATACAAATACCTGGGAAGTTATATTACGCATGATGGAAGCAGTGAAAGAGATATACAGGCACGAATCTCCCAAGGAAAAGTGGCCATTCAGAAACTAAATTCTATCTTGTGGTCAAAAACCATCAGGATGAAAACAAAAACCAACATCTATCACGCTTGAGTAGAACCAATAACAACGTATGGATCAAAAATTCTGGCAGCTGACAAACAGGAATAAAGAAAAAATAAGAGTTGTAGAGATGGACTATTTTAGAAGAGCATGTAGAATATCCCGATTAGAGCACATTGGAAATGTAACCATACGACAGAGAGCGAGTATAAAGATTAATATAACGGATAGAATCCAAACCCGACAGCTAATCTGGTACGGTCATGTAAGACGTATGAACAAGGAACGGTGGCCTAGAAGGATAATAGATTATGTACCAGTAAATAGAAGAAGAAGAGGTAAACCCCGAAGATCCAGGACATAGAATATGCCATGAGGTTAAATGAAATGGAAGACGATGATTGGTGGGATAGAGAAGAGTGGAGACTAAAGTGCGGGAAGCGGTTAAGACCGTAGGACCCCCGCTATATACATACATACATATCTTGTGAGTTCTCTCTACAGATTATTTTGTTCAACGCGATAATATTGAAGACGTGCTTCACGAAATAAAGAATGGGGGTAAAGATAAACATACTTTTTCGAATATCTTACAGAAAATTTCAAAATACTCAAAAAAATAAAACTTAGGTTCAACTAAAAAAGACGCTTTTAAAAAACATCGAACTAAAAATTTAAAAATAATTTTTAAAATAAACTTCAAAGAATAATGGACGAAGAATAGTAGTAATATTTTGAAAAAACCGACGGGCGCTCGATTTACCAATAATATGGCACAGAGCGCCCACGCTTTTTCCACAATCATACTAGTATTTTTCGCGAGGACCTCCTCTATAAATTAATTCAAAAGGGCTTTCCATTTTGGCTTCTAAAACTTTTAAAATCCTTTCTTGAAGGAAGGAAATTTAGAATCAAAATTAACAACACCTTTTCGACATTACGGCCTATAAAGGCCGGAGTCCTCAGGGTTCGGTCCTGGGGCCAATCCTTTATTCACTTTTTATACACGATGTCCCTTGCCCCCGCAACTGTGAAGTCTATCTCTACGCTGACGACACTGCAATTGTAGCTCAGTCGCGGACTGGAAATCTAGTTCGCGATGAGTTGCAGCTCGCGGTTGGTGAAGTGTTAGAGTGGGCGGATCGGTGGCTCATCAAAATTAATCATTCGTAAAGCAGGCCATATATTGTACCAAAAAAACGTCGTGGTGCCCCGTTAGAGGTCTCAGTGAACGGTGCTAGAATTCCATGGGAAAATTCTGCAAAGTACCTAGGAATTACCCTCGACAAGGGCATGAGTTGGCAGAAACACACTCAAGCGTTAAAAACAAAATTCGAAATTACGTTTCGTCAACTCTACCCTATGTTATGTAGAACTTCAAAATTGAGTTTGGTATATAAAATTCGACTTTACAAGATGATTATTAGACCAGCAATTACCTACGCATGTGCGGCTTGGTGTTTCCTCGCCAAGACGCACATGCGAAACCTGCAGGTTCTACAGAGCAGGACATTGCGTACAATAAGTAACGTCCCATGGTATGTTTCTAACAAAACCCTTCACAGGGACCTTGACATCTCTTACTTGAGGGATTACATTAAACAACAGGCGCAACGACGTTATAATCAAGCGGAATCGCACAGCAACCCTCTGTTGCGCGAGTCAGTGGACTACACAGTCGAGCAAGTTCGCAAGCACACAAGGCCGCGGCTCGCACTGTGATCAAAATCAAATCGTGCAATTTTGGAAACAACTAAATTTTTACCCTTTTAGATACCGAAACTTAAAATTAACCCTTTTGGTTAAACCCAAAAATTACCGAACTCAAATCGACTATGTCAATAAGCGATACCCTCCAACCGACACACTTCCTCCTCTTTGCTCTTCTCCTTCCTTCCTCTCTTTTTCTTCCCTTACTTCTCCATGACTTTGTCTGGTCTCTGGGTAACCAGACCTGACAGACCGATCGACCGACACGACTTCAACCAAGAGCAAAGGTCCTCCGGACCGCTCTGACTAACAATGACGAATAGTTTTCGTTCAGCACTGTCTTATTTTCAACGTATTAGATCAAAGCGTGTTTTTTAGTTTTTTAAACTAGGTTTATTTTTTAGTTAACTTTATCATTATAGGTGTCTATTAATATTGTACATATATTGTTGTTTATTTATTGTTATATTGTTAAACTGTATTTAAATTTCCTATTTATTTCCTGGATAAATTTCACAAAAATACCAACTCCCAAACAGTTGGTTGTCACGCCTTTTAAGCTCTCGTCGCTACGCCTCTGTGAAATGTTAACAAACTTTAAGGTGTCTGCGCCATCTCTTAGTCAGCGGGTACGACCGCTGGTCCGACGCCGTCAAAATCGTTTTCGCGGCAAGTTGGAGCGTTCAGTATTCGGTCCGACCTATTAACCTAAAGGAGAGATACAAACTCACAAACAAACATAGAGGTGAAGCTAATAAAGGCGTGTTAAAAGGTTGAAATTAGCTCTTAATATAAGCTGAAAATAATAATGAGGGAAAAATAACAGTATTAATGTGATAAAAGCGTAGGGCGCTTTGTGCTATATTTTTCGTATTTCGTGCAACCCATGCTTTTTTCACAACACTAGAATTTTTCGCTCATTATTATTTTCTGCTTATATTAAAAATTATTTTTCAATTTTACTTCCCACACCGATAGGTGTAGGGTTGTAAAACTGAAAAATTTATTTTATTCATAATGGGCTTTCCAATGACCTGTGAATGAAAGACCTAGCGGCATAATTCACCCTTTTAGGTCCATCCAAACATTGCCTCGCTTATGATAGAAACCAAGGGACTTGTGTGATGTATACATACGAGTATTGTTTTAGATCGTTCTATATTGCTTAACGGGAAAATGATTGAATGGATTTTAATGAAATTTTGACACAGTATTACTACCGCGGCGAGGATGGAAAACGCGTATGTTTTGGAAAAATCGTGTTAGTGGCGGCGCAGCAATAATAAAAAAACCAAAAATATAAAAACAGCTCAAACTTTGTTTTTAGGCGTTTTACGGGTTTCTGATCATTTTCTACTTTTTTTGGGTAGGGGTGCATTTGGGGTGGTTGGGGGCTGGGGGTTGTAAAACTGAAAAAATTGTTGTATTCATGATAGTGTGTCCATTGACCTATGGAAAAAATACCTAGCGGTATATTCTTATTACTTCCCACACCGATAGGTGAGGGGAGTATTGTGATCGCGAAAATTTTCGATTTTGAGATAATCCACTTTTTGGGCGTTTCATGATGTCTACATAACGAAAATCCACGTCACTCATTTCCGTCGGTCTGTCTGTCGGTCTGTCGGTCGGTCTGTCTGTCTGTCTGTTGGCGTTTTTCTAACGTCGTAATCTCAGTAACCGCTAGATGGATTGTGATGAAATTTGGGTAGTGATATGTTGTGGGGTCGTAGTAGGTAATGTTCCTATATTTTGGAAATCGTCGTACAGGGGGCGGAGTAATTAGCAAAAAACAAAAATTTTCAAATATTCCTCAAACTTCGTTTTTAGGCGTTTTAGGGGTTCCAGATCATTTTCTACTTTTTTTGGGTGGGTGAATTTGGGGTGGTTGAGGGGTGGGGGGTTGTAAAACTGAAAAATTTGTTGTATTCATAATGGGATGTCCATTGACCTCTGAATGAAAAACCTAGCGGCATAATTTACTTTTCTAGGTCCATACGAACATTGCCTTGCTTATTATAGAAACCAAGGGACTTAGAATTTGTGATATATACATACGAGTATTGCTTTAGATCATTCTATATTGCGTAACGCGAAACTTATTGAATTGGTTTTAATGAAATTTTGACACAGTATTACTACTAAAGATGCCATCCACTCGTGGTGGCGAAACGTCAAGCTTTAACGCTAAACCACGCCGGCCTAAAAACCCAAGAACCAAAAATTCATTGGACGATGGCCGCGAAAGCCTTACACAGTATATATACAGTATTACTACCGCGGCGAGGATGGAAAACGCGTAAATTTTGGAAAAATCGAGTCAGTGGCGGCGCAGCAATAATAAAGACACCAAAAATATAAAAACAGCTCAAACTTTGTTTTTAGGCGTTTTAGGAGTTCCTGATCATTTTCTACTTTTTTTGGTGGGGGTGAATTTGGGGTGGTTGGAGGGTGGGGGGTTGTAAAACTAAAAAATTTGTTGTATTTGTAGTGGGTTGTCCATTGACCTGTGCATGAAAAACCTAGCAGCATAATACACTTTTTTAGGTCCACCCGAACATTGGCTTGCTTATTATAGAAACCAAGATCGTTATATATTGGGTAACTCGAAAATGGTTGAATTGATTTTAATGAAATTTTGACACAGTATTACTACCGCGGCGAGGATGGAAAGCGCGTATGTTTTAGAAGAATCATGTCAGTGGCGGTGCAGCAATAATAAAATAATTAAAACATAAAAACAGCTCAAACTTTGTTTTTAGGCGTTTTAGGGGTTCCTGATCATTTTCTACCTTTTTTGAGTGGGGGTGGAATTGGGACGGTGGGGGGAGGGGTTGTAAAACTGAAAAATTTGTTGTATTCATAATATTTTGTCCATTGACCTGTTGAAGATATACCTAGCGGCATATTACACTTTTGTATGTCCGTCTGAACATTGGCTTGCCTATTACAGAAACCAATTTTGTGATGTATACAGACGAGTTTTGCTTTATTTTCTTCTGTTTAATATTGCGTAATGCAAAAATTATTGAATCGGTTTTAATGAAATTTTGACACAGAATTTACTGCCGCGGCGAGAACGGAAAACGCGTCTATTTCTGAAAAATCGTGTGAGTGGCGGCGCAGCAATAATAAAAAACTAAAAATATAAAAACAGCTCAAACTTTGTTTTTAGATGTTTTGGAGGCTCCTGATCGTTTCGCATCGTCCAGTTGAAGCAAGCAGAAGAAACTGTGGCGTCCTAGTTCCTAAAGAGGGAGACGCAGGAAACTATTTACGAGAGTTTTTGCGTTGGATGTTTTTTTGCGGGCGGGTGGGCGATGATTTGGTTGCAAGGGAATTTCAAACTATAGCTTCAGGCAGTGGAGAAATAATAAAATGGTATCATCATTATGTGTGGGAAGTACTGAGTCAATCAACTTGACTCCATTTTTTTAAGTTCATCTGAACATTGGCTTGCCTATTACAGAAACCATGGGAATTTTGTGATGTTTACATAATACGAGTGTTGCTTAATTTCGTTCTATGTATATTGCGTAAAGCGAAAACGATTGAATTGATTTTAATGAAATTTCGACATAGGAATTACTATCGCGGCGAGAATGGAAAACACGTCAGTTTCTCGAAAATCGTGTCAGTGGCGGCGCAACAATAATCAAAAAATTAAAAATATAGAAACAGCTCATTCTTCGTTTTTAGGCGGTTTGTAGGCTCCTGAGCGTTTCGCATCGCATGCAGAATCAAAACTGTGGCGTCCTAGTTCCTAAGGAGGGAGACGCAAGAAACTATTTACTAGAGTTTTTGTGTTGGGTGTTTTTTTGCGGGCAAATGGGCGATGATTTGGTTGCAAGAGATTTCAGACTATAGCTTCATGCTATGGGAAAATAATAAACTTGTATCATCGAAATGTGTGGGAAGTACTGAGTCAATCAACTTGACTCCATTTTTTTGTTCTATAAAAGCGTGTATTTTAGTTTATTAAAACTATACCTATTAGTTCTGGACTGCTCCACCGGTTTCATCGACTTTTCTTAATGAAACAAACCGGAAACTCGCCAAATGTGAAGATATGATAATTTCAGACATAATAAAATGTATCCCATTTAGTACATGTCCAAAATAATAACGAAAGCGTTTGCGGTACCACGTCAGTCATTGCTAAATTCATCATCGTATGAATATAAATATACTTATACCAAACATTTCTTGGACTCAGAGCTGAACGTTGACAAATGCTGGAAGCAATTAACAATATCAAGATTAAAAGTCGTGTTGGAAAACATTTTATCTGCATGTAGCTTATTATTTATCATTTTATGATAGACTTACTACAATGACAAATTATTGCACAAACCATAAGGATAGAAGAAGAAGAAGATCACGGAATGATGTAGACAAACATATTTCAATGTCAATGAGAAGGGGAGGTTATATTTGTGGACAGAGAATAGAATATCAGACAGCAAGGTAGAGTCACGTGGCTCCACGAAAGACTTATGACGTCTCGCTAAGATTTATTACGTCATATGTTTGTTTATGTCTGAACTTTGGGAGGGGTTTTAGGCCACTTCGCGCAGGGCCGCCACAAGGGGGGGCAGCCGGGCACTGTTGTCCCGTAGGGGCCCGGTCCGGGCCTGAATCTTAGTAAACGCTGTCGTGCGGGCGACTGCCTTTTAACAGTGTGTTATGTTATTCAACAAAACGATGATCATATTTACTGATTCATTTGTTTTGTTAATAATCTAACTCTTTTCTGGGTAACTTTATTACAAATGACTATAATGAATTGTGAATAAACTCTAATGAAGCAATTTCATTTTTGTAGCATTTATTTTTTGTTCCGGTTTTTCACTCAATACAAATTCTATATTTTTTCCAGTGCTGTTTCAATCAAACCCTTCAGCCATGTAGTACACAGAGTCATAGACTCTCTATTCCAATCAGTCCACAAAATTTCAATTTGGACATAATTGATTGAATATGTTGATTATAAAATTTAGTCAATCATTATTTTCTGTCAGCTACTCTTAAGAAATGAGTGATTATGAATTTCTCTAAATACGGCTTCTATTTGCAATTCGTACTATTCCAAGACGAAAAAATAACAAAATCCCATGGCTAATAACTACTTAACGTACATGAATAATAGTGTTTCCAATTTTCAGTTACAGTTTCTTAAATTTGTTTCAGAAAATGAAGGATAAAAAACATACCTAATTCAGTAAAATTTAGACATTTCAATCACTGAAACTTGAAAGCAAGTACAAATGACGTTTTGTGTGGAGGAAATCAATAGTTTTTCAACATGGTATTGACGTAACCATCTCATTGCCAGTTTGAAGGTTACGGCATCATCACTATGGCAGGGGCTCCCAACCTGTGCGCCGCGGCGCCCTGGCGCGCCGTAAAAAGTAAAGAGGTGCACCGTGAGTCGATCCTCTATAAGTCTAAAGCACAAATATTTGTAGGTGTCTAAAAAGCAACAATACCTATTCTGACGCTCGCCACATTTTAAAACTACAGGAGAAGATTACAACGTTCAGGAAGAAACTACAAGTTTGGATAAAAAAGACGAATGAAGGCTGCGGTCAAGGTTGCTTTCCACAATTGTATAAATATGCGGGATCCAATGAACTAACTGGTTGTCTCACAAGACCTGATGGCCCTTTTCACGAAAGATTTGCGTGGATCCAAGATCCCTTTCATACGCAAGTTCCGCTGGAATTCTCCAAATCCGATTTGGTGCAGTTTTGGTTATCCACTCAAAATGAATATCCAAACCTAACCTCAAAAGCTTTAAGAATTGTTATACCGTTCGCAACGTCATATTTATATGAAGCTGGATTTTCAGCTGTAGTTGTAATCAAGAACAAATATCGCTCAAGGATCAATGAGGAGCAAGAAATGAGAGCCGCAGTGTCGAATTTTATTCCCTGTTTTGAAAAACTATGCGGAGATCACCAAGCTCAATCGTCACATTCATTTGGCTGACGTATTTTATTTTTGTTTTTCTTGAGTCTTTCTTTTTGTTTTCTGTTTCAATTCTGAATTCTTATATAAATATAATAAAATAAACTTCATTTCCTATTGAGGAAGTTTTTATTTTTGTGTCTACTATTATTATAGATACCTATTTGTTTCGACAGTATATCTATTTAAAATAGCTGTCTAAGGTAGGCGCCGTGACAAAATGCCAAACTTGAAAGTGCGCCGCGGGTTGAAAAAGATTGGGAACCCCTGCACTATGGTATTGGGGGCCGTGGCCAGAATCTGGTCCTGGGCCCAACCCTGCGATGTAGCGGCCCTGACTTCGAGTTAACAGAAAAAAATGAAATGTTCGTTACAACTATGATTCGGACGTCCGGACCGATCCCGAAGCAAATTTCTGGCTACGGCCCTGCTCAATGTCAGTGACTGCTTTACAGTACTGTTTGCGCAACAGTATGCCTAACTGAAATAATAATTTCTAATTTCTATCCAACATATCAGTTTAGGATGCTTTACAACAAGCCAGACAAACCAAATCTAGTTCAAGCTAGACGGAGAGGAAACTGCGTTTTTTCGAGCTGTAAATTAGCTTGATTCTCAGTGCACAGACGACGCGACGGACGTGGGCATTTGAACATTCTGTATACTATGAACGTCATAGCTATAATTGCTAGGAATTGGTTATCAGACCAATAAATTAACTACGGTACGTAATTAGCAGTGAACTTATTATTGCGGAGAGGTAGTTATAATTCAGTGTAAAACAAGCGGATAGACACACTAATTTACACAACAAAAACACTTGAATAAAAGGCTTTACGGTAACAGTGATCGCGATTCAGTTCGATCACTATCAGCAACATAATATATAACTGATAAAACTATTTTTTTTTTTTAATATACGAGTATTCAACGCTAACGGAAAGTCAATTTCAAACACTGGGATGTGATGCACTGGATTAAACGAACATCGAACCACTAAAAAGTTTGTTTAAGAAGACAAAACAGATGGTTGAGGTCCGTTTGCCCCGGTCACACTTAGTGGGACTTAACCTTAAGGGCCGGTTTCTCAATGTCCAGTTAAAGTGTCAGATAGGTATCTGCCAGATAGCGTTGCTATGGATACAACTGTCAGATAAGATTTACGTGATATCGTAAGTTTAGCCTTCAATTGTTTAAACAATTTATCTAACAGTTGCTGTTATCTTGCAGATAAATATTTAACTGGACATTGAGAAACCGGTCCTAAGTAGTTAAAGTTACGTTAAACTAAGCAATAGAAATCTTCGGCCTTAACGTGAGGTTCCAAAGTTCACGGCATTTATGATAACCGAACCTACCGATTTTGTAGTTTATTTTATGGTGGTTTGTGTTCAAGTGGGAAGAAGGAGATAGACGTTTTCATTTTTTTCTTAAATGTGACAATGGATTTAATACATGGTGATGACGATTTGGAGGAAATAAACTTCGTAGTTTTCGGGATACCTAGAAGAATTAATGATAGATCAGAGTATTTCAACAAATTCGAAGATTTAACTTTTGAGAGCAGGCGACAGAAAAGATCTGCCTGTGCGCCATCTGGTACCCGAAGGCAACGGCAATCCAAAGAAAATCCCTGCTACACAGCAGCTTTCTTACTTGGTGGAACGCCACGGCGCGTTCGCTTGGCCAACCAGAAGAGCGTGGATTCTATATGCTGCTGCATATGAGAGTCGATATACGAGGGCTGCTCTATATCTCCGTCAATCCACCAGTACGCAGACAGCTGTTTCACGCTTATTAGCTATCATCAGTGCGCCATAGGTCGATTGACGGAGATAGAGAGCATCAGAATTTTCATGTCTACCAGACATGTGAAGCATGTGAGAGAAGGCGACAGAAAAGATCTGCCTGTGCGCCATCTGGTACCCGAAGGCAACGGCAAACCAAAGAAAGATATAGAGCAGCCCTCGTATATCGACTCTCATATGCAGCAACATATAGAACCTGCGCTCTTCTGGTTGGCCAAGCGAACGCGCCGTGGCGCTCCACCAAGAAAGGAAGCTGCTGTGTAGCAGCGATTTTCTTTGGTTTACCGTTATTATTATTATTTTTTATTTTTGAAATTTACATCGGTTTATACCTATCGGCTTACAAGCACTTAGATCGGCCAATTACGCCGATAAAACCGATATGCCGATACATATATATCGGTATCGGTCGGTTTCTATAATCAACCATCAGTACCACTTGCAAACACGAACATAACAAGACCTCATTATGCTAATTAGCAAGCCACACTTTGTTTTCTAATAATTATTTTAAAGACAATATGAAGGTCTACTATATCTTCGGTGTCAGTATAGATACTGTAAAGTACAGACACATCGCTTGGTAAAATTTATTTATTTAGCGTATAGCGCAAAACATGGTAAATTTATAAAATTAAAACAAACATATAAGTAGATACAATACTGTTATGTTAAAAGGTCTAGTTCAGCTATCCATTCAAGACTTGATTGTATAGTATGGAAGAAGTCCCTCGAATCGCCTTGATATGCCCTCAGTTCACACTCTGTCACTATGTGGCCAATTGTTTGGTTGGGGGCGCCGCAGTCGCAGCCTGGGTTGGGTCATTTTCCCCATTTATGGAGGTTATGGGCACATACACCGTGTCCTGATCTGATTCGATTTAGGGTCTTCCATATATGTCGTGGTTGGTCGAAGCCATCGGGTTTTACGACTGGGTCAATGAGATTCCGTACATCGGGTGGGGCATTCTCAGTCCAAAGGGTCCACCATTCGGAGTTGCTGAAGTTGTTGGCTGCTAATTGTTGTGCTGATAATACTGGGGGTTGTCTAGATCGAAGTCGATTTATCGACAGGGCCGGGATATCCTCATCGATAGGGAGTTGTGTATTACTGGTTATTTTGTCATATTCTTTTATCAGGACGTCTTGTCTTCTTAGGGCAGGTGGAGGTATGTGGCTGTGTGTTGAGAGCCAGTAGGATGGGGTAGTCTTAATGCAGCCACTAATCGTTCTCATTGATATGTTAAGCTGAGTATCCACTTTCTTGATATGTGCGCTGTTCAGCCACACCGGTGCACAATACTTGGCCGCAGAGTGGCAGAGTACACCAAAATATAACAATATAACATTAAATTTGTTTACCGAGTGACAAGTTGCGCATAAAGACGGCCAAAGACGGCCATACAAAATGGCTTGTCGAAAAAACCACAATCAGTTTTTTATTCTACTTATTTATTTATACTGCTGCACAAATTTTGAACCCAATCAGGCTTTTTTTGGAAATTTTCACTTTGTAAACAAATCGCTGTTCATTTATTTTTTGAACGGGTCAACTTAAAAAACTGAAACTTAGGATAATAGTATTGACGCATGAGTACTATATTTTGGAGTAAAATTGACAGATGAAACTTTCAAGATAACTACTGGACACCATCTGAGAAGAAAGTTAAACTGAAGGGGGGGTCTTGTGAATCATCTTTTTGAAGCTTCTGACGAATACTTCAGAACCCTAGAATATGAAGTTAATATCTTCACTTACTACAAAATGGCGAAACATTTAATAAATAAATTACCTGGTACAAACATTAATATCGTTAGATCTAGAAATATTTGTTTAAAGTTTGAATTTAAAACTATTCAGGCAATTATTAAATATTTCGCCTCGTATTTCGCCATTTTCTGGTAGGTAAAGATTTTTTTATTATTATTATTATAACTGAGCAGACCGCGCAGACACAGCCTAAATACCAGAGTATCGCGGCTGCTGACTTTATATTCTAGGGTTGTGAAGTATTCGTCAGGAGCTTCAAAAAGATGTGTCACAAGACCCCCCTTTCATTTTGATTTTTTTTACGCAGATGGCACCAAGTCGCCATCTTACTTGAAAGTTTCATCTATCAATCTTACTCCAAAATATAGTGTCCATGCATAATTTCATGATCCCAAGTTTCACTTTTTTGAGTTGACCCGTTCAAAAAATAAAAGTGAGTGGACATTAAATAAGGACACTATATACCAGGTTATTCAAGTTATTCGACACGGAGCATTATGGCTAAAGTATCTGATGAAAACAATAATTTCGGATGCATAAGGGCCCATTAAGGCTACATTTTAAAAATATTTTTATGCTCTACAGTCTACAGGGTGTCCCCAAAACACGAAACGTATCAAAGTTGTATTTTTTCAAATGGAACACCCTATATATTATTGCATATTCAGATCCCTTGGTGAACTATAGTGTGACTTTACATATCACATATGGGACTCAAATCGAACCGTTTAGGTGTAAATCACCATTTTCGGTATAAGTAGATACCAGAAAAAAAATGAATAGCGCGGAGATTATAAAAGTTAGAAGGCTGTGACTCCGCCATATTACTAAGCATGAAATGCATCAGCTTAGGTTAGACGGTCAAATGTGAATTACGTTTGTGCTTGGAGAAATCGGTGGATTAATTAAGGAAACTTCAATCAGAGATAACTTGATTTTTTTAAATGTTAATGCCTAACTTTTTTATACGATTAAAAGTAAAATTTGATAGACTTTCTAATAATAAAGTTATGAATATCAGTCTGTGGTAGTTTTGATTTTATTTCAGATTTTAAGTCAAATTGGTGTTTTTCAATTTTACTACCTATAAGCAACCTAGCAGGCCATGAAATAATAACAAGAACATGTTCAGATGGGAGGAAACAAGTAACTTAGAAAAAAGATACAAACGAATTAGAGTAAAGAGACAAGATTATAAAAAACTGCTTACAACAAATCAACTCTAACCAGAAACAACGGTCATAACATATCTAAGGTCAAAAAGAAACTGGAGTATGACAGAAATAAATATTTTTCACTCCCTACTGGCTACTGCAATGTACTAGAGGTTAAACATTTCCAAAACAATTATAGACCAGGGTCGATAATTTTTGAAACCAAAAAAAATTACAGTAGGATGAAACCCATTAGAAAAAGAGGGGAATATGATAAGAATGAAAGGAAAAATAAATTACGGTCGATTCGAGATCGGGAAGTGGGAGGGGGTCAGTTTTTAAGGGTAGAAAATGGTTTATCTTGATTTCTGGCAAAACTACAAGTCCTATGGAAAAAAGTTGAATGGCAAAGTTGTAAGTAATAAAAAGGTCTACAACTTTTGTATTTTCAATTTTTTCACATAACCTCAAAATTTTGGTAAAAAATTAAAAAAACCAAGTTTTTGGTTTTTTATTTGTATCTTTTTTAAACAAAAAAAATTTTCTACGAAATTTGGTGAAAACTTACCTTATTATGTCCCAGATACACTGTAATTTATTTGTTTTAAAATATTCATTTTTTCGCCTTATTTTAACTTAATATCAAAAATGCACCCCAATCTTCAATCGAAAATTCTCGCGTCAAAACATCAGCTTTTTTCAAAAAGTTTGGGAGCTTTTTATTCGTTGGAATCTCTATTTTCTGATGGTGTAAAAAAACTATACATTACTATGGAAAATCTTCTCAGAAAATGCAAAAAACTGAAAAAAACTCAAATTCGTATTTTTTTATTAACTATGTACAATTTCATCAAAAAAATGTCATAGAAAATTTCAAAAAATATAAATATACATGTAAATCGTACTATTGAATTTAGATACTTAATTCTGATTACGTTATTCATTATATTTTTTTTTTCGAAAACGTTAATCTTGTCATTTATAAATATATTATCTGAAATTCCCATTAGTTATTCATTAGCTTTTGTCTCTTTGAAGGCATTTCTTCATCGTTAGATTCGACTAACCTTTCTATCTCTAGTTGATCGTCGAAATCTTCAAGACAATCATCCTCGTCTCCAATATTATTTCCAGTCTGCATTGGTTCTTCATCCACAATTTCATCTGAATCATTTATTCTCGTAGATTTCTTCTTCCATATTGGAGCAATTTTCAGAACCATGGCAATTAGTGCATAAATTTGTGCATTTTAAACCATGTTTTCGGCAGCCACATTTTAAACTGTTACATCCAGTTTCACAGCTGCAGCAGATAGTTTTGAGCAATACTTCCGGAATTAAATCTTTTTCTGCAAATTTGGGCATAATGCCACGTTGATGTTGCTTCCAACCCCAATCTGTTGCTGTCAATTGTAAGGGATCTACTTCTGGCTCTCAACTGTATCGTGTATCATAGCGCATTTGAGTTAACGCATTGCGTTGATACAAGGAAGTGCGCCAGCGTCATAGTATCAGCGTATTTAATTTGTCTGCGTTACCCATGACCACTGACTAACGGTTTTACAGCTGCTACGAAATAGCAGGTATGTAGTAAGGCCCAGACCCTGCCAAGTCTCCATGAAATACCTTACAATGGGCTAACATTTGCCGTATGTCACTCAGGTATATAAATTATCTTACAACAGCAATAAATAGGCATCTACAAATATTATTTAAAGAAGATTCTACAACTTTTTCAAAATATTGTGGATGTCTTATTAAATATTAACTTATTTGTTTGTTAATTATAGTAGGATATTCCAATTTGCAATTTTTTAGTTTATCAATGTAACATGAAATCTCACGTTTTTCAAGTAAATAAGTGTAAATTTTAATAAATAGCTCAAAATTGTACATAGTGAGTAAAAAAATTTTTCGAATTTGAGGTTTTTTTCAGTTTTTTTGCATTTTCTGAGAAGATTTTCTATAGTAATGTATATTTTTTTACACCATCAGAAAATAGAGATTTCAACGAACGAAAGACTCCCAAACTTTTTGGAAAAAGATGATATTTTGACGCGAGAATTTTCGATTGAAAATTGGGGTGCATTTTTGATCTTAAGGTCAAATAAGGCGAAAAAATAAATATTTTAAATCAAATAAATTACAGTGTATTTGGAACATAATAAGGTAAGTTTTCACCAAATTTCGTAAAAAATTATTTTTTTTTTGGAAAAGATAAAAATGAAAGACCAAAAACTTGGTTTTTTGAATTTTTCACCAAAATTTTGAGGTTATGTGAAAAAATTGAGAATACAAATGTTGTAGATCTTTTTATTACCTACATCCTTGCCATTCAACTTTTTCCCATAGGACTTGCAGTTTTGCCAGAAATCAAGATAAACCATTTTCTACCCTTAAAAGCTCACCCCCTCCCACTTCCCGATCTCGAATCGACCGTAATTTATTTTTCCTTTTATTCTTATCATATTATCCTCCTTTTCTAATGAGTTTCATCCTACTGTAATTTTTTTTCACTTTTTATTATTTTTGAAGGCTTCGGCACTGGTCTATTAAAAACTGTAAAATGGGAGAAAAACTGCCAGCGATTGTTGCTCCAGCATGCAATTATCAATCACATGTGTTGGTGTAAAAGTAGTAATTTGCGTCAAAGTAACAATACCTCTGACTGAAGCCCTTCTATTTTTGCAGTATCTATTAGCAAGATCGTATAAAAAATACTAACAAATCAGATTTAAATTTTCTGCCACGTAATATGGTTTAAAAATTGAACAAATTTTAATTCATTGTTCATTTTCTGCAATCTTGCTAATAGGTACTGAAGAATTTTCAGAACTCCACTCAGAGATATTGTTAGTTTTGACTTGATAGAATTGAATACTTTTTTATATCATTAAATATTAAATTTGATTCTGAAGATAATAAACATTCGCTAATAGTTTCCCTTTCATTCTAAAATGTTTAATGGTATTGGTTACTGGAAATCTCTAATACTGCCGTTGTTTCTGATTAGAGGTGATTTGTTGTAAGTAATTTTTATAATCATTTTTCTTTAGTCTAGTTCGCATTTCTCTACTAACTTAGTTGTTTTCTTCTATTTGAACAGGTTTTTCTTTATATAGCACGATCTGCTAGGTTGCTTATGTAGAAAAATTGGAAAAAATCGATTTGATTAAAAACTTGGAATTAAATCAAAACTACCAGAGATTGCTATTCAAAACCTGATATCCTTAGAGGCGATCAAATTTTACAGTTAATCGTATAAAAAAAATTAGGCATTCCCATTTGAAAAAATCAAGTTATAATCTGATTTCATGCTTAGTAGTACAGCAAAGTTACAGCCTTCTAAATTTTATAATCTCTGTGATATTCATTTTTTTTCTGACATCTACTTATACCGAAAATAATGAGCTACACCGAAACGGTTCGCTTTAGGTCCCATGTGTGATACATAAAGTCACACTAGAATTCGCTAAGGAATCTGAATATGCAGTAATATATAGGGTGTTCCGTTAAAAAAAATGTAACTTTGATAAGTTTCGTGTTTTGGAGTCACCCTGTATAATATGAAAATATATATAAAATGTAGCCTTGATCGAATAACGTGAATAACCCGGTAGATGGGCTGTACTGTACGCCAGTTATTTATCATCCAAGCTATGCCATTACGTTTGTTAATTTCTCCGTTAATTTAATGTTTATACTTATTAAGAAATTCATTTCTAGATTGCTGAACATTATAATTACATATTATAAATAACTGACGGATAGCGACATTGAAAATGCATGTAGTTAATTACGGATATAAAAACTCGCAGACTAAGCACATACAAATAATTATTAACGCAAGGGTAAGTCTGGCTGTATGAAACAGAATTATGAACATTTTTTGACTTCCCACACTATCTCTAAAGGCCGGTTCACTCACTTGCAATACTTGAATTAAGTACAGTCATTTAGTCAAGAGTATAGTAGTTTAGTAAGTGTTCTCACTTGGCAAGTAATTACAGATGTCAAGTCAGTCTCGCAGAACGAAGATAAAAAAATCCCGACACCCTTGATTTTCAGTTTCACCTCAAAAAGTCTAAAACCTGCATCCGCCCTTCTATCAAAACGAAATCCCGTATCCTAGATAATTTCAGGGTGGTGATTACAAATCCGATCGATGCTTTGAGTTTCCGTCTCGTAGAACGAAGATAAAAATTTCCGACACCCTTGATTTTCAGTTTCGCCTCAAAAAGTCTAAAGTCTTCATTCAACCTTCTATCAAAATGAAGTCTCGTATCCAAGATAATTTCAGGGTGTTGATTACAAATCCGGTCGATGTTTTGAGTTTTCGCCTCGCAGAACGAAGATCAAACATTTCCGACACCCTTGATTTTCAGTTTCACCTCAAAAAGTCTAAAATCTTTATTCGACTCTCTATTAAAATGAAATCCCATAACCTGGATAACTTCAGAGTGGTGATTACAAATCCGGTCGTTGTTTTGAGTTTTTGTCTCGCAGAACGAAGATTAAAAATTTCCGAGGCTCTTGATTTTCACTTTCACCTCAAAAAGTCTGAAATCTCCATCAAAATGAAATCCCATATCCTAGATAATTTCAGGGTGTTGGTTACAAATCCGGTCGATGTTTTGAGTTTTCGTCTCGCAGAACGAAGATAAAAATTTCCGACACCCTTGATTTTCAGTTTCGCCTCAAAAAGTCTAAAGTCTTCATTCAACCTTCTATCAAAATGAAGTCTCGTATCCAAGATAATTTCAGGGTGTTGATTACAAATCCGGTCGATGTTTTGAGTTTCCGTCTCGTAGAACGAAGATCAAACATTTCCGACACCCTTGATTTTCAGTTTCACCTCAAAAAGTCTAAAATCTTTATTCGACTCTCTATTAAAATGAAATCCCATAACCTGGATAACTTCAGAGTGGTGATTACAAATCCGGTCGTTGTTTTGAGTTTTTGTCTCGCAGAACGAAGATTAAAAATTTCCGAGGCTCTTGATTTTCACTTTCACCTCAAAAAGTCTGAAATCTCCATCAAAATGAAATCCCATATCCTAGATAATTTCAGGGTGTTGGTTACAAATCCGGTCGATGTTTTGAGTTTTCGTCTCGCAGAACGAAGATAAAAATTTCCGACACCCTTGATTTTCAGTTTCGCCTCAAAAAGTCTAAAGTCTTCATTCAACCTTCTATCAAAATGAAGTCTCGTATCCAAGATAATTTCAGGGTGCTGATTACAAATCCGGTCGATGTTTTGAGTTTTCGTCTCGCAGAACGAAGATCAAACATTTCCGACACCCTTGATTTTCAGTTTCACCTCAAAAAGTCTAAAATCTTTATTCGACCCTCTATTAAAATGAAATCCCATAACCTGGATAACTTCAGAGTGGTGATTACAAATCCGGTCGTTGTTTTGAGTTTTTGTCTCGCAGAACGAAGATTAAAAATTTCCGAGGCTCTTGATTTTCACTTTCACCTCAAAAAGTCTGAAATCTCCATCAAAATGAAATCCCATATCCTAGATAATTTCAGGGTGTTGGTTACAAATCCGGTCGATGTTTTGAGTTTTCGTCTCGAAGATCAAAAATTTCCGAAACCCTTTATTTTCAGTTTCGCCTCAAAAAGTCTAAAGTCTTCATTCAACCTTCTATCAAAATGAAGTCTCGTATCCAAGATAATTTCAGGGTGTTGATTACAAATCCGGTCGATGTTTTGAGTTTTCGTCTCGCAGAACGAAGATCAAACATTTCCGACACCCTTGATTTTCAGTTTCACCTCAAAAAGTCTAAAATCTTTATTCGACTCTCTATTAAAATGAAATCCCATAACCTGGATAACTTCAGAGTGGTGATTACAAATCCGGTCGTTGTTTTGAGTTTTTGTCTCGCAGAACGAAGATTAAAGATTTCCGAGGCTCTTGATTTTCACTTTCACCTCAAAAAGTCTGAAATCTCCATCAAAATGAAATCCCATATCCTAGATAATTTCAGGGTGTTGGTTACAAATCCGGTCGATGTTTTGAGTTTTTGTCTCGCAGAACGAAGATCAAAAATTTCCGAAACCCTTGATTTTCAGTTTCGCCTCAAAAAGTCTAAAGTCTTCATTCAACCTTCTATCAAAATGAAATCTCGTATCCAAGATAATTTCAGGGTGATGATTACAAATCCGGTCGATGTTTTGAGTTTTCGTCTCGCAGAACGAAGATCAAAAATTTCCGACGTATCCAAGATAATTTCAGGGTGATGATTACAAATCCGGTCGATGTTTTGAGTTTTCGTCTCGCAGAACGAAGATCAAAAATTACCGACACCCTTGATTTTCACTTTCACCTCAAAAAGTCTGAAATCTCCATCCGACCTTTTATCAAAATGAAATCCCATATCCTGGATAATTTCAGGGTGTGATTACAAATCCGATCGCAGAACGAAGATCAAAAATTTCCGACACCCTTGATTTTCAGTTTCGCCTCAAAAAGTCTAAAGTCTTCATTCAACCTTCTATCAAAATGAAATCCCGTATCCTAGATAATTTCAGGGTGGTGATTATAAATCCGATCAATGCTTTGAGTTTACGTCTCGCAGAACGAAGATGAAAAATTTCCGACGCCCTTGATTTTCAGTTTCACAAAAAGTCTGAAATCTTTATTAGACCCTCTATCAAAATGAAATCTCGTATCCAAGATAATTTCAGGGTGTTTATTACAAATCCGATCGATGCTTTGAGTTTCCGTCTCGCAGAACGAAGATCAAAAATTTCCGACACCATTTATTTTCAGTTTCGCCTCAAAAAGTCTAAAGTCTTCATTCAACCTTCTATCAAAATGAAATCTCGTATCCAAGATAATTTCAGGGCGTTGATTACAAATCCGCTCGATGTTTTGAGTTTTCGTCTCGCAGAACGAAGATTAAAAATTTCCGGGACTCTTGTTTTTCAGTTTCACCTCAAAAAGTCTGAAATCCTTATTCGACCCTCTATTGAAATGAAATTCCATAACCTGGACAATTTCAGAGTGGCGATTACAAACCCGGTCGTTATTTGGAGTTTTCGTCTCGCAGAACAAGATTAAAAATTTCCGGGACTCTTGATTTTCAGTTTCACCTCAAAAAGTCTGAAATCCTTATTCGACCCTCTATTGAAATGAAATTCCATAACCTGGACAATTTCAGAGTGGCGATTACAAACCCGGTCGTTGTTTTGAGTTTTCGTCTCGCAGAACGAAGATCAAAATTTTCCGACACCCTTTTGATTTTCAGTTTCACCTCAAAAAGTCTAAAATCTTTATTCGACCCTCTATTAAAATGAAATCCCGTATCCTGGATAATTTCAGGGTGGTAATTACAAATCCGATTGATGCTTTGAGTTTCCGTCTCACAGAACGAAGATCAAAAATTTCCGACACCCTTGATTTTCAGTTTCGCCTCAAAAAGTCTAAAGTCTTCATTCAACCTTCTATCAAAATGAAATCTCGTATCCAAGATAATTTCAGGGTGTTGATTACAAATCCGTTCGATGTTTTGAGTTCTCGTCTCGCAGAACGAAGATTAAAAATTTCCGAGACTCTTGATTTCAGTTTCACCTCAAAAAGTCTGAAATCTTTATTCGACCCTCTATTGAAATGAAGTCCCATAACCTAGATAATTTCAGAGTGGCGATTACAAATCCAGTCGATGTTGTAAGTTTTCGTCTCGCAGAACTGAGATCAAAAATTTCCGATACCCTTGATTTTGAGTTTCACCTCAAAAAATCTAAAATCTTCATTCGACCTTCTATCAAAAAGAAATCCCGTATCCTAGATAACTTCAGGGTGGTGATTACAAATCCTGGCGACGTTTTGAGGTTTAGTCTCGCAGAACGAAGATCAAAAATTCCTGACACCGTTGATTTTCAGTTTCATCTCAAAAAGTCTAAATGTGTAAAATTTAGTCCAATGGGGTATTAGTTTAGCCAAGTAAACCAAATAATGAAAATTTTGCATTTCTGATTTTGAAACTTCTTTTATTGCAAAATAAATAGAGATTCAAAGAAGGCAATTGGGAAAGTGAGCCCTTAGACCAATAGTAATACAAGAAACATCTGTGAATAAAAAAGTGAATCAACAGAAGAAATGTTCTTGGAGGTTCTATAGTCAACTTATTGAAGAACTGTTAAGCAAAATTCAAGTGGTCATTCAAAAGGAGGATACACTAATAAGGCACATGTATTCATGTCGATGGTACTCTAGCTTGGATGTGGACTGTTCTGACTGGCTTGACTTTTGTTCAAAATTATATCCAACTAGGTACAAGGCGTACCTGAAGAAGTAGGTATGTCCAGTAATATTTAATACCAAGTATTTATTTTCATAAAAAGCATGCACATTAGTACTGAGTCACGCTACCTGACGAAATTTTTGTATACTATCTAGAATAACAAATTTAAGATATTAAAATAAAAGTTGAATGCACCTGAATGTGGAATTCCCCTCGGGTATTCCCAAGATGACATAAAACCTGTTTAATTGGTTATGTAGCAATGAATGAGTGTTTACAATTTCTCCTGAAAGCAAACTCTTAAGTAGTTAGTTTTGTCCCCAGTTTCAGTGTTAAGGTCAAACTGATAATGGCTATAGGCTATACCTATATTTATTCAAGTGAACCGCATGAGAAAAGAGATTTATTGCAGACCCTATGTGACTAACACCCGTATGCACCGTAAGTCAATTGCGCGATTAGTTACGTAAACCTGGATTAGATTACTTGTTTGCTATGCACCGCAAACTGACAATTTTGACACTGTCACTGTCAAAACAATCTTGCGAACACAACCTTGCCGTATCTCCAATCTGGATTAGTTAATCTCTTGACGGTGCATGGCTAGATGTCAAAGATTCGCAAAACGCGATTAGGGAACTAGGATTAGAATCACCAAACGGTGCATACGAGTGTAAACTTATCAGAACTGAAAAAAAAAAATAAATTCATCTACCAACAAATCTCGTGAAAGAACGTCTAAAATAAATAAGTGAATGTGGAATTCTCCTTGGGTTTTCCAAAGAGACCCAAGATGACAAATCTTGTTTCATCAGTTATGTAGCAATGAATGTGTGATTACACTTTCTCCTGAAAGCAAACTCTTGAGTAGGTAGTTATTTTTGTTGCCATTTTCAGTGTTAAGGTCAAACTGATAATGGCTGTATATTTATTTGAGTGAGCCGCGTGAGAAAAGAGATTTATTGCAGCTCGCCGATAAAACATGAAGTATCTGACATCTCTATTGGAAATACTGTAATTTAACTTGCACTTTAAATTGGCCATTGAGAATTTCAAAAGCAAATACGCTGCAAAAACGAGTTTCGCAATCCGAAACAAACAGTAATTTAGGAGCTTGTATAGTTTTTAGTTATCGGATACAGAAATGGGCACGTGTGAATAGTATCAATTCATGGCACAATTTTCCAAAGTTCCCCCTAGATTAATGCATTTCATCAGGATGTCAAAAATAAGTGAAACTATTGTGGCCATCGTAAATTGACCAGCGCGGCATGTGGTACGGGGAGCGGGAAGTTCTCGCAGGTACTGATCGCCATTATCATGTCGAGTCCAAAAAAGGGATAGAGAAAATTAGTAAAACAAGGACATCAAATATTGTCTGCGGCGATTATCCAATCACGATGCTGCGTCGTCTTTAAGGTGGGGAAGAAAATCTGCTGTTGCCAGTTGTAGTTATACGTTCTATGATCTAGATAAATAGAATATTAGCTGATATAAATTATTTGCCATTTCCTTTATAAATAAAATAAAGCAAGACATAATAGAGGGAAATAAGAGTAGTAAAATTTAATATATCATTGTAACATTTTAATTTGAGACAGTATACAATTTTTTATTTTTGATATCTAAAGCAAATTAAGATTTATGGCAAAGTCCTGACTTCTTTCACTGAATTCCTTTCGCTGGTCAATTTACGATGGTCACACAATACTTGTTGTTAACTGTTAAGGTGGTCTAGGGACCTTTGCCTTTATGTCACAGTTTGCCATCATGTTGGTCTAGTCACCCAGAGTACCTAGACACCAACGTAGAGAGAACATGGAAGAGGAGAGGAAGAAAGAGGAAGAACAAAAAAAGAAAAGTTCAACTGTTATGCCAGTGCTCTATTGCAGCCAGTAGCCTTTATAGTCTTGAAATAGTTAAGTATGATAGTTATCCCTCAAGTGTGCACTTGACAGTCATCTGTTTCATAGTCCTACCTTATACCTATATAGTCATACCAAATATAAGTCAATTTGTTATGCTTATGCCTACACATTGTAATGTGTTCTGTTATCTGTTTTTTGCTGTGCTAGTATTTTGAGCAACGTTTTGAGTTGCTTGCTGAAATATAACCATTTTCTTGATGTGACAAAAGCGGTACGGGCAGATAGACCAACACCTTACTTACAAAATCGTCTTGAATGCAACAAAATATCATAATGACATTTTGTTACTTGAGGGCCCCTTAACTGTACTATTAGACTCCCTTACATGAGGGACCTTCAAGTCGCTATCAAACCATTGTGAAACACAAAGCCATACCTAAGGGACCCTCAAGTAATGAGGACCCCCAAGTGGCAGCTAAGAATACAGTCTTAACTGAATGCATATATATGAGATGTAATTTCATTTCAACATTTTAGGTCAAAAATGGTTGACTGCTGTGTTTTCTGAAATTTAAGAAATCTGCTTCCAGATCTGATTACAGATATACTCACAAAATCATTTAATGTTAAGAATAAAACAACACGGTTCTATTGATTTTCAGCTACTAATAAATGAAATAAATAATATAAATCAGATAAAATAGATTTCAACAAAATAACTATACATATTCTAATTTCTAATAACAATCTAAAATTGCTCTCATCCCAGCTCTTATAGACAACTTTTCATGGATATTCTATTGTTAGTTGTTAGTTCATTTCATTGTTATTGTAATCTTTATTCTAACAATATAGTTTTTAATAGTCTTATCATTTGTACATAAGTGCATTTTGCTCACAGATTCAAACAATATTTTGTGCACATCTCAGCTTCTATGGAAGTTCACGGATCAACCCACACCTATTGTTCATAAAATTTGTAGTGTTGTAGTACAAAATACGTTTCTATTTTGTAAATATTAAAATGAAAAAGGTAAATTGATCAATTGACCATTTTTTGCTTATTTTAGATTTCACAGATTTTATTAGTATTACCCATGTACACAAGACTTAGGAATTTATTTGAACTTTGAAGTGATTATAGAAAAACCTCAGGAAAAACTGTCTAACAGCAAATAAACTATATACCTATATATAACAATTGAAGTAGTTTTGTCAACTAGGGATTTTATGTTCCCATAAATTTTGATAGTCTTTTATAAAGTAATATGTGAAAGTGTGATGATTTGTACCTCGATTTGTACTATAAAAATTTTTATTATATGAGAAATATTTTACTAACTGATAATAAAAATATGTATACCAGATTATGAACTATACACCACAGAATTTCAGTAGTTAGATTTAAAAAAAATCATACTCAAAGTAAAGAATTACAATAGCAAAATACAGGTATAACAAGAAAATATATACCTATTTCAGGAATTAAAGAATTGTATCACATTAAAGAGCTACTTGAGTTTAATGTAAGTCTTCTAGGAAAAATGACAAAAATTCTTAAAGATCAATAATTCATAATTTATGCAATTTTGTGCCTGAAACCTACATCTATAATAACAAGGTATTGAAATATTATGTGATATGCTACTAAAAAGTAGAAATGTAAAGAATTAATAATAAATCTCTGCAACTGAGTATATTTAGAATTATTTTTAACCTGTCTGTAAAACCAATCATAATAAATCTGCTATGCATATGGGATGCCAAAAAAAGAACTTACCTCATAGCTCTTAGTGCATAATAGGAGTACATCACAGAGTGAACACAGTAGTTCATCACAATGAACCATCTTGCACTGGCAGTATATTCTGTATAGCTGAACCATGAATACAGGAGTACTGTGATATGATGGTACCAATGCAGGAAAATAAGAGGCTGCTTCCTTAACACTATGAATATGGTATCTCCCAGTTCAGGAAGTTTACTCAGGACAAACATCCATGTCCAGAACCCTGAGACTTTATCTTGCTCAATAAATGAAGGAACACACACAGAATGGTACAATCCATGATGAGTGAGAGTGTGTATGAACTCGGGCACTGTCCTGCAAGCACCCATCAGAGAAAACGTCGCCAACAGAGTGTTCCAAAGAACCAGTATGCCGCGAAGCTCGAATTTAGGTCGATTCTGCATGAGGTACTGTCCTCCAAAGATGAGCACCATGTAAATCCCAACATAGTAAAATCCCAAAGTCCAGTTATCCTGCATCCATGTACGGGTGCTCTGGTGCTTGAAGTCCGATTCGAAGTTGAACATGTACGAGTAGTTGGGCATGGTGAAATCAGTGTAGTCCTTCATGTTGGCCACTCTCACTGTCGTCCGGCACACCGTGAACTGCGGTTTCTTCAAATTTGAAACCGTTTGTAACGTTCGATTATATACGACTAGTGGGATCGAACGATAGTGTGCGTGAAATGCGCTCGGATGCGGATCTTCAATATTCCCCGCACCTCACCACATCATACGCCCAAAATGTGACTAATAACTTGCGCGCCTGCGTTTTCCCTCAAAAAACACCTTTAGCCGGCAATTAAAATGAATTCTAACTGCAGGAAACTAAAATATATTCGCCGCTTTCAACAGCGGTAGAGAAACTCAAAAACCGAAACAGACACTGATAATTTTGATTCGCTTGGTCCTTCAGTGCTTTAACTGCTTTAGTCCTGTCAAAATGCTAACCTCCAAATGCATAACCCTGTTTTGTGGCATAACCCAAAAAGCAAAATGTGACGTGTCGGCACGTGTCTTTTATGATACTTTTGAATTTACGCAAAATTTTGACTATGACTATCATCTCGATATGTTTTTCCTTAACTTGGTAATTCAATAATTCAATATGCTCAACCGATAAGGGAATTGATTTCATTCTCCATTTGAAAATGTTGAAAAAAGATTTTGGTCACAGTAAAATATGCGAGGTAGCCAAGATAATTGTATCCACCAAAAGTTAGCCTGGCTATAATTCAGAAACTAAACAAATACTTTTCATAAATAAATAATTTAAATTTTAAATTCGAGAATCTTACAGTAGGCAACATAAATATGCAACTACTTATACAGATTGGTGTATTATGTGCTGCCGTCTTATTCCATTCTATGATACATTACTGTCAGTTATATTTATAAGCTAAAGCTGTCCGCCCATAGGCGAAGGTCGCGGCCCAACGATACATTTGAACCTCATGAATGGTTTAACCACGGTTTAACCAAGGACATTAACCGATTAACCAATATATGATGATCTCATGATTCATCGGACTGGCTCATCAATAAACCGCATATTATGCCAGAAGATACTATTTCTACTGACGTTTCGGCCAGCATCAAAGTACAGAATATTTGACAAATAATTAATTTCATTAATTAGTTTTTGCTTTCATAAGATTTTTATTCGGCGATTCTGAAATTTGAAAGAATGCCGCATTGCGTTTGCACTGTAATAAATCCAAAATGATAGCTAGTAATATATCACTGTCCAAAACAGAAGAGGAGCGACATCATATACCTAGTTTCAATCCTGTGTGCGCATGCGCCAAATGTGGTGTTTTTTAAATCAGTTGTTTTTAGTCCGGTAGCAGCTGCTATAATTTGTTAGTCTTCCCTGTCTGTATTCGTGTCACGGGTCAAGTCCGCAGCAGATATGCCTGTTTCAACGTCAAACTAGAGCATTCAACATCATCGAAAATGGCGCCTTAGACATCAAAGAAAGATCAAATACACCGCCGCCGGCTGTCGCTTCTTGTTAGTTTTTCTATCCTCGGTCGCTGTCTCTGGATTAGGAAGTTGTTTATAAATATACCTATACAACTCCAAGATGAGATAATACCTCATCTTATTCGGCATCCATTTAGTATTACTTGCTCTCATTTTGAACACAGTCGCCGCTAAGCCAGGCCACATATATGTATACTTCCGATGTCAGATCAGTGCGTCGCAAATACTACCACATATAATAGAATGCATCCGACTTCGTCATCGAATAACTATTCATATTAGCCATTCGATTTGATGGTAAGTAATTATTTACCAGCTACTCATACTGAGGAGCCCTAAAACAAAACTTGACTTAAAATCAGTGATCATGCCAAAAAAAAAATGAAAAACGTTTTCTCTAAATGCACTTTTCCGAACTTAGGGATTGTAGTTCGAGCTTATAATATAATGTATAGGTATTTTGGAAACATATAAATGTCTGCAACTGCAATAGGGTACTTGCAGAGAAAAATATTATGTCGTTGACGCGTTCCTTAGACCCTAGTAAACATGACAAAATCACTTGTTTGGTTTTTTGGAATCGGCTGTGAGATATATTCTAAAAATTATTTCAAATGCCGGAAAATGGTGCGAAAACAACCTCTGACGTCAGTGATATCGTATAGTGATGGGATGTAAAGTATTGATATTCGATATCGACAGTCAGTGCTAACCTAACATTTTGACATTGATCGTTATAACCACAAAACACAGTCATAAGTCATAAGATTATAATCTTAAAAATTTACTCTCAAACTCAAACACGTGCACAACCACCGTGCACAACGTGCACAATAAAAGTACAAAAGTCAAAAGAATAAAAGTTAGGTAAGATTACTAATTCACTTTGTAGGGATGGGCTTGAATTAGATTCTATCTTTGGATTCATTCATAATGGGATGCACCTAAATAAAATGATGGCTTCGATTAGTTGCGAATCTCGGTTACAAACAGGATGAACTGTGATACCTATCAGATATAAAAATGTATTGCAACGAAAATGCTAGTGGGTTAATTGCCTATTTCAAATATGTTTAAGTATCAATAAATCGAGTCGCATTGTTAAAGAATTCAGATCATCTCTAGTCGGCAGACCACAAAGAAAATATGGTTGCATTCGAACAGCTGATATGATTTCGTTTTGCATCTAGCAGCATTACTCAATGAGGAACTACGGCTGTAGTAGGATAAAAGAGGTCTCATTTCATTTGGGAATATGTATACCCATATAACAAAACACGCTCGTAAAATAAATTATTGATATATGGCTAACGTAAATATTTAAAAAGAAATTTGGCAACATCAGAAATAGTTTGCAGTTGAATCTCACTGACCTGCGCTGTAGCAGTATCGATTGTCGATATCGATAATATACCTGTGACGTTAGCCCTTGTTTTAAGTCACGTGGAAAAATTTGAATATATCCTTATTTTATTTTGCAAATATCTTTTTTTGGCCGTCAGTAAAATCATGTTTTTTGTTTTCTACTGCTTCTTGATATGGTTTTCTTTACGCTATGTATACTCCCGAGGCGATTTCACGACCTTTGCAAGTACCCTATTGTATTTGATGATTCTCTAAAAACCTTTGCGAACATTACTGTTGTCGTAAAACCTAGCGAAACTAATGTCATAATAATTCGCAGGTGAAAATTCTTGATGTAACTTTCACGGTACTGGATGCAGGTACTACAGATTGACATCATGGATACGCACTTTGCCCATCATGACGCCAAGAAAGACCGAACCGTATAACATTCGATGCATATAAGGCGATGTACGAGGGCTGCTCTATACCTCCGTCAATCCACCAGTACGCAGACAGCTGTTTCACGCTGGCAGAATTCTTTCTGTCTGCTCGCATATAAGGCGAATTTTAAATGTGGTTTTCTTGGCTATTTTGCCATTAACTTACCGTACCCGTAAAGACGCCTATTTAGATATTTATTCGCATTAACTGAGTAGCTGGCATTCATAAAATTTGCCGTAGCCGGTAAACAGAAGCAGTGCTGTTGCCTGTTGCCAACATATTTCAGATGGTGTTTGGCTATTATTGGGTTCTGATAGGAAGCATGTTATTGGGCTTGCCTCTTACTCGGATGTCCGAATCTAAACAGACATAAATTGCATCGGTGGTGTCAAGTTCAAGTTCAGATGGAATCACACAAAATCGCATTACTTCCGACAGTTCCGACTTTTAAACTATCGGATGATCGATGATCCGATAATCGTTTAAGGATCGGATAATCGAAATTTATTGTAATGGTGTTGATGGACGGTAATGGACGAGCAGCTTATAACAGTGGTCACGTGGGACACATGTTTTGCTGTTGTTTTTCATGAATGTCAATGTGGTTTTGTATTTCATAACCTTAAAATTTAAAATTTAAGCATTACTACTAGTAATTTACTAGTTTTATTTATTACTTTTCAGTGTTTACGTATAGTCATAATTCAGTATGTTAAAAACAAAAGCATTTTATGACCTGTGCATCCAAGATACCTATTTCAACGAAGATAATTTACAGAAACATCTAAGCGCTCTTTATAACTGTAAGAGCATACACTGCATAATCAACTTTATACATGATAGTGCTAGAACATGTACATGATACAGATAACTATTTTCAGATGGATATAGAACAATAGCGATCAATCAATCAATAGATGATAGTGACACAGAACCCAAGAAAAAAAAGAAAAAAGGTGAAGTGAGGGAATCACATGATGTAGTTCCTGTACCATTTGACTTGACCAAATTAAAGCAACTTGTTGATGAGCTAAAGTATGACAGCTTTGTTATTCTTAACAGGTTAACAATACAATTTGCTAATTTAGAGACACTCCACAGAATTGTAAGTAAAGGCGGAAGTTTTGGTTGTATTTAAAAAAAATAGCTAGCTACTTTAGTATCATTTGTTCTAGATAAAATCTCCTAATTTCAAGAAATTCCATATCATAGCTGCTGCCCCTACAACTCCTCAAGCTTTCGCAGTAAGTATACAACAAAGATCAAAGCACAACATTCAGAAGCATACCAAGTACATAGAATAGCTAACACAATATTTATTTATAAATTGACTACAATAGATTTTATATTCTAAAATCTACATTCCAACCATCTTTACAGTAAGGTGATTCAAAATTTGGCAGAGTGCATATCCACTTAGTAATTTTTGATATTATCCTATAACTTGGAAATCCAAATCGTAGCTCTCAAATTCCAGAGAAATTTTTATATCAGGTTGATACTGTACAAGAATGAAAAACATTTTTTTTGAAAAACAATGCAGTTTTAGTTGATCAGAAAACAAACACTGTAAAATTGCTTCAATTCAGAATTTTAGTACAACTTGAATCAGTTTTTTTATGTTATACATGATATTTTACCTAATTCGATAAAGTATGTACCAATCCTAGATATTTTAGAATATTGCATTATGACCAGTTTTGTTTAATTTTTTTATGATGCTCTTCAAACGTTTTTGTGAGTTCATGCCTAGTGAGGCAAAGTTTTGATTATTTTTATAACAGCCAAATTATATTACCATGTTAAATCAAGTGTTATGACTTTTGTTTAGTTTCTGCATGTCTAAATTAATGAACCTGAATATTATTTAATTTATTTCAGCACACATGTTCTACATTAGAAGCCGATATATTCACATTTGATCCTGAAAACAAATTCAACTTGAGGTTGAACCGCAAACTGTATAATCAACTAGTTGATAGAGGGTACCATTTTGAACTCCAATATGCTCCTGCTATTCTTCATTCTACAAAAAGGAAGAATTTAATCCATGCATCACATTTATTCCATATGTTTGGAAAAAGTAAAAATATAATTTTTTCCAGTGGGGCTGATAGACTTGATCTCCTCAGAGGACCTTATGACATCATCAATTTGTATCCTTTTGTTATTAATACTGCTGAATGTTTGTGAGGTTGAGCCATTGCACTTAAGGCGTGCAATATCAGCGCTACACTTTTTATATAAACTTTTAAACAATGTAGTTGATTGTCCCTTTATATTGGGTAAAATTGATTTTCATGTGCCTAGATTAGGAAGTCGCCATCAAAACATGTTCTATCCTGACAACTACAATACTAATGTTATGTCTAAATCTCCTATAAACATTATGTGTACAAGTTTCAATGCTATTTGTGAACTGTGCGATTTGTTTTGTGATAGCGAGGATTTTGTTCTGGAATGTTACAAAGTCTGGTATTCTGGTCACTGAGAGTCAATTGCGGTATTATAGTGGAGTAGAGTGGTTTAGTATTTAGAGTAGGGACATTATTCATGTGTTTGTGTACTTTTTTTTTCTCATTTGGATATCATAGTTAATACTATATTGTTTTTGTCTATGTCACAACATATGTTTACCTTCGTTGTCAAATTATTTAGATGTATATTTAGTATATTTCCTGTCACTGGGTGTTAACCTGTTGGAAATGAATCAAATAAATAAATAAATAAATACAATTTTTAGAATAGAACCAATACATAAACAGAATAGTTTGAAAGGTGTTACCAATTTTCAACAAGCATCTATTATTCCTGTGATTGGAAATCTTTGAAACAATTCTGAATAAACAGCTGATGACTTACTTTGAGGCAAGAAGTCTCAACAGCAAGAATCAGTATGACTTTTGTAAATTCACTACATTAGCTATGATGGAGCTTGTAGAATACAATATACCAGAGCATTGTGTATCTCGTGGCTTACTCATTGAAAAACTTTCCAGACATGGTTTGAAAGAGACAGTCTTCAACTATCTTGACAAGAGAGTTCAATATGTAGCATTAAATAGAGAGAAATCAAGGAATTCGTCGACTAAGTTAGTTGTACCTCAGGGTTCCACCTTAGGTCCCACCCTATTCATTATATTTATAAATGCCCTTATTGCTTGTCAGTCGCAACACCTCATGATGTATGTGGATGTCACTACGTCCAAACATCCATCAGTAGTAGTAGTAGTAGTCAGTGTTGCGGATTAGAATCCGATTGGCGGATTTTTTTTGTCATTCGGATTTTTTTCGGATTTTGTTATTGAGAGGATTTTTTTGTGTTTTTTAAAGATATGTGTTTTAAGTTGCTTTTCCAGGATTTTGTGATCACAAATTCCCAAATTCTCATCTTTTACTTCGCCATCAACACTGCTTTTCTTTCAAAATTAAAATAGATAACAGTAACAACATTTTTTATCGATCTGATTTCTGATCACATCCCATATATAGGCAAATCGGATTTTTTCGGATTTATTCGGATTTTTTTTGTGTATTAGAGGATTTTCAGGTCATAAGGTTTTGGCAACACTGGTAGTAGTACATTAGATAGTCTGGATCTACATACTGCATCAAGGGTGCAAGTAGTTGAGGACTGGTTTTTGGCCAATAATCTGTGCTTGAGTAAGGCAAAAACCCAGACTATTGTCTTTTTTCTGCGGCATCTTGGTAATAACCAAGACATCTTTGTGAAATCTCGTGGTTTCTATTTAGACAGCCGCCTAACTTGGGAACAACATATTAGTAATTTGTCTACAAAGCATAATAAGAGCAGATTTATAATTTGAAGTTTTGCAATAGCTACCTTTATTCTCATATGCTCTATGGAGTTTTACTGTGGGGCCACTCCTCACATGCCTCAAGAGTATATGCCTTACAAAGAAAATGTCTTAGAGTTAGAGTAATGTATCGACTTGGCTATCGGGATTCATGTGTTGATATATTCATCATTATGGTAATTTTGACTGTGTCATTCTAGATTGTCTAATAATATAATATAAAATAATATAAGCAACTACAGCAAGAACTTGGACTTTCACAGCTATCAAACTAGGTACAGGAATAACATAGTAATTCCATTCAGTAGGGTACAAAGAGCCAGGATGGTCATAATTTTGATGGAATCAAGTTGTATAGTATAACTTTCTCCCAGAATCAGTCAAGTCATTAAGCACTGAACATTTTAAAAGCAAACTCAAGATATAAGACTTACCTCAAACAAAACTCATTTTATTGTATTTATGATGTTGTTGACAATGATTTAAGCGACTCGTCTTAATGTGCTTATTATTGGTTTTTTATGTTTATTAATTGACTTTAAATTTGTTTAATAGGAAGTTTTGTATATTGACATATGCACTACTAGCATAAGCCCAGTGGTTTTTTGTACTTGTGTGAAAATACATTGCATGACCAACACCTATAAATATTATTACTAAGTACAACCCTCTGAATAATCTAGTAACTTAAGGCTCAATTGCCATTATTTTTTTTCTTTAATTTTGGTTGTGATGGCTTTTTGTGGCTTCAACAGGAGGATGAGGTGGACACATTTTTAGAATCATTGCATTATGCATATCCATACTGTAAATAACAATACCAGAAGAATAATATATCCTTAATAGGTATTAGAGGTTTGATTTTTGGACTAAGTGAATTGCAGTGTAAGAATGCCATTACCCATTGCACCAGGAAGACTGTGTTAAATTCAGGTATTATCCGTTTATTGTACCGAGATTCAGCCAAAAAACGACCTGACAGGTACGATGGCCGTCTACCTACCAATAAGCAAATAGCTGGGCAATAAAAAGAGAAGTATGGCTGCCGTAGTACACGCCTTGGTCAAAGTCAGTGGCGTGTCTACCAGTTTTATGCTATAAGCTATAAACTAATAGGTATTTGTACAAGTCAGAAACATACGAGTATGTTTACATTTTTTCCGAGCAAGGTAAAAAATCCACAAAAACTGAAGACCCGCAATCGGCAAAGCAGTCAACAGTCAAAATGAGATCAATAGTTTTTTATTTTACGCCTATAAAATACCGAGGAATCTATCGCCACTACTGATTTGCGAACCATGCCCGGTGACTCACGTTCCACGACTGAGGCAGGTAGCAGGCAGGCGGACCCAGACGACCCAGGGGGAAATGATTTATGGCTTTTAAATCTTGGTAGAGTAACACGTCTGTAATAATTTATTATCTTCATATACTAGGGTGATAGTGTGATTTTTAATTCCTTATAAATGGGCAGGGAACATATTGCATTTACAAAAAAAAATGGAGATATCTATGTTACAAATTAAAAAGTACGGGTTTGTTGCTTTATTTCTGGATTCCATACTATTGGTTGACAATCAACACATTGAGAATGGGTCTATAAGTGTTCTTCAAAAATGTTTAAGCCATCCAAAAAATATGTTGAAAGCCTTTCAAAATAGGCACTTGTTTGGGGGATGGCTTTCTCCATAGACATAAACATTTAGCCACAGAGACAATTTGTCAAGGTGGGAAATAAGGAAAAGTCTATGGGGGACAAATCTGGTAAATACAGTATGTAGCTGTTGTAATAACTGAATATATATTCATAATCTTGGCCATGGCAACTGCTCAGGTATGCATTGTTATTGAGTTTTTGCAGAAGTTGCAAATCATAATACTGATATCTTGAAAGATATTGAAGATAAGACTACGTCATTATGTTCCATAAAGAACTTGAAGGTTCTTTCATTTTTTTGGAACCTGCGAATACCCAAACATGCTTGGGAGCTATGAAAAATTCTTGGGTTTGGCTAAATTAAAAAAAATCATTTTATACAAACTAGCATGTTCCTGATAATTTTTCGACATAGTCAAAAAAGTTAGATTCTGTTTGCTTTAATACTTATTGTTATTTTCAGTTGGCAGAAGACATGGAAAAGCAGTAATGTTTGTAGAAAATGTTGAAAAACCTCCTGAAGTGATAGAAAAAGACAGCGATGTGGAAATGATAGACGACAGTGATGAAGATGTCATGATAATTGATCAACCAAAGTCTAAGAAAACTAAAACTTGAGTAAATAAAATGAATCATATTATCTATTACAAGGAATCAGTTATTGCGTACCTATTTATTTTTGAATACACTGTTCTACCCCATTTGTACCGGTCATTCTTTCCAAGTTACCCTCTGGTGTAGCTCCTTGGGATGAAAATACCCTTATTTAGTCTACCTTCTCGCAAATTATACAACTACAGGGTGTTTATTTGATAACTTCCCACCACGGATTTATCCAAGACCGCTGATTAAAAGAAAAAACGCCGAGACACGTCAAAAGATTTGTCAAGAGCGACAACTTTTAAATCAAAAACTACTTCACCCTCTTGCTACTCCGTTTGATTCTTCGGAATCTGTCGATTCGTTTTCGAGAAAATTAGAAAAATCTTTAGGTACCTTAATTTGTGGACCAAATATATCAGGCGTTGCTTGGACAACTTCGCAGGCTCTGGCCAAATTACATTGTAAGTCTGTTGGTTATAGTCATTGTATCCCTAGGTAGAATGAGGAATACGCTGCTCTCTGCTTTGCGTGCAATGTCGGTGTGCCGTGCGGCGGCGCACATCTTAGCCGCCAGAGTGCAGAAGGCAGTCATCCTTGAGTCCCTTCGTCTACTTAGGGCACACGATTCGCTGACCCAGTGATATTGTTCATCGTTCACCTCATGGTGTGAGGAATAGTCACTGGATAATGGAACAGCAGCTTGATGTGTCGGAGCCTGGGCAGCACCTTTTTTGTTAAAAACAGAATAATAAACCACTCGACAGTGTACGAGCTGCAACAAATCAACACGAAGGAGAAGCATATCTGCTTCACTGATGTGTATCCATATTTTATTTAACTGGATTTGTTAGTAAGCGTAACTGCAGGTATCGGAGCAATGAAAAGCCTCATGTTTTTGTAGAAGGGCATATTCAGTGTCCCCCAAAAAAATTATAAGCGGAGACATTTATTTGAATATGCTTGAAAATACCATCAATCCGCGTATCACTGAAACCATTGAAAATCATATCGAAGCGGATGGAAACCCCATACTTGATGAGGCTCATATCTATTTCTAGCAAGACTGCGCTCCTCATTATAGTGTTCCGGTTGGTTTGGCAGTGGCTAGACAACGCGTTTCCAGATAAACGGATAAGGCAAAGAGGGCCTATATAAAATGGACTGGTAGATCTCCTGATTTGACGCTATTAGACTTTTTCCTGTGGGGCCTTTTAAAATCTATTGTGTTTACTCCCCGACCCGAAAGTTTGGATGACCTTCGTCAACGCATCATTGAAGGCTTCCATGGTATTCCACAACATGTTTTTGCAACTGTCCGTCAGGAATTTGAACATGGCCTATATTTTATTACTTGGCCAATGAAGGACATTTTTAACACTTCTTGCTATCTGATTTTTTGAGTGTTTTTGTTTTCCATCCGAACAAATTAGGATACATAAAGATTTTTCTAATTTTCTCGAAAAAGAGTTTCCGGATTAAAAAAAATCAAACGTCAAAATAAAGGACTTCGACATATATTTGAAACAAGCCGTTTCTTGATACGCCTTGTCATTTAAAATTTTTGTTGTTGCCCCCCCCCCCCTTGACCAATCTTTTATTGACATATGCTTCAGCGTTTTTTCTTTTAATTATCCGTGGTGGGAAGTTTTCAAACAAAAACCCCGTATATTCGAATGTGCCATAAATAATTGTGACTCTCCAAATAATTTTGCGCCCAGAACTGCAGGCACGCAGACGGAATTTAGTTTGGGGGGGGGGGGGGGAGAGGGCGGTATACCTTATGTATAAAACCAAAGACACTATAAAAGACTTTAATTAAAATAATGACCTGAATTGCTGTGGGGCGCTATTTGAATGAAAACTTGGGGGTGCGTTTTAAAGGTTGAAGTCAAAAAAAAAATGTTTTGAAAGTATGGTACCTATGATATTCATTCAGTACCCTTGAAATGCCCACCTAGTTTTCTTTTAAGCTCTGACTGAAGAGATTAGCCCTCACTCTAGTAGAGAAACATTAAGTACAGCTTCGGAATCAGCATAAAAAAATGTAGTCAAGTTGATTGACTCAGTACTTCCCACACATTCCAATGATACCAGTTTTATTATTTTCCCGAACTATTATGAATACAAAAAAATTTCAGTTTTACCTCCCACCCCTCAAAACCATCCAATTTCACCCCATAGGCGTAGTTAGGTCCCTGAATCTGGGGGGCTCAAGTTCACACTTGATACAATAAACTTAGCAGAACGAATTATTTTTGGATCTTTGTGGGGGCTAATTTCATTCTTGGGGGGACTAAGCCCCCCCAGCCCCCACCTAACTACGCCTATGTTGCACCCCCACCCCAAAATGGTGGAAAATGATCAGGAACCCCTAAAACGCATAAACACGAAGTTTGAGCTGTTTTCATATTTTTTGTTTTTTTAATATTTCTGCGCCGCCACTGAGACGATTTCTAAAAATCAGACGCGTTTTCCATTCTCGCCAAAGTAGTAATACTGTGCCGAAATTAACATCAATTCAGTAGTTTCCACGTTATGAAATACAGAACGATCTAAAGCAATACTCGTCTGTACACATAATTGTATATATACATCGGAACATTATCTAAGTCCCTTATTGGTTCCTGTAATAGACAAGGCAGTGTTCGGATGGACCTAAAAAAGTGTATCATACCGCTAGGTCTTTCTTTCTCAGCTCAGGTAGATAGCCTATTATGCTTACAACAAATTTTTCAGCTTTACAACCCCCCACCCCCCAACCACCTCAATTTCACCCCCACCAAAAAAAAAAAAAGTAGAAATTGATTAGGAACCCCTAAAACGCCTAAAAACGAAGTTTGAGGATTATTTGAAATTTTTCGTTTTTTGCTAATTACTCCGCCGCCCATGCACCGATTTTCAAAATTGTAGCAACATTACCTACTACGACCCCACACCATATCAGTACCCAAGTTTTATCAAAATATATGCAGCGGTTACTGAGATTAGGAGGCTAGGAAAATGCTAACAGACAGACAGACCGACAGACAGACTGACCGACAGACAGACTGATCGACAGACAGACTGACCGACAGACAGACTGACCGACCGACAGACAGACGACGGAAATGAGTGACGTGGATTTTCGTTATGTAGGCATCATAAAACGCCCAAAAACATATCGGTGTGGGAAGTAAAAGCTCGTCCGCGAAAAATCTGGTTTTGTCAATATCGCTTTCCGGTTTATAAAACTTTCGGAACTCCACAGTGAGAGCAGCGTATGAATTTACTCAAGTAAATTCTTCCCTGCTTTTTTCTGTTTTTTTTTTTACGAACATATATTTACGTCTCAAACAAATCTTAATTTTACTTATCTTACATAACATGCTTATGAGTCTTATGACTTTACGAAAAAAAATAATAGGTTTATGTATAAAATCAAAGGTACTACGACAATAGTTTAAATGAAATAAGGACCTAAATATTGATGGGTCCTATGTGAAAAAAAAAGTTAGGAGTAAGTTTTAAGGGTTGAAGTACAACAAAAATGTTTTGTCAGACCCCGTGGTAGGTAGTTTCAAAAATTCCACTCAGTTTTCTTTTGTTACGACGAGAATATCACGTGTGTTAAGGAAATTCGGGGACACCCTTTATATTATTGTCGGTTATATTTTTTTATCGATATTATCGATCAATAGCAGAAAAGGAGATTATTATTTTGTTTATGTGAGATTTATTGCCTGTTAGAGCATTATGTAAGTCAAGCTACTTGATTACAATTTTTAATTGAAAATTCCATAGAAGACCGATAAGGTACGTATAATGATTTTTCAAAACGATTTCATGCGAACTTGGACTGTGATCTACCTAGAGCCACACCCATAGCTACTTGCAGCATCTTGTACTCAATAAAATCCCGTTCCCATTCGCATCTCGCATTGATAAATGATCCGACTTATCCGTAATCCGGAAATAACCCCGGCGACCGCGTGCCTGACGGGCCGATTTCGAATCTCCCGCCGCGTTCGATCCAGGTGGCGCCACGGTCGATATCAAGCGTAATTACAAGATGGACGTTCATTTACGCGAGCAGTTTGTACACAAATTTATTTAGGTAGTTTATGTATATAATCAGTATTAAAACTATCGTTAAGTAACAAAAGGTCGATCCGAATGTGATTTTGATTGAAACGCGACTGAAATTCGTGCGGTATCTTGTGTTCTCGGAACGAAATTGGAACCTGCATCACAAGCTTTAGAACAATCAACGGTGTCCATGGTAAGTCGATTTGTTTTGCTGTGCAACGTGATCGAAACGTTTGTATGCATTTATATTTCCCATGTTTTTGACTGTAAAAAACCGGGCTTATGCAATTTTACTATATCTTCGGCGTTTTTGGATTTTACATTCGTAAAATATGCATGTCGTCTGTCGCGATTGGTGCTTTGAAAATCAACATTTCTTCCTGAGATATCACCTGATTGGTCGTGTTTCGACAACTAAATGCCGAACTGTATTATTCTAACCAATTAAATAGTCTCTTTTCCCTCATTACAAGTGTAAGTGTATCTGTGTGCACTAAAAATCCTGGGAATTTGCGGGATGCACGGGAAAAATCGGTCCGGTGAGTGTATTTTCCTGGAATTTGGATATTCTCGGGTATTTAGACGGCACTTAAAACAATAGTCGTGAGGTTTGACCTTTGATAGGCACCCAGCGCGATGTCGCTAATTTCGAAGCCAAGCGGTGGACATCTCTAAATGGCGGTCGCAAGGTTCATTGTTCTCGTAGCCGGCTAGATAAAATGATAAGTGTGATGGAGGCTGGTTTTACTTCGATTCGCTGAAAAGACGGTGAAAATATGGGATCGAATGACGGGCTAGCCGCAAGAGGTCAACGAAGCTGATCCTATTCCGCCCGTCTAGGCCTACTGCGTTAATCAATTTTCAAATTACACCTTGCATCTTCTGTTTCTGTTGCGATATGCAATCGTAATGTTAATTGCACGGGTTCATGACGAGTCTTATTCAGTATACTCAGGGAAAGTGATTCCTTGCGGTTTATTTTTATGTTGAATGTGTTCTTTTGGTATTGATTTTGATTACTAATTAGAATTATACACCTTTCTACAAATATATCGGCAATGCATTTCACATACAAATAGTTCGTTTATTATGGTGTCCACCCGATCAAAATCAATTTTTCACGGTTCGAGATCCTGTGTTGCGCTTTTTATAGCAACTCAAATGAAAATGTGTTGACATTATTTTCACATAGGACTGAGAGATCCACAAAACCTCCCTAATTATTAAGGTTGGTCTCCACCTTCTGTTAATACATCATACCTAACTCATTTTATCTTGGAGTACAGGAAACCTACTTTCACCCAATGTGCAACTTTTTTGAGAAATCTAATTAATAATAAACAAGTTACTTTCAATATTTGAATATTGAATGTAGTAAAACAATACTCACTGTGCCACATTGGCCCTTAAGATATTGCAACACATTCTATGTGTTACTAGTTGAATTTAATACAACAGAATGTGTTAATCTAGATCATATAATCATAGGTACATAATCTTTGTGGACATCTTATTTTGGCTATATATTTTGTCCAGGGAAATGCCTAACATTATTATGTCTTTGTGTTTTGTATACCTAGGTATTAATGTTGCTGAAAATGTTCATCTTTCATTGAAAATTTTACAATAGCAGTTTTAGGTATCTGTGTTTAACAGTAGGCTATTGTCTCTGACCACTCAAGAACCTTATTGTATGCATTTAGTCTTTTCACCTAAATCTGAAGCTCGATCTGAAGTAAGACTTGTTATTAAAATATTTGTTTCATCTGCACAACATATAACACTATACTCTGAACTATTGGCAGTTATAAATTGGGGTGTCATTTGCATAAAACCTGAGAAAAATGGGACCTAAGATTGATCCTTGGGAAACACCTTTGAGACAGAGATGTATCACTGTTGTTGTTATTTAATGCAGATGTATTGCTTTCGCTCAAGTATGTGCCTATGATTCAAAAAGTTTGAATGGAAAGCACTATACCTTATCTGTACAATTTTTGTGGTAATAAAACTTGATCTACATAATCAAACACCTCTGCAAATAGAGTTAGTATACTATAACCAGTTTAGGTGCCTTAACATGTGAATGAATATGATTCACAGGGCTTGTTACCATAGAGGCTGTGTGCATCAATTTTGAATGGTGAATGTTGATTCAGTTTTTTGAAAACCAATTTGTTTTGTGTTTGTCTGCACCAAACCAATGCACAATTTCGTTAGTAGTCTGAGTGTCCTATTCTAGCTAATTTGATAGATACCTCACTCCATCAACTTTTTGTAATCAAGCTATCCATGTTAGTCTGAATATCCTAGGCCAATTTGATAGGTATCTCAGTCCATCAACTTATGATTGAGCCTGGAGGGTGAGAAGTTGTACTGCTCATGGTTTATTTGTACTCATAAGCGTATAGCTTTTCCCCTTCAGTTTCAGTTCCACAATCAACAGTCTACATAGAGTGGTAGGTGGTGCTAGGCAAGATGTGAACTGTTTTGTTAAGTAGTAGGATTTTCAAAGGTGTTAAACCTCATAGTTAATTTCTTGTTTAAAAAATAATTATATTACAGATTCAGGTAGCCCTATGGATTTTAGTCCTAAGTCCTATATGATCCACATTCAATCCAGGAAAGAGCATAGCCGACCTTGAAAATCAGTTCACTTTCAATCTGTATTTTGTAGTGTTTACATGCAGTATTCAATACCAAAATTGAATTCAGTTCAAATTGAATCCCACATGTAAAGGAAGTAATAGTTTGTTACCTGATCTATCTAGTAGTAGTAGTAGTAGCAATTTATTTAGGATTACCTAATACAAATGGTGATGGCATTGGGGTCCATAATTACAATAATCTAAGAAAAAAACTTAAATATTATATTATCCCTTTGATTAAAACTGATTCATCAGTTGATGTTTGCAAAAATATATAAAGCAAATCAATTAACTTGTACTCTCATTTGTAAACAGAATATTCCTGAGAGGAATAAAA
Source organism: Callosobruchus maculatus (assembly GCA_951848785.1). Lineage (NCBI taxonomy): Eukaryota > Metazoa > Arthropoda > Insecta > Coleoptera > Chrysomelidae > Callosobruchus > Callosobruchus maculatus. The sequence goes on from CATOUR010000113.1 coordinate 2,113,755, forward strand.
ACATTTGGCACTGTTTCATTATCTTTTTCACTTTGCCACAAGACTTAAGAATCAAATTTTGATATTATTTGGTACTTCTCAAAAATCCCCTTTAATGAACACAATCAAACTCCCTACATAAGTCTTTTAAGTTTCAGATTTACTTTTTTCTTTACTGCCACTGAAACAGTTTTGCCATCTCAAGCACAGTTCATATATATCTGTCATTATAATCAACTGGTATCCAAGCTCAGCTTGTCTCAAAGAAACATAGGCATAGTTAAGTCCCTGAATCTGGGGGGGCTTAAGTCCCTGGATCTTGTCTCCGCCCTAGATACAATAAACGTAAAAGAACGAATTATTTTAGGATGTACAGAAAATTTGTTTGGATACTGGAATTGACCAACCACAACGAAATTGTGCCCTATGACATATTCAGTGAAGTGGCATATTGGATGTAAAACTGCACGTTGAATTACTGTGCATTATAATCTTTCGCTGGTCACAAATATCTGGTTAAATTATGATCACAAACTTGACAGTTTAGCACAACAATGACTGACAGACACAATAACTTTCAACAGACAAATGACATGACCATGTTACTAATGCACATACCCTTGTTCTATATTTGTAACAAAATATTTGATCATTGCATACAAGCAAAATAACATCATTCCCATTTTCACAAAAAAAAATTTTGGCAAATTTTTCGTCCAATATTTAGGATGGAAAACAAGACTGTGACATATAGCTTTAAGACAAATGCCACCTGTTAATAAAACTTGTACAGGATAGAGTAGTATTGCTACTTATAAAACTACTACTGTCTTAACCACCATCTTAACAAAGCTAAAACTACTAACTGTCTTAACAAAGGATGTTCCAGTATTTCAGGCTTCATAATACTAAAAACCAGATCAAAGGCATCTTTAGATAAAAGATGCAAATGCTACTTTACTGACAGTAATCTTCTTTCCACTTCAAGGTGCAAGACTTTTTTTAACAATTCTATCTTTTGAACTGTTGGTTCTTGGGCTGCCTTGGCGTCGGACACTTTGCTGCTAGAAGGGATACTGATACCAATATGGGTACATCAGTAGATCCCTAGCTGATTGTACATAATTATGCATTGCTGTGCTTGAAAATCTATCATAAAATGCTCAGCTATGCGAGTGCAGCTCCACTACACACATGGTGTCCCGCGACGATTAAGACAAGCAATATATCGGAACTGGGCAGTAGTAGCGAATTATAATTTTGGGGGTGTAAATTAGAGCAAATATAGTATATTTTATTATTATTGTGTCAGCCAATGGCGTATTTGATTTGATCACGTGACGTCCGATTCAAAATTTTTAATGGGACACCCAGTATATTTGTGACTTTTTGTGTTTCTCCTGATAAAACAATTTCAACAATCTAGCACACTTGGGGTCTAAAGTGATTCATTCAAGAACTAAAGGTACTTAAAGGACTGTACCACTACCATTATGAAACACTACCAAATAATATAACTGTAGGGGTACATGTTATAATCAATGGTAGTGGTACCATCCTTTAAGTACCTGTAGCTCTTGAACTAATCACTTTAGACCCCAAAGGCCTTTACAGAAACTATGATCGGGTTAACCTGATCACTTGGATCACCGATCCGGACATTTGGAAAGTGATCTAGGATCAGTCATACATATGGTCAGTTTTGTCTTGTATGGTACGTGATCCTGATTGGGTTATACAGATCTGTAGTTTTTTCATAACTATCTGTTTTTTATTCTTAAACCAAGTTTTTTATTGTTCGATATCCGTTAAATCCATGGAATCGTAAATCCCACTTGACAGTTGTTTGACAGATAGCTGATCGATCCGGATCCAGATCACTGTTTCCGTATAGGCCTCAAGTGTGCTAGTTTGTTGAAATGTTTTATGGGAAGGAACACAAAAAGTGACACAGATACAGGGTGTCCCCCATTAAAAATTTTGAATAGGACGTCACTTGCTCAAAAACAAATACCTCATTGGGTGACACAATAATAAGAAAAGATGTTATATTTGTGCTAATTTACATCCCCAAAATTATAATTCGCTACTAGTGCCCAGTTCCGATATATTGCTTATCTTAATCGTCGTGGGACATCGTGTATATTAACCACTCTGAATATTACACAGGGTATAGCCATTGCTTGTAAGGTAATCTTAAAAAACCAAAAGACTTTAGAAGTCAGGAAGGGCAACATAGAACACTCAAAAATGATTTTTAAAAATATTTTTAATTTCCTTTTTTTATGAAAACTCTGACACCAGTGGATAGATGATTGATAAACTAAAAAGTTCACGACCTAGACACAGCAGTGATGATTCATAGGAATTTCATTAAAATCAGATCAGCACTTTCCGAGTTATAGACAGGCCAAGGATTACTAACTTTTTTATTGATTGGTCACTGTTGCCTATTTTTAAATCTTTGAAGTTTTTTTATAACTGCTTAAATGGTCAAGAAAAAGATCGATTTTGTGACCCTGAAGAAATCACAAATTAGGAACTTGCTCACTTTATTTAAATTTTCTGAAGAATTCTACAGATATTTGGACCTATCGACAATACTAACTTCCTAATGACAGGTCATGGTTTGCATCACGTTTAGTGATCTTTGGTGCCTTTGACGTGTCTTCTATTAAGGTTGGCGTCATTGTGAAAATTAGTTTTCTGCCAGTCAGCTGTGTATATTTTGTAATCGTTAATTAGTCGAAAAGGTGTGTTGGAAAGCTTTGACTAATTAATAATTATGGCGCTCCAGTTCATCAGGGAGCACACCATAAAATAGAAAGAATTACGAAATTGATGGATCCACTGTCAATAACAAAACACATAGATTGCACAGTCAACCACAAGACACATAGATTTTGAGACTACCACTGAACAATAACAGGCATTATTACAACATCCCTACATAGTATGTTGGCAGAACTTATAAATGAAAATAAATCGTCAGATTCTTTCTGTCAACTTCTTCACAGATTTCTTCAAGGTCACAAAATCGATCGTGTAAAGTGGTTATTACTGTTTACCCAGTAAAACCTAGTTAAATAATTTCAGTACTTCCCATTTCTAAAAGGGCCAAGATTACTTGACAGAAACAGAAAAATCAATGGAAATGAGGAACATGGTTCTGAAAACCTATTATTCCAAATCAAATATTTTTTCAGTCATGTCTCGAAAATTCATGCGAAATAACTACTTTGTGGCTTATATCAGCGAAATAAAATAATGGAAAAGAGGGTAATTTACATGATTCCAACACTCTAAATGATAATAATATATTGAAATAATTTGTGTATTCCTTGCATAGCAAATGAATATAAAACTGATTTTTTCTTAACAATCCTTTTATCTCGATGTTTGAAGCTTTGTATTTAATCTACTAATGGTATGACAATCGGCAACAGTGGTACTCAGTAGTGCATTATCAGTACCATTTACATTATTTACTGCTAATCAGCGTTTTTTATCAGTTTGTTTTTTATTACAATAATTGCTTAGTATATGCTCTGGTGACAGTAGTGACACACCTAGTTAATTATTTCAGGATTATAAAAGTACCTTGTACACTTTCTGTATGTATTGTGGAATTATTTTGCTTCTTTATGTTATGGTAACATGTAACTAGTGACAGAGGTTTGTAATAGCAGACATCCATAATGATTGAGAAATCAGAATTAGGAATTCTCATTTGTTTTTTCATAGAATGCATTATTTGTCTGTATTGATCACACATTGCACCCAACTGCATCATGTTATTAAAAATGTCTACCTGTTGTGTTAATCAGGGCTCACACTGTGATTATTTATCAGCAAAAAATCCAGGGTTTGTGACACTGGTGTTACATTTTATAATAATAATATTGATTCTACAGTGAATGGAGCTGTTCACTGAAACACACAGCTCTCTTGTTCAATGCTGCCTATTCTCTTCAACCTGGACATTTTTGCACAATCTCTTGGTACTTTTAGGAATATGATAAATAAAACTTTTATTCAATTGTTGCTCATTGTAAATTACTTATTCTGTTAATATATAGATATATAAAAATGTGCTCCCTCCCACCTTTAGGAGTACTGAATAGGTAAAATGAGATATATTTTTGAATCCATAACTTTGCTAATGAGAATAGTTTGATTTTTCTATTGTCTGTAATTGGCATTAAGAATAATACTAATAAATAATAATTGACGTATGCCCCCTCAGTCACTTGCGACGTCTCCGAGTATTATGAATTTGCCCTCATTATTTTAGATTGTGTGAATAGCTGCAGTATACATTCAAACATAATTACTATAATTATGTAATTTCTATTAGAATGGTTGTGGAATATGTAGGAGCAACGACTAGATTCAATACATACACTTAAAAGGAAGTGTATGCTGTATACGAGGTCATGCGATAAGTTTTTCGATTGATGATTTATGAACGTGCATTTTTTTCAGAAAAGCCGTTAATAAGTTAATAAGTAAAAAATACAAGTTGCATCACAGGGAGGTAAAAGTTCTCAAGTTTTTTAAGTAGTGTAGCATGTATTCAACTAATTCTTAAATCATTCATGTCTTGGTTAGATATATAATAATTGATTATCTGAGAATAAAATGGGCCCAAGTCCATATTTTTAAAAATTGACTTAACTGTGTACAATCAAAGTTCACACTTCATTCCATCACTGACCGTGAAAACTGGCCCAAGCCGACGATTGAAACTTGATTTGTGACGTATGAAAAATGTGTATGAAGTAAAATCGGTTTTATTTTTGACTGTTGCATCACGAGTTTTAGTTATGTTATGTTATTCTTTCAACGTCATTCTGGTGTCCCTCGAAATGGATTCTGATAGCGAAATAACGCCTAAAAGAAAGCGAAAACCTGAAAGTTGGAGAGTTGGTTAATACCTCTCTCACTGGACAAAAGCTGACAAAGGTTACTTGTGGGAATGCTATCTGGCTATAACACCTTCAGGCGTCACTTGTATGTGGTGGGGGTGGCAAGCGACCTGACGTACGCTGTTGCAAGGAAGAAGGGTCCTTGGCACACATTCTATGTTGTTGTGAAGTTGGGTGTTACAGGCAGACTATACTAGGTTCAAGGCTCTTTAAACCTGAAGGCATAAGATGGGCCAGACCCAAGTCTATCCTCACCTTTGCGATGAGGGCTGGACTTGGGAGAGTAAGGAGAGCATGCACTGATGGTTCTTCTTACCAGAAAGCCTTTCCTTTATCCATTAATTGAAAGGGGGTTCTAGAGCGTGGCCTCTCTGTTGAGCAAATCACGTAATGACTTGATGTTTGTCTCCTGGACAAATTTTCCGGACAGACATATTGAATGATTGACGTTATTTCATGTTTATGGAGTATCCTGAAATATATCTCAAATCTGAAATTTGTAGCCATCACCCCATTGGAGTGATTAGAATTTGAAAAGAGATATGAAAAGTATCAACCAACAACAGCTTTTATGATTAATTCTGTTAAAAATATCAACTTTACGACTCCTGTGGCGGTACGATAGACCTGTGTGGCCAGCTCGCGTAAAAAGCAAGCTTACACAGTTAACTAACAGTACGTAAAATATTCGTTCTGTAATTTTGCATTGAGTTTCACTTCTGAGATAATAATAAGTAGTTCTATTATTAAGTATACTAGCATGTATGTATTTACCTACAAAAAAGTAGGACAGCGTTAAATATATCACTGAAATAATACTGCTCCTAAATGCATTTCATAAAACTAAGTGATTAATATTCATAGACAATTATAAATACAACGTTATTACAATTTTTATAGTTTGAGTTCCACCCGTTATCAAAAGGCGATAAATATCTGCCAAAACAATTAGTTTTACTTCCCACACCAATAGCTGAGGATAGTAATTTTCGATTCTGAGATAATACGCTTTTTGGGTGTTTTATGATATCTACATACCGAAAATCCACGTCACTCATATCCGTCGGTCTGTCTGTCTGGTTGCGTTGCTAGTCTCGTAATCTCCGTAACCGCTGTATGGATTGTGATGAAATTACGAGTAGCGATATCCTGTGGGGTATCGTAGTGGATAATGCTGCTAAAAATTTTAAAGTCGGTGCATGGGAGGTGGAGTAATTAGCAAAAAAATGTCAAATATAACTCAAACTTCGTTTTTAAGCGTTTTAGGGATTCCTTATGTCATTTTAAGGCTTCTAAGAAATTGAAAGTGTTCAACCTCATATTTTTATAATTTTTGAAATCCCCCATCGTGTCAGTGAAAAAATAAAACTCATAATGATAGTGTTTGTGCTGATTCTTTGGTATATACATAAAGATGTATATATTGCACTAAACGCTCGGAAAATGTAGAATCTAGGGTTCGCCACTAATGTACTAATTCATATTATTTCGATTTGATACTTTACCTGACCTAAACAACACATAGTAGTTATTATTATTTATACAAACGTAAGTACTTTAAGTATGATAACAAATTCACAGGAAAGTGCCTCTAGTTCTGTTATTCGCAATTTAAAAAAGTAGTTGATATAGCGGTAAACAAAAATTAACAAACACTAACAGTGAGAACTAATGTTAAAAATAATGAAAGAAACGATCAATTTTTATGAACATGCTTACGGAAGTAAATACTTAAATACTAGTAATATTTATTATTTACTGTATTAACCTGAATGGCAAATCAATTGCAAACTTATGTTGGATATCTGCACCGATATCAGTAGTAGAACATTTGCACTATGATCATTGGTTGTCACCCTTTTTCATAAAAACAATTTTGGAAATCCCAGGATTTCCAAAATTTAGTCAGAAAACAAAGTAACCAGTTTTCAAACTTCTACCAAATATTTCTGGCGAAACGTCCTAGGTTTCACTATTTTGAACACGCTTTTATTAGCTTCACCTGTATGTTTGTGGGTTTGTAACTCATTTGGATTAAGAGGTTGGACCGAACATTTTGCCGCGAAAACGATTTTGACGGCTTCAAATCCGTCGGACCAGCGCCAGCAACTGATTAAGAGAAGGCGCAGACACCTTAAAGTTAATAACGAAAGCTTAAAAGGCGTGACATCCAACTGTTTGGGAGTTGGTGTTTTTGTGAAATTAATTCTAGAAAGTCGACTGTTTTAATTATCATCGTTTAAGCTGTAATGGTGATGGTTATGCTATGAATAATGCTCAAAAACAATGAATCGTCTTCATTACACAGAGTATTAATAAATATAGTTTAAAAAACAAAAAAAAGCAGCCCTAATGATAAAGTTAACTAAAAAATAAAAAAACACAGTAATGTCCGCCGATAACAAACCCGCTTTTTGCAAACTTTTGTTTATAACGAACCAAACCTAAAGGTACGAAACTTCGGTATTACTAAACGTGTGTTAATTTTTTCGCAAATAAGGAACCCTTTTATAACGAACTTTCGCATAAAACGAACCTTATACTTTGATATTGTCGTAAGATCTGTCTTTTGTAATGAACCTAAAACGGGATTTTATCGCTGGGGAAATTTAACTGCATCAAGTTAGTCTTCATGCCACCAAATATCAGTTCCCAACTACAGCCTATGGATCAGGGTGTCATCCATAGCCACTGGCGCCGCCAGAAAATTGTACAGGGGGGGTGACTTACTTAAATTGAGTGCTCAAATCAGGGGCAGAGGAGACAAATTCGGTTTTTGGTTATACAAGTTTTCTACCTTCGCGGCTCCAGGGGGGGGGGGCACGGCCCCCCTGCCCCCCTCTGCCGGCGCCCATGTCTATAGCTTAAAGAGCCATTACCGTCGACTTCTTTTCGAAAATGGTACATTTTATTGATAGTGGGGGTGAACATTTTTCTATCAACCTCTTAGATGGTAGATGGAGTAAACTTACTTCATATGGCATGGCAGAGGGTATCAAAACAAACAATTTTTAATTGTTTTCAACACAGTGGTTTCCTGAAAGTGAAAAATGATTTGCATTCAGACGATGACTTGAAATTAGCCGAATGGCTGAAAAAGTTGGATAGGAAGATGATAACAATATTCTAGACAATCTTCCTTGTTGAAAATGAGTTCAATGAATTTGCCCGTATTGATGAAATGTTGTAAGTGTTAAATACTTGGATGATGATGCCATTGTCGCTTTTGTGTCGTCTTCAGTGTTTTTAATCAATTAGCTGAAGTAGAATTACATATTAATGATATTCATTTCACAAAAATAAAACAAGCTAAAATAAAATATTTTTTTAAGTTAAATTAAAATTTAGATTAGAATTAAGAACAATTATTAATGTATCTACTATATTACAAAATATATTTTATGTACCCTCATATCTATGTATTAATAAAAATATCACATCTTTTTTATTTATCGTTTATAGCGAACTTCGCTTATAACGAACCGTTTTCGCCGGTCACATGAAGTTCATTATAACCGAACATTACTGTATATAGTTTAAAAAACTAAAAAAACGCTTTTAAGAACATCTGACTAGAAAGTTATAATTTTTAAAATAAGCTTAAAACAATAATGAAGGAAAAATACTAGTACGATTGTGAAAAAAGCGTCGGTCGCCCGATTTACGAATAATATGGTATTAAGTGCCCACTATCACAATCATGCTCCTATTTTTCGGTCATTATTGTTTTAAGCTTATTTTGAAAATTATTCGGGCTTATACAGGCACATCAGGGATATTGTGTACTATAAAAAATGCATTTTATTTATAAAAAATTATTTTAAAAATGGTTTATGTCCTTTTACAACTACTGTATTTTATGTATGTGTATGTTTAATGTTGTTTTCCAGGAAACAGTGATGGTGTGTCAGTAACATAAATTATGATTGAGGATCTGCGTGTAGCGGCCCAACTAGCAGTAGATAGATCGCTATGTGTCGCCTAAAAAGATGGACTCATACGACTTGTTCGGGGAAGATGGCACCGGTATGCTGGAAGGCCTACCGGACCTTGGAACATCAGCAGGTTTGTACAGTAACTCTCAAATATCTAATCAATGTTATTCAGACCTACAAATAGACCATAAGTCTCTTTAGGTTTCCTTTCAAACCGCAAGATGCGGCCTCACAGAAAAGTCGCACACGATCGAGCTCAAGCGAACAAAAGTTGCATGTACTAACATTATTTAGTGGTTTGAATTTTTTTGCAGTGAGGGTGCTAGAGCTCAGTTGCCTAATAGTTACCGCTCAGAGCAGGCGACAGAAAGGTTCTGCCTCTGCTTTCTATTTCTGTCAATCGACCTATGGCGCACTGATGATCGCTAATAAGCGTGAAACAGCTGTCTGCGTACTGGTGGATTGACGGAGATATAGAGCAACCCTTGAGTTACCGCTCAGTTTTAAGTCTTATTGTGCGGTGCCCGTGTGGGGGCGGGTTAGAATATCTCCCATCGTATATCCTGCGTGTCGTAAAAGGAGACTAAAGGGAACACCGAACTACTGTCGGTATATGCAGTAACCTCTTCTCAACCAACAACTTCGGGTGGACGAGTTGAGAAGAGTCAGGACACCTTCTTGTCCTTGGGGTGAGAAATTGTCGCTAAAGGCGGATGAACCAGTAGATACCATCTCGTCGACGGCATGAGGATGCAGAAAGCAAATGGAAAACTACTGCATTAAAGATCTTAAAGATATCCCAAGAGAAACTAAAATGTGTAAATGCATTTTACGAGTTCACAACATGTCTGTTAAGACATTGTGACTATGATGATGATGTGCGCCTCCAGTCAGAGGGATCAAGCAGAATCAAATCCCAAGTCCTTTGCGAACTTTGAGATGCATTGGACTATGCTCTCCTGTCTGGCCTACATCCAAATAGGAGTACCTGCTGTCACTCAAGGCAGGGCAGTCTAGGATAACATGCCTAGTTGTTTCCTCTGCCTCACCGCATTTCCTGCATAATGGGTTTGCCACTTCAATCCTCAGCTTTTGCAGGTGTACACTGAACGTCCATTGGCTAGTTATAAACCCAACCACCTTCCGTAGTTCCTTCCTGCTCAATCTGAGAGTGTCTGCGTTATGAGAACAAGAGGGTCCTCTCAGCATCCTCTTAGACTGAACATTCCACTCCACTCTGTCCCAGTGCTTCTGGTGCTCATTTGACACCCAAGCCTAGTGGTTTGACTGGTCAATTAAAATGCAGTTCAGTTTACCAGACAATCTAAAATATTGTACTGTATTTATGGAATTATTGGAGTACAGATGTATGTATGCTGCTAATGGTAAATTTCTGGGTATTTTTGCACCAGTAGGAGTAATACTTCTATTTCATCATTATACATAGGTCACACATGCGAGATTCAAAGATTACGCCGAAAAGGTAAGAACTCTTATCTACAGCAGCCAATACTAACCATCCGAAAGAGATGTTTTTTAAGGTCAAATGCCTCAGTCGGGATTTTAAACCCAAATCTTGGGCTGTTAAAAATCTGAGGGACAGCTAATTACCAACTTGAGGTTATTGAGGTATGGAGAAATTATTGCGAAAATCTGTATCATGAGGATGGCCTTTAGGCCCTCTCATTGGATTTTGAACATGAACCGGATATTCTTTTGTCTGAAGTGGAACATGCCCTCAACAAGATAAAGAACTAATAAAGCATTGATGCTATTTCTGCGGAAACGTTATAATGCTTGGGTGATGACGGCATCTCTCTTTTTACATAATATTTGTAAGAGTGTCTGTTCCTCTGGTGTTTGGCCAGATGAATGGTGCACATCAATTTTTGTTCCACTTCATAAAAAGGGATCTCCAACAAATCTAGACAATTATCGCCTACTTTCGTTAAAATCTCATGTAAGTAAGGTTCTACTATATATTTTACAATCTCGTTTGGAGGGTTTTATTGGCTGGCAAGTTTCTCAAGCGCAGGCAGGTTTCGTGAAAGGACGCGGTACGCTTGAACAGATCTTAAACTTAAGACAAATGATTGAAAAAGCCAGAGAGCATTATTTTCCAGTTTTTATTTGCTTTGTGGACTATTCTAAGGCGTTTGATAACGTAAAGTGGCCTAAACTGTGGGAAATCCTCATCTTTATGGGAGTTCCTTATCACCTAGTGTTTCTCATACAGCAACTCTACTAGTCTAATTCGGCTCGTGTAAGAATCGCCACCTGCCGAGATGAACATCGTCTCTAAGGAGGAGGAAAAGCGGAGCAAATATCAGGAGTTGCCACCACAACTTCGCAGATTCTGGCCAGACTACGCGCTGTAAGTCTACTGGTTATGGACCTCTAGGTGAAATGAGGAATACGCTGCTCTCTGCACTGCGCGCAATGCCGTGTACCGTGCGGCGGCGCACATCTTCGCCGACAGAATGCAGAAGGTAGTCATCCTTGGGTCCCTTCGTCTACTTAGGGCGCACGATTCGCGGACCCAGTGATTGCTCACCGCACGGTGTGAGGACTGAGTAGTAACTCACTGGGTAATGGAACAGCAGCTCCGTGTGTCGGAGCTTCGCCCTGCGCCTTTTTTTAAATTTAACGTCACTGTCTTTCTGTATGTCAAATTAATATTTTTTTCAATTAATTTGTACTTTGAAAAGGGCTATAGAAGTACAGAGATGAGGTAGAGATAAAATCTGTTTGTTTGTTGTCAGGCTTTGACCCGTCGGTGACGGGCGGAAGTAGGAATGCGGCACCAGGTGGTGGGGGCGGCCCGCAGCAAGCCCAGCAGCAAGCGTACCAGACCCAGCAGGCCGCCCAGCAACAGCAGCAGCCCTCCTATCAACCGGGTCAAGGACCGGGACAGTCGGTAAGTTGTTCTTCATTTGAAAATGCGTGTAGGGATTAAAAATTCCCACAGAATTGATTTTCGCGAAAAAAAAAATGAAAAAAAAACAACTGAATTTGTTCGTTGCTATCAACTGAAAAATATTGTAAACGCATAGTTTGCTTGAAGGTTTGCTTTATATCACCATTAATCGCGAGCGTAGATTATCTGAACTAATTGGAGGAGTTGGGTATTCGGAAAAAAATCGTACAGCACTTCACCATCTTGGGGAATTGTCTAAAATAATCTATTTTTCACTTATGCACCGATAAAATCCAAAATTCGTTGGAAAATCGCCCAATAAACAAGCCACGATAAAACCAAAATAAAGCGGTGCCACTATGTGCTGTTTATACCTGTTCGTCCAAGGTCGGTGGTCGGTCGACGTTGTCACGTTTTGAAAAAAATAATTGTTTATAGTTTTATTTATTTCTTTATTTATAAACATAGATACCTAATAGACCTACCTAGTCTGCAGATCCAATTACAAGTTAACACAAAATTACAAATGATTCGAAGAATCTAAAACAATAAGCTACAAGGTAAATCTTCAAACCTAAGTGATAAAAAACTTGAACAAGTAGTAAATTGATCTACAAATGCTTTAACATCTACACCGAACTAATAAGGAACGAAAGACTTACTAGATACGCTAGTACCAAAATCATGGTAAATTACCCTTAGCCATAAAAACTTTTAGTATTTTCTGTTAATTTTTTTTTTTTGAAGACGCTTAAACTGGAGGAAAATATGTCAATATCAGAGCGACAGATATTAGAAGCATTCATACACCTGATCAAGGGGGAATTACGATAATAGTTGGTAGAATAAACAGGCACATAAAACAGCAGCCTTGATTTAGTATATGGACAGCTGCAGTTCATCAAAAACTGACAACTACAGTACTCAGAATTTATTGAAGATGTTATACACGAATAAAATGTCACTAACTTCCTTTCTCATGTGTAACCCATTCAGCTTATAAAGTTACCGTTATACGACATATTACTTGACCACCGCCCCATAATTATACTTGAATTTTTTGAATGGCACATTCTGTGGTATCGTAGCTTGATCCGATTAATAACATTTTGTTTCAATTTATATTTATTATTTTGTGATCTTTCTCATATGCTTCATTAGCTATTTTACTATTACTGCAATGACTGGTAGTTGGTAGGTAGCTGCTGTTCTTTAAGTATCCTCCAAGTACATGAAGAAGCCGTATTTGTTTGTCCTGCCATATTCCTTATGCTAACCGTTGGATCTTGATCAACTAAATGTAAAATAATATTTTCTTTATTGATGGTTCTTGTTGTTCTTGGCCTACAAGAATCCATTTTTTTGGTCTCACATTACCAGTTTCTCGACAACGTCGTCCAACAGCTCTAAATGTATTTTTACTTGGTCAGTTTCTTCTAGGAAACCTTTTTGCATAACGCGTAACGGCTGCGCTAGAGTCGGTGTATTCAACATTTGAGTACATTTTGATTTACAATATCTAATTTTACAAATAAAGTCTAATAATTGTTGTCTTACGGTCATAACTGTCAATAAATGTCAGTTTTCCATGGCAATCTTAGACAAAATCAAGATATACCAATTAGAATGGATTTTTTTAAATGTATCTTTTTGATCGATGATTTCTTATTTACCTAACAAAAATAGTGCATACTAATTAATAATCATGATAATTAATAACTTTATCATTACTTTGTACCAGCATCGGATATTACTCCGTAATTTTCAAATCACAATATTCCGAAAACGATACACAGTATCGAGTTTTACCAAGAGTGCCTTTTTGGTGTAAAATTGAATGATGTTTAATTTAAGTTCACCTAAAATTTCAATTTATATATGTAACCTCAAAAAAGTTATGTTCAATACTACCTGGTATGAACCGTGTAACTAGGGCCCTCGTTTAAAACCAATGCATAGGATGTATATCTTCCAAAACATATTCGTGTGAAATTTCATTACAATGTTGCCAGTAGTTTCGGTAATATCGTAAAAAATATGTTTTTTTTCAGCGCCCTCTGTAAAAACCAATGCATAGGATGTGCTATCTTCCAAAACATATTCGTGTGAAATTTCATTACAATGTTGCAAGTAGTTTCGGCAAAATCGTAAAAAATATGTTTTTTTTTCAACGCCCTGTATCTTGTATACGGATGGCGTCACGGAATTTTTTTACTAAGTAAACCCCAATTATTTTTCAATTTTCTACCTATCCTAGAGACGGGATCCCCTTTTTTTAGAACACCTTTTATTAGCAAGTTGGAAAATACACTTGTGTCTAACCGGACCGTGCAACTTTCCAACCCGCAGTCCCGAAGACCGCCGAAGGCTTCCGATGATGCCGCAACGGCGCCAAATTTAAATCTAGCGTCTTGTAAATCAATGATTCAAGACTTTATTACATGAAAGGGCTGATGTCAGTCATTGGATAATGGATATTCTCTATTCAAAGAAGACGCTTCACCGAGGGAGAAAACGATAAAAGTTGCCTTTATTGACAGTTCAAGATGTAAAAAATTAAAGTAGGGCATTTTAATAAATAATGCAAAAGTTTTCTATTTTCCTGCAACACTGGATTGGGGATAGATGTGGAAGATTATTTGTGGCTAAAAAATAATATATTTCGTGGACAAATTTCAAAAGAAACGTATGAGTCGTCCAATAATTAGTAAAATGTATCATTAAAAAATTGTAGAAAAAAATAATTCGTCCTTAACCTTAAAAGTAAAAAAACTGTGGCCCTTTGAATTACTGTATAAAAAGCAAATGTAGTACATATACCTATCACTGTGTTTTAAATTAGTTTTTGTTGATTATTAGTGAAGAAGTTACAAACCGTCTCTGATCATACAAACGTAACATATAAGAAAGACGGACCCAATTCTAGAGGACTAAAACTCTCCTCATTACCTTTTGCATCAACTTTCCTTTATATTAGATATAATAATGCAAAAAAATGGAAGAGTTCAAAAAATCGTCAATTTGAATTAAACATATGCGACAGAAATTACGATACCCAAAATGAATTTTAACCCTCACTAGCTAAATTTTCTAGGTCTAGTACTGGCCAAGTAATGCCAATAAGAAGGAAATTTTGGGGAAAGGACTTTCTAGACTTTGCTACACAATAGCATAAAAGTAGAAAACATTTTTCAAAACACCATTGCTGAATCTGGATGGTGGTTACAGAAAATGAAAACACCACGAAAACAACACATATTTTTGAATTCTGCAAACAGCACACAGAACTGTCACTGTTAATGACAAATGCGCATGCGAAACTGCGGGTTGGAAAGTTGCACGGTCCGGCTAGACGCAAGTGGAAAACACCACATTGATGAATAAATGCTGAAGAAAATGTTTTTCGGAGTTTCTTTGACTGCTCCCGTGGAAGAAACAATAATTTTGGCTCTGTATAAATATGCACCATTAATTCCTCAGGGTCCCGGCGACCACACATCACCGCTGCAGAAGCTGGCGTCGTTCGGAGGCGGCGGAGGCGGTCCCGGGGGCGGCGATCCGTCAGCCGCGTCCATGTACGGGGCCGCAGGGGCGTACGGACCCGGGCCGACGGACGGCAGGGGCATGGGGCCCCCGCCTCACTCCGCGCAGGCCAACGCGTATCAGCGGATGGTGAGACCACCGCCTTCCGCGGCCGGCCCTGCCACGCCCCAGTACCCCTACCAGACGGACAGCATGTACTCGATGCCTGATGTCCAGGTGAGTTACAAAAGTTCATTTTGGTTTAGTATATACAGGGTGTTAATTAAGTATGTTAACAAACTTTAACCACGAATAGTACTCCGAAAAATAGAAAGAAAATGTCATATGAACATGGGTCCGGAAATGCTTCCTAAGGGAGCTACGCTCCTTTGCATGGGGCACCCTGAAGACGGTTTTCCCTCGATATTCTCGAAACCATTCATAACAAAATTACGAAATTAGGTACGATGGGTAAACTTTTGACGCTGAATCTGATTCTGAATTCAGAATTTCATAATTTTAATCAGAGGCGTATCATACGGGAGGAGTTAAGGGTAAAAATAACCCCATTTTCTAAATGGTAATTTTTTAACATTTTGATTTTAGAATAAGGTATTTCAGAGATTTCTACGTAAAAATGGTCTCTTGGTACATCCCGATAGGGCTAACCGTTTTCGAGAAAAATGCAAATTATTGCCTGCATCGATTCAATAATTTGCATTTTTCTCGAAAACGGTTAGCCCTATCGAGATGTACCAAGAGACCATTTTTACGTAGAAATCTCTGAAATACCATATTCTAAAATCAAAATGTCAAAAAATTACCATTTAGAAAATGGGGTTATTTTTACCCTTAACTCCTCCCGTATGATACTCCTCTGATTAAAATTATGACATTCTGAATTCAGAATCAGATTCAGCGTCAAAAGTTGACCCATCGTACCTAATTTTGTTATGAATGGTTTCGAGAATATCGAGGGAAAACCGTCTTCAGGGGGCCCCATGCAAAGGCCCTTAGGAAGCATTTCCGGACCCATGTTCATATGACATTTTCTTTCTATTTTTCGGAGTACTATTTGTGGTTAAAGTTTGTTAACATACTTTAATAACAGGGTGTTACCCTGTATAGCAACTCCTTCTTGAACTACGATAAATGAAAACTAGGTGTGGCAATCTTAGCACCACAATCACTCTCAAAGATCGTCACTTTTAGCATACGTATTCTCACTGTAGTAGGTTCAGTTAACCCTTTCAGTCCCAGATTAAAATTTTTTTCAAATAACGTTATATCCCTTTTTTTAACAGTCCTTAACTTAAAATTAACGTACGGAATTGAGATTTTGAATTAATAAAAAAATACTTTTTTTGTGATAAATGGAAAGATGATATACATATATAAGTTTTATAACAAAACTGTTTTTGTTTTCTTTTTTTTTTCGCAATAATTCAAAAGTTATATCAAAATAAAGATGAGTTTTTGAATCGAGTACCGAAAACCTTCCAACGGCTCCCGAACCCGTGTGACGTCACCATGGCCGTAAGGATGCTTCTTCGACCAATGACGTCCTACCCCGATACTAGATTCTAGATTCCCAGCCAATCGCGAAAATACGTACTGCTAAACTGGTAACTAGACTATATTTGTTGCAACACAGTCGATGAATGAAGTTTGCAGCTCGAGACGAAGTCTACGATCGAAATAAATATGTTTTTGAATGTTTGAAGTTGAAGTCGGATTACAGATTTCAGTAAGTAAAGTACCTAATCATCACTGTGCAGTGCAAGTAATATGTCTAACAAAATTTGATTCAAACACATATTTATGTTGATCGTAGAAAAAATGTGCGTAACAAGTGCAAAAAGCACATCAATAAATTTTTTGATAAAAAAAATTAAAAACAAAAGTTGGAAGGCCTGGGTTTCGATCCAAAGACCCTGAGATCCACTAGCGGACTCTCTAACCACTGGGCCATCCTTCGATTGAGGAGATCTTTTCAACGAAACATATTTGATTAGGTACTTTACTTACTGGAATCTGCAATCCGACTTCAACTTCAAACATTCAAAAACATATTTATTTCGATCGTAGACTTCGTCTCGAGCTGCAAACTTCATTCATCGACTGTGTTGCAACAAATATACACTAGTTACCAGTTTAGCAGTACGTATTTTCGCGATTGGCTGGTAATCTAGAATCTAGTATCGGAGTAGGACGTCTTTGGTCAAAGGAGCATCCTTACCGCCATGTAGACGTCACACGGGTTCGGGAGCCGCCGGCGTGTTTTCGGTACTCGATTCAAAAACTCATTTTTATTTTGATATAACTTTTGAATTATTGCGAAAAAAAAAAAGAAAACAAAAACAGTTTTGTTATAAAACTTATGTATGATCTTTCCATTTATGACAAAAAAATTTTATTCAAAACCTCAATTGTACAACCCTACATGGTCATATATTTTTTTGAAAAAAAGTGGTGTCTACTACACGTAACCACTAGGACACAAAACAAAAATTCTTTTTTATGTCACTTTTCCAAAT
Organism: Callosobruchus maculatus; assembly: GCA_951848785.1. Lineage (NCBI taxonomy): Eukaryota > Metazoa > Arthropoda > Insecta > Coleoptera > Chrysomelidae > Callosobruchus > Callosobruchus maculatus. The sequence goes on from CATOUR010000113.1 coordinate 2,131,573, forward strand.
ACGTCGCATCTTCAAAGTCACCAACATCATGTACATTTGATTCCAGGATAGAAAGAATTTATCCGAATAAAATATCAAATTCATCATGTTTTCTAATTCAAGAAAGCTACATGATTTCTTTTCTGAAAATTTTACTGCCTTGCAGGCGCGTAGCTACCGCCGTATCAATTATACGGGGCCACGGGGGCAACGCATTTTTTGTTTCTTTTGTAAGGAATCTTTACTCTTCCTAAGTGCCCTGAAACAAATTTTTATATGGGGACCCGCCAAGGCCCGCTAAGTTTCTGCTGCCTTGTAAATTCCAGTGGTTTTGCGGCGAAACCACATTTTCAAAAATTGTAGAAATCAAGTATGTTTTCGTCAGTTCATAATATAAAAATAGATATGATCATCTTATAATAAATGAACTCAAAATTGCTTTACCAACCATTGCAATGCACGATTATTTCAAAAACAGATTTACAACAGTTTGCAAGCGTTTCACGTGTTAGACTACGCAAAGCAGAAATATAAATCCAACTACAGGTTATCGGTAAATTTTGAGAAATAACCTGTTCTCACTAAGAGATGACGTCTCTAGCTACATAATAACCCTCGTGGTTTCATACCATGACTACTGGGATGCGAAAATACATTTTTTGAAAGGTGGTTTCAAATTGAAACCACGGGGACAAAAGGGTTAAGAGAAGGTTATAGTGGGTACGTGAGGGCGGTTTGCAATGGCTCAGCAATCACCGTTTTTTGAAAATTAATTTTGAGATTTCTGAATATAAAAAAATAAGAGCGTGAAGAAAAAGAAGTGTTGCAGAAATGTCGACGTATTTTTTTAAATTTCCTAATAGATATTGATCTAGATTGAAGTTTTAAGAAAACGCAAACCATGTTTTTGTACGAAAATTATTAATATACAGGGTCAGAAACGGGTACAACCAAGAGCCTTGCATCAAAGAATTGAGCGCCTATTGAGACACTGATAAAAGCGCGACCAAGACAAAAATATGCAAACTACAGTTAATGAATGAGATGAGGCTCATTCATTTCTGAAATGAGACATATTGTTTTGGGCACCGACTAAACTTATAGTGGTTTTGGGAGTTATTCATACAATGCAGGCCAAGAGTAAACTATAAAAATTTAAATAAACCGGGCTAATTGGTTCTCAGATGCTACCATACTCAGGATTATTGAGAATCTCACGATTACATTTTTTACTTTGTAATATCATAAACTCAGTGTTGACAAAAATATTTTATTTTAATGAACATTTATTCACTCCAGAAGTCGTGTGTTCCTTCGCTAAGTTCTCCACTTTAACGCTTTTTTGTGTTCAGACGGCAAGTAGCAATAGTTACTTTTTGTGACATGAAACTGCCACTAAACTTGATAAAGCGAATTTATTTAGTTCCACTTATTCTGGCCTGACTATTTTCATCAGGTGTCATATATCGAGCAGTCGCACGCGGGTGTGCAGAAAAGTATAATTACATGGAAAATAAAATAGACAGATTTTCTCTACTAGGGGGCGGTTGTACAAATGCGGGTTTAACACAGGCTTTGTTAAGTCTAAGCTTAGCTAAGCTCAGGCTTAAAGTCGACACCCGTTGTACAATCGTCGGCTGGTTGATAACGAAATTCACTACAGTTAGCATCAATGAAGCAATGCATACTGACATAATGATCTGAAAAATTACCTTTTTTGGTTAGGCACTCATGACAGTTTGTGTCAAATTTCGGCACCGACCATTTCTGTCTCTGTTCTTTCATTTGCTCTCTGTTAAATTGGACACAAATCTTTCAAAAAATATGATCTAATAAAGTGACAAGCAATTTGAAGGTTCATCCTTGACATATCATGTCACTTGTATCAGGTTAGGTTTAAACCTCAGCTAAGCTCGCGTTAAGCTTAGGCTTACGTAAGCTCGTGTTAAGCTTGGAGTGGGGGGCTAAGCCAGCATTGTCCAACGGCTGTTTTGCAACTGACGTGGTTTAACGTTGGCTTACCTTAAGCCGAAGCTTAAGCTTGCATTGTACAACCGGCCCTAGGAAACAAAAACATATAAACAGTGTGATCTCTATTCGATATTGAAATAATGGATAAACCAATTTAAATAGAAAAACTTACAACTCTCAAGGGGGGGCAAGCGCCCCCTCTTGGCCCTCATAAACAACGCCCAAGTATACATGCTTTCCGGTTTTGCAGGCGGCAGCGTGGAGCCAACACGGGGGCGGCTACCCGACCTCGGCGGCCAGCTCGATGCACAGGTACGGACAGATGGGGGGCGGGGGCCCGGGGGCGGCCAGCGCCGCGGCCGCTCAGTACGGTCGGCAGATGGGCGGCTACCCGGCCGCCCACCAGCAGGAGCAGAAGCAGCAGTTTCCGGGGGCGGGCGGACAACATCCGGCCATGATGCAACAGGCGGCGGCGGCTGCAGCCGCCTACCAGATGCAGCAGAGACACGCGGCCGCAGCGGCGGCAGCCGCCTCTCATTACCCCCAAGTCAGGTTAGTATTAGTTATGTTCTATATCAACGACGTCCTACTGATAGACTACGCTTTGTTTACCAAATGTTTGTAAGCGTTTCTGGCGGTGCGACGGAAGGGGGGAACGCATCGAGGTAGAATCCCAAGGAGACGCTATAAGGTTCAATTTCGCATAACAAAAACGGTAGCAGGAGGCGTGGCTAAGTGTGGTAACAATATGGACGCCTCGCCAGAGCCGGATTAATTTCTTATGTAAATAATTTTTAAAATTCATTACAATGATGATTTAAATATGAAGTATTGGGGTTGATTTTTCAATCTAATGCGAAATTCATAGTTAAGTATATGAAAAAAAAACAGGCTTGGTAGAGACGACATTCATCATCAATTGAATAATATAACTGTATTATTGCTGCGATACGTTACACTTTCTTGAGATAAAGATTACAAATGCGGTCCTGTACATTGTTATTTTTTTGCATACATATCTATGAAATGTAATTCCTGTCGATTTCTTCTTATCCATGCCATCTCTGCTAGAGCAACTACGATAAGCACATGAAACCATTATTTCCTTTATTAATTCACTAGAGTATCACTTAAAAATAACTAAAAATCTCGGTAAAAACACTCAAAAAAAGCAAGCACGAAATTGTCAAAGAAACGTCAGCTGTTTGTCATAAGTGTCGAATCAATATGGCCAACTTGCACCTGCTTTCAGCCACGTTATCGCGCCTCCATGGGATTCTACCTCGATGCATTTGATATATGGTTAACAGACAAATAAAGCTATTCTGTTCTATTCTATTCTAATGTTTGTAAGCGTTTCTGGCTGTGCGACGGAAGGGGGGAACGTCAGCTGTATTTATGAGCGTACTCCGAGTCAGTGGCGTAGACATTTAATTTTTACAATGGCAGAAGTTTACAAATAAACATTAAAACAATGTGAAATAATAGATGTGTTAAGTAATTGTCAGACTGTTGTTCATTTGAAGCAGCTAAAAAAGCGTAGAATTACTGAATATATACACACATACACCTAATAAAATAATAAAATTTTATTTATCCGATTCTCCTTTCCCTTTCACACCTCTTGCTCGTGTGCTCAAATAAGAATATAACTACTGCATGAGCTTCTCCCGTTCAAAGTGGTATTCTTGAAAAATACGATATGAATAAAACTTTTTTAATTGATACTAGTTTATTGATCATAAAATATGTTAATTCTAAAGTCTGCAAAGAAAATTTATGTATATTCAGCTAATATAGTGCAATTACCACGAGTTATTATAATAAGTATTCAGAATTGTTAATATTGCATTGGCAAAAAAATGCCTAAATGGATACGCGAATTTTGTCACAGTGAAATCAAAACATTATCTGGCAATGATTTGTATTAATGACACGTAAAATTGTCTATCAACTAGGTAGTTACTCTGACAGGGTCTGTAGAAATGACAATTTTTTGGAAGGAAAAAGCACGCAAGGATTTTATTCATGTCTTCATTATTTACAACAGTACATAATCTGAGGTTAGTAACATTCTTACGTAAATTAAGTAGGTACACAAAAAATCACTGATTATTAATGAGAGCATTGAACCTGAGTCTATAGCAAATTTATAATAACCAACTTAAAACTAGTCAGCCTCAACCCTAAACCTCGTCAATCAATAAATAATATTTACAACTTATTTTCTCTATAAGATTGGAAAATACATTGAAACCCCTTTTTGCGAGATATGTCTATTGCAAAGCAATATGAAATACTTTCACACCATAATACCGGAAAAAAAACAGATATGTCCCCATGAAGTCAAAATTGTGGATAGCACTTTGCAATGAGTGAAGTGTATCAGGAAAACAGTACTATGATGGTAATAAACAAACATCATTAATGACTGAAGGGCTACTACTGGTGGCTAGTGGCCATATGTGCTTGTAGAATTGTACTTGCTAGAAGCTAGATCGCATTTCTCTACTAATATCTGCATTACCGAGACAACACCTTTTCTTAAATCTTCCAATAATTCCTGAATATAGCATTTGTGTCGGTTCTTTTTAGGCTGGGTCTAACCCAAAAAAGTTTTAATAATAATAATTTAATTTAATAAATAATAAGAAAACCCGATCCGCAATTTTGAGCTGCCCACGTTTTCTATCGGCGGCCACGAAGTTGACTAATTGTTGCCTACAAATATGTGGACAGCATTTGCCAATTTGTTTTTGTTTTCGAAAACTTCAAGCTTTGTTGTGTTGCTGTTTTGTTGGCTGATGTGGACCTCTATCGACTGACCGGTTTAGTACTGATAACTACTCATTTATATATGTGCTATGTTGCTTTTTTTAATAACAGATATCTCGTTTTTTTTTTTTTGAAATCGCCCTCGAACGAAAATCCTGTGTACGCGCCTGAGTAGACACGAGGTCGACACTTGACATAGACAGTCCGTACGGTGCCAGTTGTGCATTAGGGCATGCAGCAATGTTTGTAAAATATAAAAATGGGGTTAATTCTTGACAGAATGGAGAAGTCTCATGATACTCATAATAAAATAAGCAGTTACGTATCCGTAAAACATAGACGAAAAGTAATTAGTCAGTGAAAAAATTTTTGAAATCCGTCAATAAATGGCAGAGAAATCAATAATTAAAGTTTGCATATTTTGCGCGAAATAGTTGCCGCCTTCAATTTGGCTGTGACGTCACGATTCCGCAATCCGCATAGCCAGCCGTCTGTGCCGCGCGCTGCCGTAGATCTGTGTATCGTGGTATCGTGGAAGCTGTAGAGTGTTTTGTATGTACATTATTTGATTTTTAAATAAGTGTTTTTTAGTTTTTTACCATAACGGAAGAAGGACTTGTAAAAGGACAAAGTCATATTAAAATATCTCTTATTGATCTAGAAACGCTTTAAGATAATAGTTTCGTGAGAAAATAAACGCCTTCCGGTAAACGCAAATAAAAACTAGCATTTGTTGATATTTTTGTTATTGTCTCTGCAATACTGAGGGATGACTGTTGTATTTAAAGTTTAACTAACTGAACTGTAGCAACTCTTAGAAGATACTGATTCTTTTGAAGGAGAACTCTCGGGTGATTGGGGGATGGTCATCAGACACTTATATTCTGTATCGTTCGTTTTTTTCCTTCTCATGATTGTTTGCACTTTTTGATCTTTTTGTTTAACCTAGCTGTCAACTTGCACTTTGTTTAAATATTGTTGTCGGGATTATATCTGATACATTCACTGTGCAATCCTTAGATAGTGGATTTTCTAGTACATCCGGCTCTTTGTATATTGAATGACACTGAGTTACTTCGAAAGGTTGCCAACTTGAGGTCGATGAAGCATCGTTCTGCAATAAATTTTCTAAACATTCTGCGCGTCGCCTTTTTTGATATGCTCAGAGTTTTCTTCTAGGATGAACAAATTTTTGACTTATGAGGGCAGCCTTCAGTTTTCAGCTTTAATGTACCACCAACTAGTTTATATTTGATTAGATTTTCAGTATCATTTTCAAGCTGTATCAACAAAAACATAAGTTACGAATCCGAAAATATAGAAATATATAACACAGTAAAGTAATTCAGCATACGTAACGTCAAAATTTTATGTATCAGATATCCTATTAATGTATTTATTCAAGAAACGAAGACATGTGGAAGGCTGCAGAAGGGTCGTTTCAGTCCCGGCAAAAGACTGAATAGAAGCCATGATGATCATTCAACAGATAGGATAAATGCAATAGGTTAGCTAAATTATCGTATGTGTATATGCCTATACCTCATACAAGCATTGCTTTCGAGGTGGCAATATTTGTAACTCATTAATAGGCACAAATAAATTGAAAAAAAAAATGAACTAACTAATTTACTATTGGGTAAAGTAATCTTTAACAACCAGTGAAGCTATCCATATATAGTTGATAATAATTAATACTTATCAATAGAAGATAAATACAATGGTATACTCGCATCAAAATGATCCTCACAAACATATTTTATACTTTTTGGTATTATTAAATCCCGTTTCATCACTTTGCACCACTTCTTTTGCATGCAAAGGTGCGTGGGAAAAAACTTTATTAGGTGTTTTAATCGTTGTGCTCACACACTTCGGAACAATGCAATATTTTTTATAACATCCTTTTTTAATGTCACTCATCATAGCAATATTATTTGATATGCACTAAACTACAAAACAAATGAGACGATTGGTTGCTCAGCTCATGCCACCACCACGCTGTGCCTGTGTGCGTTGTCTGATACGTGCGTCGCGTCGTGTGGCTCAGCGGCAGCGGCTGCCCGCACTGGCTACGGAGCTATGACGTCACACCACTCGGTCAGTCGTGCCAAAAATATTTCTGCGGAGCGCGCTTTGAAACATTGTAACTTTTTTGTCTTTAGAGATATATTCATATTTCTTTCACGCTTTTCTTTTATTTTTCTTATATTTTGTTTTGAATCGATAAAAAAATTTTAGTAAACTTCTCCATTGCAATATTAAACGTGTGTTACAAAAGAGTATTTTATAGATAAGCAAGCCATAATCATATTTCTTTACAGCATATTGACGGTACTGTTTCATACGCTTTTCTGGATATTAAATCCAAATGATTGTCAAGTTGGCATCGCGGCGGAGGACAATTGAAAATATTCCCAATGTTTGGAATGCCGACAAACAATTTGCCTTGGATGCGTGGTCTATCAGTAGGACGGCGTTGTTCTATATAGTATTTCAAAATGTCCGGAAATGTTGGGTGGCGAAAAAGACAGTGTTTTTTCAGGAAAAAAACGGTAAATTTCGGAAGTAATGTATTTTCGTTAGAAATAGAAAAATATTCAATATTCAAGAAGGTATACGTATTAAATATTAGTCAAATCAACAATTGTTTTAAACATATTTTAAACATAAAATGCATCGTTACATCCCTGAAAACGTTGTTGGACGAAAAGGAAACATTTCCTACTATGGTAGACCATTTCCGCTTTTAGAGCAAGCTGAAATTGATATTGAGCATTCATGAATATTCATGAATTCTAGGATTCTAAGTCTTCTGGCTTTGATCATATAATATTTTTTACTTGTTTTTTCAGTTCTTTTGAAGTTTTTTTATGTTAATTTCTGTTTATTATATTACATGTTCTTAAGTTTGTTATTTTGTTAACCAAATCGCGGCGTGACTGTTTCGTTCATAGGGCAGAGGAAACGTGTGATGAGGAATATTTTCCTGTTTAAAAAGACGAATTGTCCAGCGGTGCTCCATCTCGTCGCATCCCTCAATACAACAGGAGTAACTCAGTCTTGGCGAGTTTGTTGACCCTTTGTATGAACAGCAGCTTGAGATGACGAAGAAACCATATTACTGTCATAGGCATATCAGCAGTTTCTGGGGACAGGAAAAGAACAGACACGGGCGGAATTATGTTGATTGAAGATACGCCGTTTGGGAGTTTGTGCTGTGGTACAGGAGAACATTCATCAATTTTACTAATATGTAGTTCACTTTTTGCGATATCGGGTGGGAATGAAATCACCATCTTGTATATCGCCCCCAGTTTCCGTTAGTACGTCACTAGTGGGGGAGTCATGTCTACGCTTTGATATTTTTGAATTGTTATTATCTGATCTGCTATCATTCGGAGCAGCTCATCCTGTTGACGCCCTTTCTCCGTTGCTGTCAGTTTCAATGTCGCACAATGCTCCTCTTTATTATTAATTTTCCCCCGTAAGGGGTCGATATACACGTTGCGTCCACTCGTAGCAATGGAGGGGTTACTAAGTGACCCCCCGATGTCCTTGCCCTCATTAATTGGGGCTCTTAACTGAAAATTAAAAAAATATTTCGTGGTTTCTGTACCGCTTTGGTAAAAACCGTCCGGTATGCCCTCGCCAACCTTAGTAGCATGTCTCTGTGCACGCGTTCTAACAAAATTTGATTTCAGCTCTGGCGGCTACCACCCGTCCTCAGCGTCCGGCGGCCAATCGTACGCCAGCTACATGCACCAGCGATTGCCTCCGGCGCATCACCCGCACGCTCAGTATTCCCACCACCAGATGGCGGCCGAAATGGCGGCGGCTGCTGCGGCGGCCGCCCAATACGGACAGATGGGCGGCGCCGGTCCGGGGGCGGGTCACATGGGCGGGCAACCGCCCTCCGCTGGCGGTCATATGGGCGGTGCCAGTCAACCGCATCAGCAGCAACAGCAGCCGCCCCCACCCACCCAGATGAGCCATCAGATGCAGGGCTATGGACAGCCGCATCAGACCATGCAGGTAAGTTGATCTAATACATCGAGGTAGAATCCCATGGAGGCGCCATAACGTGGCTGAAAGCAGGTGCAAGTTGGCCATATTGATTGACACTTACGTCAAACAGCTGACGTTTCTTTGACAATTTCGTGTTTGCTTTTTTTGAGTGTTTTTACCGAGATTTTTAGTTATTTTTAAGTAATATTCTAGTGAATTCATAAAGGAAATAATGGTTTCATGTGCCTATCGTAGTTGCTCTAACAGAGATGGCATGGATCAGAAGAAATCGACAGGAATTACAATTCATAGGTATGAATGCAAAAAATAACAATGTCCAGGACTGCATTTGTAATCTTTATCTCAATAAAGTGTAACGTATCGCAGCAATAATACAGTTGTATTATTCAATTGATGATGAATGTCGTCTCTACAAAGCCTGTTTTTTTTTTCATATACTTAACTATGAATTTCGCATTAGATTGGAAAATCAACCCAATACTTCATATTTAAATCATCATTGTAATGAATTTTCAAAATTATTTACCTAAGAAAGTAATCCGGCTCTGGCGAGGCGTCCATATTGTTACCACACTTAGCCACGCCTCCTGCTACCGTTTTTGTTATGCGAAATTGAACGTTATAGCGTCTCCTTGGGATTCTACGTCGATGATCTAATATTTTATATCGGTCGTCTAAATGCAAAACCCGACATGTCACAAATAGGACCGTAATTCAGTTTTCCTCGATTTCTCTGAAATTTATTTCCGTAGACTTGTCGGGTTCTCCATTTAGGCGACTGATATGATGATCACTTCATGGGTAGGACATCGAAAATTTCCATTTTAGTAACGGGAATATAGATATGTTTTTTTCATCTGCTAAGCAATTGATGTTTTTAGGATTATATAGGCTGGAAATTGAGCTGTGAGATACAAATACTACAATACCTTGCGGTCACCAGATTTGACTTTCGTCATTTAACTACTATTCAAGTTCACTATTTTTAGGATAGATGTTAACAAGTTCTTAAAATCTTCAGAGACTGTAGCTTTTCAACATAAATAGTGCTTTGCTACCATTTTTCCGCTCTATTGAATACTTTTGGTAAAACATTAGTTTACTATAAGGTTCGCTACACATATATACGGTAGTAATAGTAGTAATGATGGGGATGCGAAGCCAGGCAAGTGGATCACCTTTGGCTCTTTTTGACAAACCCACGGAACAAACATTAAAAACCTACGTCCTAAAAAGCTCCTTGTCTGACTTACCAAATCTCTTAACGAAACTCAGTATGTCCGACCATCTCGCTGAATATAGCGATTCCTCCCCGA